>CAUZLF010000259.1:0-548502 GCA_963580285.1 Lucinisca nassula | reverse complement strand
CACCTGAGCCTTTAGGCTCATAGGTGAGCTTATAGTATAGCCATGGTCTGTCGTCCGTCCGTCCATCCACCATTTTCAAAGATCTTCTTCTCCTATACTGCAGGGCCAATCAAAGCCAAATTTCATATGGAGCCTCAGTGGGATGGGGGAACGAAAGTTTGTTCGCGGGGTCTGGATCACATGACCAAGATGGCCGCCATTCCCATATATGGTAAAAAGCCTTCAAAAATCTTCTTCTCCAGAACCATAAGGCCAGTGGCCTTGAAACTTGGCATGTAGCATATGGTACTTGGGCCCATCATGGTTTGTACAAATGGTGACCCCGGGTTGACCTTGATGGTGGCCATGCCCATATATGGTAAAAACACTTCGAAATTCTTCTTCTCCAGAACCGTAAGGCAAATGACCTTGAAACTTGGCAGGAAGCATCTGGTACACGGGCCTATCATAATTTGTTCAAATGGTGACCCTGGGTTGACCTTTACCTATTTTACGGCAATGTCAAATTTGCGGACTTAGGCTTTTGCTTGGGAAAAAGTGAAAATAATTGATTTTTAGCTCACCTGAGCCTTTAGGCTCATAGGTGAGCTTATAGTATAGCCATGGTCTGTCGTCCGTCCATCCATTGTCCGTCCGTCCACCATTTTCAAAGATCTTCTCCTCCAAAACAGGGAGGCCAATCAAAGCCAAATTTCATGTGGAGCTTCAGTAGGATGGGGGAACGAAAGTTTGTTCGCGGGGTCTGGGTCACATGACCAAGATGGCAGCCATGCCCATATATGGTAAAAAGCCTTCAAAAATCTTCTTCTCCAGAACCATGAAGCCAATGACCTTGAAAGTTGGCTTGTAGCATCTGGTACTTGAGCCCATCATAGTTTGTAAAAATGGTGACCCTGGGATGGCCTTGACCTATTTTATGGCTATGTCAAATTTGCAGACTTATAATTTCTAGAATACCGAATTGGAAGGAATATATACTACAAAATTGGGGTTAATGCAAAAATTCAATCAAATAGGTCTCATCTGCTGTTTCTGGTCACAAAGTAGATAATGACCAATGCAATGACCAGGAACCAAAGAAACACCTATAATGTAGATGGTATTAAGTAAAACTGTACAAGTGGAAAATCAAGGAGTCAAGTGCTCTTTCCCAGCACATTGTCAATCAGACATTCCCTAAATAATATGAAAAGTTAAAAAAAGATATGACAAATGGAATAAACCATAATGAAAGCATGGCCTTCGAACTGTCAGAAAGGTAGGAATAGGTGGAAAGTTTTATCACATTGTTAGACATCAAAATTTTGTCCCCACAAGTTGTGTACCCCTGCTCTGAGGCTATATACATATATAAAAACATTAAAATGTACACCAGGACCAGGTGTCAGGTGAGCGTTTACAGGACCACTGGTCCTCTGGTTTATGTTCTGCCACAAAAGGTGGCAGGGTATTATGTTATACCCTCCGAAATTTTGAACGTCTGTCAGTGCCTCAGTTACATGTCGGCTCCATAGCTCTGATACTGCGAGATATTTTCATTTATCATATGACGTCGCATCTGAGAGTGTAATAACGTCATGTAATAAATTTTATAATCCACTAGTGGATTAAATATGCAAATTAGTTAAGATACGCCCCGTAATGTTACATCCTTAACGTCGCGTTTACTAATGGCGGAATTTTGACAATTTTTTTAAACAATCGTTGATAAAATGCGTTTTACATGTCATGATTAATAGAATCTTGCATTCATGCTCCTGTATTATTAGGGCCCCGCACTGAAAGTGTGGGTGCCCTATAGTAATCACTCTGTCTGTCCGTCCGTCTGTCCGTCCACAAATTTTTTTATCCTCCATAACTTTTTATTATTCCTGGATGGATTTACCAGTAAATATTACTTGGCATCACTCTGTCCGTCTACAAATTTTTTTATCCTCCATAACTTTCTTATTCCTGGATGGATTTAAATATTACTTGGCAGAAATGTTAACCATAATGTGATGGAGTGTTGCGCGCAAGACTCAGGTCCGTACCTCAAAGGTCAAGGTCATACTTAAAGGGTTAAAGGTCAAAAAAGGGTCTTTCCTGTGTCCAATTAATAACTTTATTATTCCTGGATGGATTTAAATATTACTTGGCAGAAATGTTAACCATAATGTGACGAAGTGTCACACGCAAGACCCACAGCCGTACCTCAAAGGTCAAGGTCATACTTAGAGATAAAAGGTCAAAAAAGCGTCTTTTTTATTGTGTCCAATCTATAACTTTCTTATACCTGGATGGATTTAAATATTACTTAGCAGAAATATTAACCATAATGTGACAGTGTGTCACTCGCAAGACCCAGGTCCGTACCTCAAAGGTCAAGGTCATACTTAGAGGTGAAAGGAAAAAAAACGTCTTTTTTAACATCAACATTTTCCTATTCCTCTGATAGCGCTGCCGGGGCCCTAGTCAGTTTCACTGACAGCTCTAGTTGAATTTATTAAACTCGTTGCAGAAAAGGGATAAAATGCTCGGAAAGCCTCGCATTTTATCCCTTTTCCTCAACTCGTTTAATAATACATGAGCACCTTTGTAAGCTCCTATGAAACCATAAGATGACCTGCAGAACATAATATTATGAAAGGTAACTCTGGTTTTCTTACTTTCGGAATTATTGCCCTTGGAAAAGCCATTTCTTTTATGAACTCCTGTCTACTCCATAACCTGACACCGTCAGAGTATTTAATGAAACTTCATACAATTGTAAAGCACCATCAGATGATGTGCAGAATATATGAACCATAACTCTGGTTTGCCTACTTTTGGCCATTTCTACTATGTACCCGTGGGCTCTGCCAGCCTCAGTGGCTCAGTCGGATGCGCGTCTGACTGGTGATCAGGAGGACGCGGGTTCGACTCCCGCCGGGGTCGGCAACATTCTTTCGTGGAGATTGATCATGAAATCTTTTCTACGGTCATTCTCTCCCTTCCGCTGATTCAAGAAGGGCAGGTGTCAGTTTCTGGCGAAAGAATGTGCACTGTACTGGTTAACCGCTTACGTATAAGCCTGCCCAGGAAAGTGTTTATAGGTAAACTGACCGGCTCAAAAATGACCTAAATAGTGTTGACTGGGCCCTAAAACTCTAAAACAAACAAACAAACAAAACCTGTGGGCTCTGTAAGTTGAAAACTGTTCCAAGATATTTTCATGTAAAGCATGATGAGAGGACATGCAGAATACAAGAACCGTAACTCTCGCTAACCTATATTTCGATTTGAGGCCTTTTAAACAGTGACTTGAAAATGACCATATCTACCCATTCTGCTTGTGTCCACTCTTAAGTTGGAAACCATTTCAGATATTTTTATGAAACTTCACAAAAATGTAAGTCATCATGAGAATGAGCGAGTGTAGTTTTACGTCTTGCCTACAGCTAACATCATATGGAGACCAGGCCCTTGGGTTAGACTCGTCTGAAAGTCTGGAGAAGCCCAGGATCGATCATGAGAATTAGAAGAGCTATGGAAAAGAAGAGTCTTAACTCAGGCTAATATACTTCTGTGTGAAGGCCTTTTGAACCCCGACACACTGTAAAGGCCATTTTGGAGACGTTGCTTCCAATTTTGTGGGACTTCTACCCGACATTGTGATGAAATCACATCTTAAGCCCTGTCGCCCAATGAAACCAACAGGGTTTATAAGCATGGACGGTCAGACTCGCACCGCTTTGCCTGGGCAGGCTTAGATTCTCTAAGCGGTTTACCAGTACTTGTGTGCGGGTCGGTTTCAGCTCTGCTGCCCATCTATTTCTTCAAGCCCCAATGGGAGGGGGCCCATTGTATTGAAGTTTAACGTCCCTGTCAAAACTATTTAGGTCATTTTGGAGACCTTCCAATTTTGTGGGACTTTTACCATCATCATCAACGGATTTTTGATTAACATGCAGGTACAGGGGCAAAGTCCACATAAGTTGGCCCCCTTCCAGGTAGCTGGCTTGCTGCACGCATGGCAGATTTTACACCAGATCTCCAGGCCTGTCTATCATGAGGATCGATAGCAGAGAGCTTCCATTCCCTGCAATCTCTTTCTATCAGCTGCTTCCAGATCTCTCTTTCAGGATGAGGTCCAGGTCCTCAATGCCAAGACGCTCAAGTAACTCGCTGGACCTGATGGTGACAGTGTCCTGTGGCGGCTTGACATTGCAGATCTGTCTGATCATTGCCCTGTCATTCTGCTGAAGACGGAGGTTTGGCTTTGTCAATGACCATGTCTCACTGGCATGGAGCATTGTGCTCCGTACACAAAGAGCTGTACACAGGGCTAGTGTCTTGAACGAAAGGTGGCGGGAAGAGAGAACTGGTAGCAACTCCTTGAATTTCTTCCAGGCTGTTTTCACACGTGTTGTGGTTGAAAGGTCACAACCACCAGCTGCTGAGAGCATATCACCTAGGTAGCAAAAGGAAGCTACAACCTCCAACTTGTCGGATCCGACTTGGACATCACTCTGTGGTCTGCCATCTAAGGGTCTTGCAGTTCCTTGGCACCGTGTACACCTGTAATCAGGGTCCTCTATCAAGCGCTTGAGCCCACTGTATTTCTTGTGCACCCATTACAAAAGATACTGTTGCTGCCCACTCCAGTGCGACATACAGCGCATGGGAACTGGCCTGTACTCTGCAGGAGGTCCAGACCTGAACCACAGATTAGGATCTTTGTCTTTCCAGCAGTCACTCTCAGCCCTTTCGCCTCCATTGCATCTTTCCAAGTCAAGAGCCTCCTGACACATGCCTCAAGGGATTCCCAACATTGAAATGAAGACAACTTAGGCCATGCCGCCCAATGAAACTAATAGTGATCTATGCATTGGATGATCCAACTTGCACTGTATGCTCAGGCCTGTCTGTTCAAATATACATAAGGTAAGAGTCATGCTCAGACAAAGCTAGATAGTAATCGCTAAAGCTTTTGTCATAATTTTACCTAATCAGTTATCGATCACAAGGGCAGGACTGATAATTATCTTTTCAGCTCTGATTAGCCAGCCCAAGTCTCTACTTTATTTATTTGGAGTACAGCCCAGCCAACACTACTCACATCATTTGAACTGAAGCTGCTCAGTTTACCTTCCCACACTTTTCCTGTGCAGGCTTTTTACATAAGCGGATAACCAGGCCAATCCACTTTCTTTCACCAGAAACTGCCCTTTGATTCTGTAGAAAGGACTTGTGTGATGAAAGACTGAAATAGATTCCATTATCAATCTCCACCAAAGAATATTTCTGACCTGGCAGGTGTACTGGTAAACCGCTTAGGACTTGGCCTGCCCAGGCAGAATGCAATGACTCATCAGGGTCTGCATTGTTCGCCACTCATCCAGCTATTTCAAGCATAACTTTGTGTAGTAAATAATCGATTACAAGCAAATCAGTAATGATAATCATTTTTGTGGAATTTTATGATGGATTATCCGATTAATCATGTCCGCCTTAGCAGAGAATGATATTTTGTCCTGCTTGTGAATGATGTTATCAATCAAGTAAGGCGAAGGGCCAGTACAGTTGAGGACCTTTAACTGGGCCAATATGAAATTGATTAATGACAATTTTATTAATCCACATAATTAAAAACCTGATTAATAAATTTGGACCTCAGCCTAATATCACTTGTCCTCTGGTTAATATTGGTAGACCTGGTGTTAATATGGATGACCTCGGATCAGTACAAGTTGATTAATAATAAAAATTATTAGCATTTTAATGTTTATGAGTGGGACTAACCCTTCCAACACTTTAAACAGATACATTGCATGCAGACGGTAAATCTGTCCGGGTAAGACCGCAGGGCCATCTCGTCTTGTCAGGATCTACACAATTTGCTACTAATTTTGATTTTGACTAAAACTCTGTATTGCCATTGGACATGTCCAAATTCAGATATGGATGCAAGCAGAAAAATGGATGCCCAAGTGTTGAGCATGGAAGATGTTTTATAACCTGAAACATTTATTGAATAGGCAAACTCGGGGAGATTTATGTGGAAACCATACCTCTTGCTGGATATAGTAAAACTCCGCTATTAAGACCAGCTAAATTTAAAGACGATTCTTCCTTCAAAAACATTTAGAAGTTTCTGACCCGACACCCCTGAATTTCAAAATGGACTCTGCTGAATGGAAGTCAGTACTAAATGGGTTAAAGGTGTGTTAGGTCCTTGGACCAGTGCTGACAGGTTATCCTGCCCTCTGCATCTTTAGAACAGACCGCCCTGCCTTGTGGGACTTGGAGAAATAGATGTTGCCTGGTGCTTCTGCGCAGAGCTGAAACCGACCGAAAATTTGAGTACATGTACTGGTAAACAACTTAGAAGGTCAAAGCCTGCCCAGGGAAAGTAGTGGAAGTTGGACCATTTATTAAAACCCTAGTGGTTTCTTTGGACGGTAATCTCAATGTCGGGTTAAAGTCCTTCAAAATTGGAAGCAACATCTCCGAAATTACCTAAAAAAGCCATCGGAAGAGATGGCAAATCCCCCGACCAAAAGCCAATATGGCCTTCAGAAGATTGTTCACCAATAGAAAGTGCACCAGAATTAAACCAACAATATATCACAAAAGTATTGCCGTTATGCCCATCACAAGATTATACTGTCAGGGGAGATAACTAAAAAACTAGGGCACTCAGAAATGTGCTTCTTGCGCATGACATGCCTGCTTAAGCTCATGTATTTCTGTACAAAGTACCATCAATATGTCTCACAAGGTATTGGAGATATGGTGATCACAAGTCATACTGTTATATTGGAAGGGTAGATAACTCAAGTACCACAGCACCAACAGTTGTGGTTCTTGCACATGACATCCCTTCTGTACTTTGTATACAATTGTACCAAGATCCTTCAATATATCTCAAAGGGAGTTGGAGTTATGGCCATCACTAGGTTATATTGCCAGGGGAGATAACTAAAAAAACCAGAGCACCCAGAGTTGTAATTCTTGAGCATGACAAACCTGCTTAACCTCATGTACATCTGCATCAAGTACCACAAATATGTCTCACAGGGTATTGGAGGTATGATGATCACAAGGTTGTCATACTGTTATATTGGAAGGGGAGATAACTCAAATATCATAGCACCCAGAGTTGTGGTTCTTAAGCGTCGTCTCAACGTTGTATATAATTGTGCCAAGTACCATCAATATATCTCAAAGGGTATATTGTCAGGGGAGATAATTAAAAAACCAGGGCACCCAGAGTTGTGGTTCTTGCACGTGACATACCTGCTTAACCTCGTGTACAACTGTACCAAGAGTGTTGGAGATGTGGCCATCACAAGGTAGTGATTCTATATTACTGGAAGGGGAGATAACTAAAAAACCATGGCACCCAGAGTTGTGGTTCTTGTGCATGACACACCGTCTCTGACTTGTGAACAACTGTGCCAGGTATTATCAATATATTTTAAAGGGTATTGAGATTATGGCCGTCACAAGGTTGTCACTCTATTTTATTGGAAGGGGAGATAACTCCAAAACCATGGCAACCAGAGTTGTGGTTCTTGTGCATGACACGCCGTCTCAGCCTTGTGAACAACTGTGCCAGGTACCATCAATATATCTCAAAGGGTATTGGAGTTATGGCCATCACAAAGTAGTCATTCTATTTTATTAAAAGGGGAGATAACTAAAAAAGTATGGCATCCAGAGTTCTGGTTCTTGCGCAGGACACACTGTCTCAGCCTTGTGAACAATTGTGCCAAGAACCATCAATGAATCTCAAAGGGTATAGGAGTTATGGCCATCACAAGGTTGTCACTCTATTTTATTGGAAGGGGAGATAACTCCAAAACCATGGCAACCAGAGTTGTGGTTCTTGTGCCTGACACACGGTCTCAGCCTTGTGAACAACTGTGCCAGGTACCATCAATATGTCTCAAAGGGTATTGGAGTTATGGCCATCACAAAGTAGTCATTCTATTTTATTAAAAGGGGAGATAACTAAAAAAGTATGGCATCCAGAGTTCTGGTTCTTGCGCATGACACACCGTCTCAGCCTTGTGAACAATTTTGCCAAGAACCATCAATGAATCTCAAAGGGTATAGGAGTTATGGCCATCACAAGGTTGTCACTCTATTTCATTGGAAGGGGAGATAACTCCAAAACCATAGCAACCAGAGTTGTGGTTCTTGTGCATGACACGCCGTCTCAGCCTTGTGAACAACTTTGCCATGTACCATCAATATATCTCAAAGGGTATTGGAGTTACGGCCATCACAAAGTAGTCATTCTATTTTATTAAAAGGGGAGATAACTAAAAAAGTATGGCATCCAGAGTTCTGGTTCTTGCGCATGACACGCCGTCTTGGCCTTGTGAACAATTGTGCCAAGAACCATCAATGAATCTCAAAGGGTATAGGAGTTGTGGCCATCACAAGGTTGCGTCTACGGACGGACGCCAGGCTGATCGCTATATCCCCCGAAACCTATTTGGTCGGGGGATAAAGTGTTGACTGGGAAATAAATCCTGAACAAAACTTAGGGGTAACAACAAATCTGACACCCCTATAATTGGAAATGGACCACTCCAAACTTATCAGGTGGCAGTGTCCATTATTATATATGGGTTAATCAAGATCAAATATTTTACACTCCTTTTAGACTAAGATGCAAATTACAAAAATTGTCCTCTCTGTGTGGTCTGCTGGTTACTTTAAAAGTCATTGCAAACAGTGTGGAGCCAGATCAGACTGCTCCACTTGGAGCAGTCTTATCTGGGTCTAAAATGCATATATGCATATTAACAAGAAGCAGCAGACAACAGACGTCATTCTTATCTTAAGGGTTAAAATGCCAATCACAACAATAGCAGATAACATTTTTAAAGCTTTGACCCTTTTTGTACCAAATGGAATCTTCCATTTCAAAATTTGGGGGTGTCAGGTTGTTTTTTCTTTAAAATTTATTTGGAATTTTATCCTTTTGCAAACAGTGTGGGCCCTGATCAGTCGCTGCCTTCTGGGGCGTCTGATCTGGGCCTGCACTGTTTGCCCTGGTACCCATTTTGGTGTTTCCGTTAAGTATGGCGTGATACAGGGATCTTATTTCTGTCTGTTCTTTCATTCCGTACAATCTTCAATTGTCATGCCAACTGTTCAATTCCATTTCTCAAGAATTACAATCACTGGTGCAACATAGCCTTCTATAGAGTTGTTTTCAGAGAAAATAAGGCTTGACACTACATGTAAATTGACTGCTGGGCAGATGATTTATGTGACATGTCAAGCAACATTTTCCTTGAAAAAAAATGAGATTGTCATTTGCTCTAGAATTTTCCTTGGTACTTTAAGGGTTAACATACAAAACATTATATTATGACTCCATCGTTAAATAAGCTCTACATCATGTCAACAAGTCTGTGTAATGAACACCCCTCTAAACCCCACTTTATATAGAGGAAACTGGGATATACATGATTTTCCTCATTTTTACACAAAGACATAGGCAGTTCTAACAAGAGCACTCACAACCTATGTTTGGAGTTAACAAGAATGCACAAATTTTCATCAGAAAAGGAACCATTTTGGAGATATGAAAGAATGCACTATGTCACATGGGTGTGTTATCATCATTTGTCACATATTCATTGCCTTTGAATATGTCACACGAGCGTTGAATCCGTGCGCGTATCAAGTGAGCTGAGGTGTTAGCACATGATCCCACCCCTAAAGCCATGTCACACACCCTTTTTCACCCCTAAAGCCATGTCACACACCCTTTTTCAAACCCTCTGACTTAACATACTCCGACGACCCCCGCCAATCGGGGCTTGAAGAAATAGAATGGGCTGCATGATGCTTCCACGCAGAGCTGAAACCGACTGAATTAGTACTGGTAAACCGCTTGGCGGTTCTAAACCTGCCCAGGAAAAGTGGTGCAAGTCGGACCGTCCATGCATATAAACTCTATTGGTTTCATTTGGCGGAAGGGCTTGAGAAGTCATTTCATCTCACTGTCAGGTAAAGTCCCACAAAATTGGAAGAAATTTCTTCCTATCATATGTATACATACAGAAATTTCTTGTCATTAAGAAAAGTATAAAAAACAAATTTGGCTTTGCTTTTCACCTAAATCTTTGCTTAGTTTATTGGAGCACTTTAAACATAAAACCACAACTCATTATTTAACCCTTATCTTGCTGAATATTCATTTCAGCCACACCCATTACTGTCTATCAACCAATCAAATTACTTGATGTAATTTATTGCTATAAATTCATAAACTGAATGCCAAACAGTGTAGATCCTGATCAGATGGCTTCTTCAGAAGCCATCTGATCTGGTTCTACACTGTTTGCAAAGCGAGGGGTTGTCGTGAACAGCAAGATAAGGGTTAATAAATAAATATAACAAAAGGAAGGGAAATATATGATAAATAGTTTATGATATGGCATTTTGCATATCATACCATCAGCCTGATATGGGGTATGGTATGAAAAATGCCATATGACAATCTCTCTGTATAAATCAACTGATACACACAACACACACATACAACACCCATTTCAAAAGGTGGGTTAAGATTAGATAAAATGTGTGGCATGAAAAACAGCCACTTTCTAAATAAAATGCTAACTCTTAAAACTGTTAAGCAATATTGCAAGAGACTTTAATATTGTCTACTGCAATTTTGCTTGGTCCATAAATGGTTAAAAATAGAATATGGCACTAATAAATCCCATTAACTAGATAGACATCGAACACTATACCTAACTTCTGATATAAAACAATTTAACCATGAAACCACCTGCAACTCTTTGTCAGTTGACATTACTAAGCATAAAAGCTTTTCAGTGCAAAAGTCCATGTGACTATCACCGACTTGTCACAAATCCAGGCAACGTTATTTATAGAAAATAGCCACTGTGAGGTCAGGTTGGTTGGTTGATTTGAGGTTTAACGTCCCCATCAACACTATAAAGGTCATTTTGGAGATGTTGCTTCCAATTTTGTGGGACTTTTACCCGACATTGAGATGAAATGACATCTCAAGCCCTGTCGCCCAATGAAACCAATAGGGTTTATTAGCATGGAGGGTCCGCCTCGCACCGCGGTTCCTGGACAGGCTTAGATCCTCTAAGCGGTTTACCAGTACTAGTGTGCGGGCCGGATTCAGCTCTGCGTGGAAGCATCATGTAGCCCATATATTTCTTCAAGCCCCTATGGGCGGGGGCCGCTGTGAGGTCAGGATGTTGCATATGAGGGTTATCTATAGAATCTGGACTGGAATCATGGGCTGGGTGTACACTGTTAGCTGAAGAAACTGGAATTTAAGGGTTAAACAAACCAGTTTAAATCTCAGACCAGGACTATTTTCTCAGCCTACACTCAGAACCAATCGACCCACCAGTGCTGTCAGTGTTTGGATCATGGTGCTTTCAGTGTCATGATGGATCCCTAGAAAACACTTTGGCAGTTTGAAAGACTGGGAAGCTTGATTAATAATGCCTAGGCCTATACACCACAACCTCGTTATAACAAGGTTCTTTGTAGCACGGTTATGGATATAACACAGTTTCAAGATGGATCCCAAAAATGTATAGATTATACAGAAAAATGACCATAAATGGTCATTTTTCTATATAATCTACACATTTTTGTTTGGATATAACACGGTTGAATAACTCACATGGTTTCTGCTTTGGGCCCCATCCATACTGCTATAAAAAGGTTGTGGTGTATTAGGTAACCCTTAACACCCTGCATGCTGGGTATTTTTTCAGCAGACAACACTATGAAGTATTTTTCTTATTTTCACAAAAACAGGTTTTGACATTTCATGAGGTTAACAATTGATTAATGATACATCAACCCTTGTGGGTCATTTTTTGTCTTCTCCCATAGAAAGAGAGAAAAGGTAAGAGATAGTAGAAGAGACGAATAACAGGAACAGGTGAGGAAAAGGAAAATACTTTAAATGAAAAAATACAATAAAACCACTTATCACATGACGTTGTTGATTAGCAGTGGATAAGGTCGTGTAATAAAAATCATATGATTACACATGTAATAATACTTTGGCAGGACTACGTAACGTCCTGATGACGTCCATGTCAACAATGCATTTTTGGTGGAACATTTGACAAATTTAAAGGCGATGAAATCCAATTTAAAGTGGTCATATGAGAAACAGAATCTTGCACTCGTGGTCATTTTATATAAAATTTATGAAACTCGCCAAAGGCTCGTTTCATAAACTTCATATGAAATGACCACTCATGTAAGCTCCTCTATTTCCCATCTATCTTTAGCAGCTTTAAGCCATTGTTTACTAGTGGATTCTTCCATTGCTATATGTTGGACAAGTCCATTTGTCATATAAGGGGTGCCAGGCCTATTTTTTTCGTTTTTATTCTATTTTTGACAGAAAATTCTGTCAGCAAATAGTGCAGGCCCTGATCAGACGCCGCAGAATGCGGCGTCTGATCTGGGCCTACACTGTTTGCCAAGGTACCCCTTTAAGGGTTTCCCCGCATGGAATGGGTTAAGGATAGCAGGCCTTGACCAACTGTAAGCCAGTTAGATGCCCTGGTGGCGTAAGGTATACATCTTTGCCTCACCCAATCACCACACAAAATACAATATTAAAATAAAGCATTTCAAAAGTTTTAAAAAATTCAATACATTATGTCATGACAAGATAATCCATAATACTGGATATGTATCACATGGTACATTGAACATGTATATAAAATATGGGCCTAGGGGCCCAGTTGTTCAAAGCATCGTGCAACTCAGTGCCCAAAAACTCTTAATGAAATACAAAATACAAAATCTGATATGCTGATAATTTTGCAGAAAAAAATGAGTACCTTTTTCAAAAGCTACTCACATTTTTACAGCAAAAAAATTTTTCAAAAGCTACTCACATTTTTACAGAAAAGATATCAGCCTATTTGTCATTAAATGATTAAAAGTTTCAATAATCATACCTGCCAACTCTCCCGATTTGGGCGTGACTCTCACGATTTATTGTGTGTCTCACTCCCTCACAATCGTATTTTGAAAACGGCCCAAATCTCACGAATTTTGATGCATCTCCCGCCTAGATCTAATGCCGGCAATACTAATTTCGCCATACCGGATATTTACGTTTGCGAACTGGTTATTATCGGCAAATCCAAATCGCAATTAGAGCCGGGATACAGCATTATTGGAAATCACCTCAGGGTCACAGGTGTAGTTCAGCTATTATTAGCAAATCTATTATTGTACAGGTAAATGTGTTAACAATCGATATACCTTGCCGCTTTATGTTAAACATACTAATGAAGAGAGCCGAAAGTTCCAAATGACAAAGCGGGTAAACACAGCTGTTTTGAAATCTACATGTAATGATGAAGACTCCCGAAAAGAAGAGAAAATATTTGTCAAAATACAGAAATGAGTGGGAGATCGCATTTCCCTGGCTAACCAACAGTGAAAAGGGAGTGTCTTTCGCATATTGTAAGGTCTGCCAAAGACATTTTAGCGTGTCACATGCAGGTAAAAATGATGTATCGAAGCATGGTGACACCGATATTCACAGTGAATCAATGAAACGGTCCAAACAGAAATCAATTGCAGCTTTTGTCACGACAAAATCTGACGAGGAAGTGATCAGGGCAGAAACTATTTTCAGCAATTTTGTTGCAGAACACAATGTTCCATTATTACTGGCTGATCACTTTACAAAAGCATGCAAGCAGATGTTTCCAGATAGTAAGATTGCCGCAAAGTTTTCATGTGGTAGAACAAAAACAACACAAATCTTAAAGCGTGCTATTGCTCCAAGTCTCAATAAAACTGTGGTTGAACATTGCCAATCAAATCCCTTTTCTTTATCAATTGATGAAAGTAACGACAGGGGTGGTGAAAAACTCCTTGTGATTCTACTGAGAATTTATGATCCAGCGAAGGGTACAGCTGTAACACGTCTACTTGACATGCCGGTCTGCAACATCGGGAATGCTGAAGCAATTTTTAATAAAGTTGACGAGTCACTCAGGTAAGTTGTCTCCAAATCTGTATCACCACACCCTATGATATGAGCCAGGGTTAGAAAATAAAAAAGAGCAGAGTGCCTGCCCCATTTTCGTGCCCAACATCCTAGTCTATCTAGCTCCTAATTTACCGATAGCAAATACTCGTCTGCAAACAGTCAGTGGAAATATTATTTATGTAAAGGGAGAATAACAATGGACCAAGAACAGTCCCTTGTGGGACCCCAGACAAAACTGGAGTCCATATTGAAGATTCACCATTGACAACAACACACTGTTTTCTATAGCAAGGAAATATTGTCACAGGAAACAGAGATGCGAATCAGTTCTGTATTGTATCATAAACATCAACAATATTAATTTAGCAAATTCTTTCCTTGACAAGGCACAGGAAACAGAGGTGCAAATTGGTCTAACAGAAACTCAGTGCAAAAATAGCCAGAGTGGGTGAGCCCACTGTTCATTTGTCTGTTCATCTATCTGTCAATCAGTAGATCAAGTATTCAATGTCTCTATTGAAGTGAAATGTCTGATCAGATCAGAGTAAATAATATAGGCCCAGATCAGACTGCTTCTGATGGAGGAGCACTCTGATCAGGGTCTACTTGTCACAGTGTAGTATAATTACAGCACATGTTCAATGTGCCCAGGTTTTTAGGGTTTTTATTATAGTTCTGTTAAAATTTCAGTTCCAGGGGTATTCCATGGGAAAATCTAGTCAGCTTCGTCTCTGATAACTGCAGTGTAATGGTTGGAAAGAACAACTCGGTCTTAACAAGGATAAAAGAAAGAAAGCCAGATGTTTTTGACTTGGGGTGTGTCTGTCATTTAGCCAATCTGTGTGCTGTAGCTGAAGTGAAATTGCTACCTTTACCAGTGGAGGACCTTCTTATAGACATTTACTTCCATTTCCATCAAAGGTATGTTATTATTACCTCAAATGTAAAATCCAGTCCAATAGAGTAGCTATATTGCTAGTAGCTTATACAATATTAAATATTATAATACATTTTATATATTTCAGCTCCAAGAGGAAACAAACATACAAAGAGTTCCTGGAATTCTGTGATGTTGCACCACTTGAAATTTTGAAGCATGTCACAACAAGATGGCTTAGTTTACAAAAGTGTGTACTGCGGATTCTGCATCACTGGCCAGCATTGCAGAGTTATTTCCAGAGCCATGACGACAATGAAAAAGAGGGGAGGGTGAAGCGAGTCTGTTGCTGGTTAAACAGTCATGAAATGAAGTTGTACTGCTATTTCCTGGCTTTTATCCTTGGGCCACTAAATGAATTCAACACAGCATTTCAGGTATAAACATTAATTTTTATACTGTGCATTATTAAAAGAACTAGCTTGATGGGTTTACTCTGTATTTAGTCTTGTTTTTACCCTTTATTTATTTTTGCTTCAGGCTGATAGTTCAAAGATTGGTTTCTTGGCAGCAGAAATGACCAGACTACTTAGGAAGTTTTTGATGAAATTTGTGCTGGCAAGGGTGATCAGACAGTCAGAGGACATCAGACAAGTTGACTTCAACAACAGTGCCAACCAACACACAGATGAATACATTGCTGTGGGTTCATCAGCTAGGTCCTATCTGCATGAGATCAGTGATGACCTTGATCCTGTTGTAAAAGCCAGATTCTTCAGGTAATTTGATACTTTTCTTAAGTGAAAATAAGCATGTTACACAGTCATTTACTATTAACTAACTGACTTCCTTTTTCCAACTTATTTAATGTATTTACAGATCAGTGAGGAATTTTTACAGTGCTGTGGTTACCAAATGTTTAAAGAAATTCCCTTTTGATGATCCAGTGCTACATCATCTGAGCTTCCTAGACCCTGACATGAAGGATACAGTAACAGCAGATAGAGGTGAGTTTTATTGTCCATTGAGTTCTGTGATCACTTATTACACTAAACTATATAATTATGTACATGTATGTTGCAAATCTTTTTCCTTTTTTTCAGTTGTAAAGATTGCTGAGAGATTCCCCAAACTTGTGAGCAAAGATGATTTTGACAACTTGGAGGAGGAGTACCAAGAATATCAAGCCAGTCCTGAGTCTACCCTACCAAGATACCAGAAAGACAGTGACAGAATTGATGAATTCTGGGGGAAAATGTCTGGCTTAAAAAATAAAATAACTGGCAAACCACTATTTCCCCTGCTAAGCAGACTTGCATTAGCCATGACCATCATACCCAATTCAAATGCAGACTGCGAGAGAACTTTTTCAATGGTCAAAAAGATTAAAACTGAACTGAGGGCTGACTTGGATAACACAACATTATGTGCACTCTTATCCTGCAAAATCAATCAGGACTGCTTGTGTTATTCATTTCAGCCCACCAAACAAATGTTAAATGTGGCTAAGTCAGCAACTTACAACTACAATGCAACAAATAAACTTGTTCTACCAAGTGTTAGCTGCTCAAAAGATTCTACTGAGCTGTGATTTCAGACAGACTGTGATAATAATAAATTTTAATGAATTTTTCATCTATGCAATAATGAAACATTTTATGATTTTAATTAGTCAAAATATGAATCTGTGATCTACCTCTTTTAAGTATGAAACAGTATTTTTAGGATCAGATGTATAATGTTTTAATTAATGTATATATTTCAGAGATTTAATAAAGAATGTACTTGTTTTTATAAAAAAGGCTATTTTTATCTTGCTATCACAGCAAATTTCTTACCATTTTCAGTGAAAAAAATCTCCCTCTTTTAAATTTTTCCTGAAAATTCCCCGCGAGCCGAATACTATAAAAGAACATGAAAAACGGTCTGTCGCGCGCAGTCTCACTCTTTGTATTTTTTCAAAGTTGGCAGGTATGAATAATACATAATAATAGCATTTTAATAATGCATCCACTAACAACACGTATCATTCAATCATAAAATTCACTGGTATTCCCTAGCTCCAGTTACAAGGACAACTCATTAGGAAAACATGCCTATTCAAATATATTCAAAACTTTACCACCAAAAATGACAATTTTCAGGTAAAAAAATTCTGAGATTTTTCATATTTCTGCTCATAACATAGACACTTAATGATCTAACAAACACAAAATCTGATATGCTGATAATTTTGCAGAAAAAATGAGTACCTTTTTCAAAAGCTACTCACATTTTTACAGAAAAGATATCAGCCTATTCGTCATTAAATGATTAAAAATTTCAATAATACATAATAAATAGCATTTTAACAATGCATCCACTAACAACACGTATCATTCAATCATAAAATTCACTGGTATTCCCAAGCTCCAGTTACAAGGACAACTCATTAGGAAAACATGCCTATTCAAATATATTCAAAACTTTACCACCAAAAATGAAAATTTTCAGGTAAAAATTCTGATATTTTTCATATTTCTGTTCAAAACATAGATTGTGGGAACTCATTAAAACCGCCTCATTGACAAGTAAGTATCCACATTCTATGTTTTTGAGCAGAAATAAGGAAAATAATGTGTACCTCTGTAAACCCCGGTTTTACTGTATAAAAGTGGGGTTTAAGGGGGCTAAAATAATATAGGCATGTTTTTCTGATGTGGAGGAGTTTTTCTTATTTCTCAATAAAAACTTTCAAGCACTATGCACATTTAGCAGAAGACATTTTTCAAGTATTTCTAAATTTTCAGCTAAATTAGGCTTGACATTTCACGAGAACTCTGCTGGAAGGCAATTCACTTGTAAGGCTTGACTTTATTTTCTGCTGGACAGAGAATTCACATGAAATGTAAAGCCTTATTTTCGCTGAAAAATAATGAAAATAATTTATGATTGCCATCTGCCCTAGAATTTTTGGCAGCACATGAAGGGTTAAAATGTGGTGGTTTGTGCCTCAATGAGGTCATTCTAACTACACCACAACCTAGTTATAACACATAGAGGATATTTGATTTTTTCAGTGTAAGATCGAATTTTATTTCATCGAATGAACACCAAAACTGTTATTTTCACGATTGGCGTAGCCACGAGTGAAAATAGCAGTTTTGGTGTTCAGGAGTGAAATAAGATCTTGCACTGAAAAAATCAAATTTTCTGTATCTTACATGCTTCAAAAGGCAATATTTAGCGTCATGGTGTCGCTCACATTCGGAGAAAATTATCTTTGTTCCTGTTCGTTTCGCGTCAATTTAGTGGTGTCCATCGTGTTTAGTGGGTATACTATTGGGTGTAAACTGAAAGTTTGCACCTGAGAAATGGCCTGGGATGGTATTATTATGAATGATTAATGAAATAATTGAGAGAGTAGATTTCCAAAGAAGTTGCTGGCAAGTCTAACGTCGTGCGACAAAAGACGTGACGTCAGCGTCATAAATGACGTCAGTAACGTCCCCGTCACACATGAACGGGCTATGCGTCAATTAGAACACATTTCAGTATTGTTCAGTTATCTGACAAAGATAAAATTGAAATTAGAGTTAGATTTGAAGAAAAAAGTAGTCCCAAACAGTGAAAAATAAAAAATCGTATTTTCACTGTTTGAAACAGTGAAAATATCGATTTATATTTCACTGATAAATCTCTATCATTCATTGAAAAGCATGTAAGAAGGTTCATTATAACACGGTTTTGGATATAACACGGTTTCAAGATAGATCCCAAAAATGTATAGATAATATAGAAAAAGATCCCAAAAATGTATAGATTGTATAGAAAAATAACCAAAAAAATGTATAGATTATATAGAAAAATGACCATTAATGGTCATTTTTCTATATTATCTATACATTTTTGTTTTGATATAACACGGCTGTTTACCTAACACAGTTTCTGCTTTGGAGCCCATCAATATTGTTATAAAGAGGTTGTGTTGTAGTATCCACAACATATGTTTCCAAGAGGTAATAAGAAAAATCTTCATCTGCAGCAATAGTATTCAAAGCACCATGTATAAGCAATGGTGGTCCATCTTCACTGTGTTGACTGGTCTCGTTATTCCACCTTTGGTAGCTTTGGCATTGGATGGTTGTATCGTCGGTCTAGAAGCCAGTCTAACCAACTATCCGGTATATAGGACCGTATTCTTATTAAGAACTGAAAAACACAAGTAGATATATAAATTATTTTGATTCCAAAAAGACTGAATATATTTGAAAAGTTAATGAGATGCACCTGAGGTAAATTGTAGACTGATGATCAGGGCCCATTTGTTCTTAACATGCTCATTAATGGTAAAAATGTTAACTGTTCTAACAAGTATAATAATGTACTTTTTTGCTGGAAAAAATGTGTAGCTTTTGCAGAAACTCACATTTTTTTTCAGACATAAATATAAGCATATTTGCCATGTTAAATGATCAACACTTCAACAGATGTTAAGTCTGATTTGTTTGTTTGATTTGAGGTTTAACGTCCCCGTCAACACTGTAAAGGTCATTTTGGAGAGGTTGCTTCCAATTTAAAGGGACTTTTACCCGACATTGAGATGAAATGACATCTCAAGCCCTGTCGCCCAATGAAACCAATAGGATTTATAAGCATGGAAGGTCCGACTCGCACTGCTTTGCCTATGTACACTCCATATTTTTCACTTCTGTGGTGTATTCCTTGCTTCCAAAGGGTAACCCTTTTATAGAACATATTTAGATGCTCTAAGCGGTTCACCAGTACTCGTGTGCGGGCCGGATTCAGCTCTGCGTGGAAGCATCAACAGCCCATATATTTCTTCCAGCCGATGGGCTTGAAGAAATAGATTTGACTGCATGAGGCTTCCATGCAGAGCTGAAACCGACCGTACATGAGTAGTGGTAAGCTGCTTAGAGGTTCTAAGCCTGCCCAGGAAAAGTGGTATGAGTCGGACCATCCATGCATATAAACCCTATTGGTTTCATTGGGCGGCAGGGCTTGAGATGTCATTTCATCTTAATGTCGGGTAAAAGTCCCACAAAACTGGAAGCAACATCTCCAAAATGGCCTATGATAGTGTTAAACCTCAAAATCAAACAAAACAAACTGTGCATCTGACAATCATTTTTACATGATCTAAAATTACTTAACTGATGTTGGTAAATGATACCGTAGCTAAAATTGGTAAGTGATCTGCATGAAATACAATGTCATTGATGCTCCACAGAGGCTTACTACAGATTAAATTTCATTGAGATCTTCTTGCAGGTCGCTCTAAGCCTTTCATCCCTTTGTTTCTGGAATGGACTCTTCCATTTTTAGTGTTTTGGACTTGCCCATTGTTGTAAATAGGGAGTTTATTCAAAATCATTGACAGGATAACTAACAGTAGATCCTGATGAGAAAGAATATTATGAGCCATCTAATCAGGACCTATACTGTTTGCAGAGGTATCTATATAGAACTACAAAACTGAAAGTATTCAGGGACAATACATCTTTTAAGCTCTGTTGTAGCTTTTGACTCAGCTGAGCTAACAAAAATTTTCATGAAAGCTATGTAATGCATCTTGAGGCTAAAGTCAACCTAAAAATTAGGGTCAACACTAGGGCTGATGGCTTGGCAAATGTGTGCAGACAGCATGCATGACAAAAAGAAATCATACTTGCTTGTGTTATAAACCCTTCAACTTCTACATAAATTCATAGAGTTTGTTTGTTTGTATTGGAGTTTAACGGCCTAGTCAACACTATTTAGGTCATTTTTGAGCAGGTCAGTTTACCTACCCACATTTTTCCTGGGCAGGCTTATACGTAAGCGGTTAACAAGTACAGTGCACATTCTTTCGCCAGAAACTGACAACTGCCCTTCTTGAATCAGCGGAAGGGAGAGAATGACCGTAGAAAAGATTTCTTGATCAATTTTCAAGAAAGAATGTTGCTGACCCTGGCAGGTATCAAACCAGCGTCCTTCTGATCACCAGTCAAACACGCATCTGACTGAGCTTCCTAGGCCAGCCACTGGCTTGTGTTATTAACCTTTCAACTTCTACATAAATTCTTAGTGCAGATGACAGTTTGATTTTTTTTTTAATATTTTTCATAGTAAATAAGGCTTGACAATACATGTGAATCATATTGTCAAGCCTTATTTCACTGAAAAATAAGAACAAGAAATACCCCGAAGGCTATGTTGCACCTTCAGAAATGGACCCTTACATTAGGGTGAAAGTTGCAAATTTGATGCTTACAGCAGGTGCGACAAAAAAGTATTTTAAAATGCTGTCTTCTAGTCGTGAATAGCTAAAGAGTTAAGTGGTTTATGTGTATTCAGGAATGTGAGAAAGCATTGAGTGAGCTTACGTTATTATAATCCACAAGTCTTATACTACCATCAACAAGGTATCGTATTCTTGGTGACACATTGATCACGGCATCTTCCATCGCGTCAATCACAGGGGCCATTGATTTGGCAGCCTCCTTAGCCGCAGCTTTTGTTCCTGTGTATATAGCATCGAAATATTCTCTACCATAGGCATTCCTGACCTCATCTGAGGCATTGTCCCACATGTCCTTCATCTGGTTTTCCAACCATGAAAGCTGCACATAAAATAAACAAATGAGCAACAAATATAAAGGTTTTGTTTTTGTTTGTTTGATTTGAGATTTAACGCCCCCATCAACACTGTATAGGTCATTTTGGAGATGTTGCTTCCAATTTTGTGCGACTTTTACCCGACATTGGGATGAATGACATCTCAACCCCTGTTGCCTAATTCAACCAATAGGGTTTATAAGCATGGACCGTCCGACTCCCCCCATTTTACCTGGGCAGACTTAGATCCTCTAAGCGGTTTACCAGTACTCGTGTGCAGTTGGTTTCAGCTCTGCGTGGAAGCATCATGCAGCCCATTTATTTCTTCAAGCCCCATTGGTGGGGGCAAACACATGTAAAGGTACCATATACCATATTAACCCTAAATATTTTTACAACTCAACTCCTAACCATACTTGAAAATTTGAATTAATAGAATTTGCATAACAATGTTGTGTCTCAAAATAGCTGGATGAGTGGCAAATAGGGTAGACCCTGATAAGATGCCACATCTGGGTTTACTCTGTTTGCTCAAGCCTGGGTCCGAGGTTATAAAACTTTTTTCATGCTCAATGCACTTGAGCATGAAATTTGTTCTGCTTATAAATTTTAAAATGCCAACAATTGTTGGCATTTTAAAATTGATTAGCAGCACAAATTCAACAAACAACAATCTTTGCTGATATGAGCAGACAAATTGCCTCATTTGTTTGTATTTTAATAATTTTAAACATTTCAAATTTCATCCTCAAGTGAGTTGAGCACGGAAGAAGTTTTATAACCTCGGGGCCTATCTATCCGAATAAAGAATATCCAATATCGAACAGAAAAATTTTCACAGGCATCACTATAAAACAGCAAAAATTAAAAATGAAAAAATCTTTTCCCTGTATTAAATTGTCCAATTTTCTCAGCAAAGTTACATACCTAACCACTCTTTTCCTGGGCATGCTTTTACATAAGCTGTTAACCAGTACAGTGCACATTCTTTCCCCAGAAACAAAACTCACAACTGCTCTTCTTGAATCAAATGACCTTAGAAAAGATTTCATAATCAATCTCTACGAAAGAATGTTGCCATCCTGGCAGGTATGGAACATGGGATGTGAAACATGCATCTGACTGAGCTATTGATGCAGAAAGCCTAATAGGTTATTAAGGACCTTTTATGTCTTAATTTTAAATGTTGCTGAAATTTGGTTACATTGAAACCCATGCTGTTATCAGCAGTTTTGTCAATTTTCTACTCAGGTTATTTGATCATGTTTTTGTTTACTTATCAAGACCCCACTCTCAGAGAAAGGTTTCCCTTTTTGTGTATGTTGTTTTCCTTTCACTGGCAGACAAATGAATTTGGGAATGAAAATTTTCTTATCACTTTTGTCTCTTTGTTTCAAGGTCCTTTGACAAATTGCCTGTGGCTAGAATGTTCTATTAAAACCTTGACAGATTGACTACCTCCAAATTCTTTGTTTACACAAAATTATTTCATCAGTAATGCATCCAAGCATGTCTCAAATCAAAGGAGAAATAAGAACAAAAGCACACGTGTATTACACTAACTTTGGCATTATGGCTATATAACATATGAAGCAAAATAAAAAATTTAAAATGAAGAAAACAACTGAAAAATAAAATACAATAAACAGTCATTAAGGAGAATTGCTACACCTTCAGAGAAGCCTCCGTGGTGCAGTGGTTACGCTACTCGCCTTGTAAACCAGGGATCGCAGGATCAATCCCGGGTTCTCCAGACTTTCGAATGATTCTTTAAACCGAGGTCCCATCTCCGTATGACCTTAGCTGTTGGTGGGACGTAAAACTAAAACTCACTCACGCTACACCTTCAGGGGAGGAAACTCTTTCATCAAACATTTTTGTCCCATTTTCAGCAAGGGTCTTATGGTTAAAAAAGGGCAAACTTTTCCTTTAAAGGTAGACCCTTTTTCATATGGGGTCAGTTTATGGGAAAGTGAAGATCATGTTCACAAGTTCATGTACTGAACAAAACCTTTGAACTATTTTATGAGAAAAGGGGTTTACAGGGGTATACATTATTCTTTTTATTTCTGCTCTAAAACATAGGTTGTGGGTACTTGTTAGAACCACCTCATGAGCACCTACAATCTATGCTTGAAGACAAATATGACAATTTTTTTCATCACAAAAATGTCAGTGTTGAAAATATGAAAGAATGCAATGTGCTAAATGTAATGTTTCCCTTGTAAAAAGAATGGCAAAATATGTGCAAGGTGTTTCCATTCATTCATTTAAGGTAAAAGGAGGCAGTTCAGCATATGACATAGTATATATTTAAATATGTGATATCACTACTTGTATCCACTCTGAACTACTAAGACCAGGGGCCAGTTGTTCAAAACTAATGTAGTCAACAGTTAACATATCGTTTTTGCAATAAAATGCTACTGTATTAGACATTGTACTTACTAGAATAGTTAACATTTTGACACGAATGAGCTTGTTAAGCTAATGATGCTTTGAACAACTGGGTTCAGATTTACATGTTCATGTGTCAGTTTCCCCTAGTTAGAAGCATTACCTTTTTTAATTTGTGTTTTATTGGTCTTTCAAGACAATTACATGTTCTCATACTGTCAGAGCTAATACTTAATCAGAGATGGGAAAAAACTGGAATACCAAGAGTGAAGCCACTTGACCTTCCCTTGCAGAACATGGCATCTCTTATTTACCTGAGCAACGCTTTGTTTAAACATATTCTATAGCTTATAGTAACTTATACAGGTAGTCAGGCCTTAAGATCTAGCAACTTTAGTCACAGCCATTCCCAGGGCTTGAACCCTTAGTGGTGAGAGACCAAATGTTTAAAGAGATACCGATTCTAATCACTAGACCATAGAGGCCTGTTGCAGTAAACAGAACAAATAGTGCACATAAAGTTTTTATACAGTCAACCCTCTTTATACCGACATTTGATATAATAACAAAACTCATTAAAAACTATTTCAGTGGAATGAATCCTTAGCTCAAGCTGGGACGGATTAATAGAGATATTCAATAATACTTAATTTAATTATCCCAGAAACAATTTGTTAACAACAATTGTTTCTTGGAGTAACTAAAGGAAAATGATCATTTATTATCTATTAGGGTGCACGACATTTCGTCAAAACCCATTTCGTCGAATAGACACTTCGTCTAATACGACAATTGGTCTAAAAAACCGGTCTGGTACGACATTTCGTCGAACAATGTATTAAGGATTTTAGACGAAATGTCGCACCTTTGTTATTTTTTTTTTCTTTTTGTTTTTTGTTTTTCAATTTTTAGACAATCTGCCTGTTGTCTATACTAACACAGATGAAACGTTGTGCTAATTTTCTTATTACTGCTAAAAAATACTCATCGAGGCGGTTCTAACGAGTATAATGAAACAATAAACATGTAAAAGTGGAATTCAAGGTGGGTCAAAATTATATAGGCGTGGTTTCGTGATGGCGTAGGAAGTCTTTGCCACACGGATACAACCTAAACTATTAACTTTGAAACCATAGAAATTTATTGTCACTGGCAAATAAAGATCAGCCTTCGTAGATCACCTGTCTTTCATTACCGTTATATGTGTAAACAAAACTTAGACGAAAAAAATTTAGACGAAAGATAATTTAGACGTTTTTAGACAAATTTAGACACTTTTCGACGAAATTTAGACGAAATGTCGTATTCGACGAAATGTCTTTTAGACGTAATGTCCTTTAGACGAAATGGGTTTAGACGAAATGTCATGGATCCATCTATTATACTACTCATTATTGTGATTCCCCATAGCAGCAAATTCTAGCAAAATGTTAGGGAACAGAGGGGTCTGTGTACTCAAATTCCTGAGTGCAAAAATAATGGTGCTACTCAGTTGTGCAAAGTAAAGACTGAAATTGTTAGTAATTGCTACATATTTAGAATATTTGTGAATAAATTGAGTTAAGGATAATACCAGAAGATAACTTCTACCAGCACCAGTGTAACCATAAGATGCCAATCACAAAAACTGTCGTCTGCTTTGACGTCTACCAGAAACTTTAAAAGTCATTTTGCAAACAATGTGGACCCAGATCAGACTGCTCCTCTAGGAGCTATCTGATCAGGGTCCACATTGTTTGCCTTAAAGCAGAAATATGTTTGATAAGTTTGTAAAAATATTCAGCAGACGACATAAGCAGACGGAATTTTCAGATGCAGTTTTTCATGGCATATGAAGGTTTAAAATGATGTTAGTGTGTGTATTGTTTACTTTTAAAAAGATATAACAAACAAAACTCCAATCCTAAGAATCTTTATGAACAAAAATGCACCACAACCTCTTTACAACAGTTCAATAGAACACAGTTTCAGATACAACACAGTATAAATATGGATCCCAAAAATGTACAGTTTACACATACAGAAAAATGACCATAAATTGTCATTTTCTATATAGTCTACACATTTTTGTTTGAATATAACACATTACGATAAGACATCCTTGCAACATAGTGCATTCTTTCGTATCTCCAAAATGATGAATTTACTCATGAATTTTTGTGATATTTTTTTTTCCATTTGCATTCCAAACATAGGTTGTAGGTGCTCATTAGAACCACCACAACCACAACACCACATGTCTTAGAGCAGAAATAAGAAGAATAATGTATCCCCCATGTAAACTCCAGTTTTCTCAATATAAAATGGGGTTTAGATGGTGTGTTCATTCAAGGACTTGTTAACCTGATGATGGTTGTTTAACTTCTGCTTTGGACCCCAACAACAGTGTTATAAAGAGGTTGTTGTATATGATTTTAGTTACAAAACTTACATCAGCTTACCTCTGACTGTTTTAAACAAAAATAAAAATTTGAATTAACATTTATGTCTTTCAAGTTTGCAATAAAATCTTAATAGTAATTCTACTTAAACATGGCTAAAGAGTACCCACAATGAGGAAAATTTTCATCTGATAAATGTTATTTCTAGAACTATCTAATATTGGCATTTATCATATGACATCGCATCAGAGAATGTAATAATGCCATGTAATAAATTTGGTAATCAAGTAGAGGATTAAATATGCAAATTAGATAGATATGCCCTGTAACGTTACACTTATGATGTCCTTAAAGATGATGCCTTTACTTAAGGCAGAATATTGACATGTTTTAAAAAACAAGAGGGCCATGATGGCCCTGGATCGCTCACCTGATCCATAGAGTAACAAGTGGGCCCCGGTGAGGGCCATTATTGACCCCAGGGCTATAATGTGCATAATGTTGAGGGAGGTCTTAAAAGGTGAAGCTTCATACCAAATATCAACAAAGGCTATAATTTGAACAATCTTGGCAAAGGTCTCCTAGATGAAGCTACACACGAAATATCAAAGACCTTGGCCTTGAGGTTACAGAGAAGAAGATTTTTTTAAAGATATTCCCTACATAAGTTCTATAAAAGTGTTATCCTTTGAAAGCAAGGAATACACCACAGAACTGAAAAATAAGGAGTGTACATGTTTCCTGGGTCAGACTAGCTAGTTTCGGCCAATTAGGCCTCATCAGTGACCCTCAGATATTTTCAAAATTCTACGATGGAATCAATGATCCCAAAGGACAAGAAAATATAATCTACACTATGATGTAGGGCAGGGAGACGTTTTACCGCCGCCACACATTCCCACACACCAGCTGTAGTGAAGTTAAATATGTTCTATAAAAGGGTTATCCTTTGAAAGCAAGGAATACACCACAGAACTGAAAAATAAGGAGTGTACATGTTTCCTGGGTCAGACTAGCTAGTTTCGGCCAATTAGGCCTCATCAGTGACCCTCAGATATTTTCAAAATTCTACGATGGAATCAATGATCCCAAAGGACAAGAAAATATAATCTACACTATGATGTAGGGCAGGGAGAGGTTTTACCGCCGCCACACATTCCCACACATTCTATAAAAGGGTTATCTTTTGAAAGCAAGGAATACACCACAGAACTGAAAAATAAGGAGTGTACATGTTTCCTGGGTCAGACTAGCTATAAGCCTATGTAAAACCAAATGGCCCTGGGGTGGGGACATTTTTGGCCTCAGGGCTATAATTTAAACAATCTTAATAAAGGTCCACTAGATGAAGCTTCACACCAAATATTAAAGACCTGGGCCTTGCTGTATCAGAGAAGAAGATTTTCAAACATTAGCTCTATATAAGTCTATGTAAAACCAAAGGGCCCCGGGGCGGGGGCATTTGTGGCCCGCGGGCTATAATTTGAATAATCTTAGTAGAAGTCCACTAGATAATGCTCCACAACAAATATCAAAGACAAGGGCCTTGCGGTTTCAAAGAAGATTTACAAAGATTTTCCCTATATAAGTCTATGTAAAACCAAAGGGCCCCAGAGCGGGGGCATTTTTGGCCCCAGGGCTATAATTTGAACGATCTTGGTAGAGGTCCACAAGATGAAGCTTCATACCAAATATAAAAGACCTGGGCCTTGCAGTTTCAGAGAAGAAGATTTTTAAAGATTTCCCCAATATAAGCCTATGTAAAACCAATGGGCCCCGGGGCAGGGGCATTTTTGGCCCCAGCACTATAATTTGAACAATCTTGATAGGGGTCCACTAGATGAAGCTTCACACCAAATAGCAAAGACCTGGGCCTTGCGGTTTCAGAGAAGAAGATTTTTTAGATTTTCCCTATATAAGCCGAGGTAAAACCAAAGGGCCCCAGGGCGGGGTCATTTTTGGCCCCAGCACTTTAATTTGAACAATCCTGGTAGGGGTCCACTAGATGAAGCTTCATACCAAATATCAAAGACTTGAGCCTTGCGGTTTCAGAGAAGAAGATTTTTTTAAAGATATTCCCTGCATAAGCCATGTAAAACCAAATGGCCCTGGGGTGGGGACATTTTTGGCCTCAGGGCTAAAATTTAAATAATCTTGGGGCGGGGGCATTTGTGGCCCGCGGGCTATAATTTGAATAATCTTGGTAGAGGTCCACTAGATGAATCTCAATACCAAATATCAAAGACACAAGCCTTGCAGTTTCAAAGAAGAAGATTTTTAAAGATTTTCCCTATATAAGTCTATGTAAAACCAAAGGGCCCCAAGGCGGGGGCATTTTTGGTCTCAGGGCTTTTATTTGAACAATCTTGGTAGAGGTCCACTAGATGAAGCTTCATACCAAATATCAAAGACCTAGGCCTTGTTGGTTTAAACTTTATTTTGATTGCTTCACATACAAGGATAAGAAAATAGACAAATACATATAGTTCAGGATTTGACAAAAAGCCAATGGCTTGTGCAAAGGTCATCTCCTGGGCCTTGTTGTTTCAAAGAAGAAGATTTTTCAAAATTTTCCCTATATAAGTCTTTGTAAAACCAAAGGGCCCCGGAGCGGGGGCATTTTTGGCCCAAGGGCTATAATTTGAACAATCTTGGGAGAGGTCCACAAGATGAAGCTTCATATCAAATATCAAAGACCTGGGCCTTGCAGTTTCAGAGAAGAAGATTTTTGAAGATTTTCCCTATATAAGCCTATGTAAAACCAATGGGCCCCGGGGCAGGGGCATTTTTGGCCCCAGCACTATAATTTGAACAATCTTGATAGGGGTCCACTAGATGAAGCTTCACACCAAATAGCAAAGACCTGGGCCTTGCGGTTTCAGAGAAGAAGATTTTTTAGATTTTCCCTATATAAGCCGAGGTAAAACCAAAGGGCCCCAGGGCGGGGCATTTTTGGCCCCAGCACTTTAATTTGAACAATCCTGGTAGGGGTCCACTAGTCCACTAGATGAAGCTTCATACCAAATATCAAAGACCTGAGCCTTGCGGTTTCAGAGAAGAAGATATTTTTAAAGATATTCCCTACATAAGCCATGTAAAACCAAATGGGGTGGGGACATTTTTGGCCTCAGGGCTAAAATTTAAATAATCTTGATAGAGGTCCACTAGCTGAAGCTTCACACCAAATATTAAAGACCTGGACCTTGCTGTTTCAGAGAAGAAGATTTTCAAAGATTATCTCTATATTAAGTCTATGTAAAACCAAAGGGCCCTGGGGCGGGGGCATTTGTGGCCCGCGGGCTATAATTTGAATAATCTTGGTAGAGGTCCACTAGATGAATCTCCATACCAAATATCAAAGACACAAGCCTTGCGGTTTCAAAGAAGAAGATTTTTAAAGATTTTCCCTATATAAGTCTATGTAAAACCAAAGGGCCCCAAGGCGGGGGCATTTTTGGCATTCAGGGCTTTTATTTGAACAATCTTGGTAGAGGTCCACTAGATGAAGCTTCAAACCAAATATCAAAGACCAAGGCCTTGTTGTTTCAAAGAAGAAGATTTTTCAAAATTTTCCCTATATAAGTCTTTGTAAAACCAAAGGGCCCCGGAGCGGGGGCATTTTTGGCCCATGGGCTATAATTTGAACAATCTTGGGAGAGGTCCACAAGATGAAGCTTCATATCAAATATCAAAGACCTGGGCCTTGCAGTTTCAGAGAAGAAGATTTTTGAAGATTTTCCCTATATAAGCCTATGTAAAACCAAAGGGCCCCAGGGCGGGGGCATTTTTGGCCCCAGCACTATAAAATTTGAACAATCTTGATAGGGGTCCACTAGATGAAGCTTCACACCTAATAGCAACTAGAGCTGCCGCCTAACGGGCGCCAATTATACCCCCGCATGCGTTGTCCGACAAATTTTTACAAGTATTTGACCTTGAGGAAGGTCAACGTAAAGGTCAAGGTCAGGTTTGTGTATATCAATCTTAAGTACTAGTGGCAAGGTGTGTGGTGTGTGAATATTAAAGAAATCGGTCAAAGAATAAGGAAGTTATGAGCAATGTTAAAGTTTTTTGTAACGGACCGAAGACAAATTTTTACAAGTATTTGACCTTGAGGAAGGTCAACGTAAAGGTCAAGGTCAGGTTTGTGTATATCAATCTTAAGTACTAGTGGCAAGGTGTGTGGTGTGTGAATATTAAAGAAATCGGTCAAAGAATAAGGAAGTTATGAGCAATGTTAAAGTTTTTTGTAACGGACCGAAGACAAATTTTTACAAGTATTTGACCTTGAGGAAGGTCAACGTAAAGGTCAAGGTCAGGTTTGTGTATATCAATCTTAAGTACTAGTGGCAAGGTGTGTGGTGTGTGAGTATTAAAGAAATCGGTCAAAGAATAAGGAAGTTATGAGCAATGTTAAAGTTTTTTGTAACGGACTTTTTTGTAACGGACCGACGACGACAAGCTGACTCCTATATACCCCCTTCAAACTTCGTTTGCGGGGGTATAAAGACCTGGGCCTTGCAGTTTCAGAGAAGAAGATTTTTTAGATTTTCCCTATATAAGCCGAGGTAAAACCAAAGGGCCCCAGGGCGAGGGGGGGGGGGAGGCATTTTTGGCCCCAGCCCTATAATTTGAACAATCTTGGTAGGGGCATTTTTGCCCCCAGGGCTATAATTTGAACAATCTTAATAGAGGTCCACTAGATGAAGCTTCATACCAAATATCAAAGACCTGGGCCTTGTGGTTTCAGAGAAGAAGATTTTTTAAGTTTTCATTAAAAAAATCTATTTTTGGCCCCTGTGACCTTGATGTGCAGCGGACTGGAACCATTTGAACAACTTTGAAAGGGGACCACCTAAGGATCATTCCTGTGAAGTTTGGTCAAAATCCGATCAGTGGTTTAGGAGGAGATGTCGTTTGAAGAAATTGTTTACGCACGGACGGACACAGGCAGGACGGACAAAAAGTGATCCCAAAAGCTCACCTCGTCACTATGTGACGGTGAGCTAAAAATAATGAATGAAATGAATTTTAAATGTCATTATGATAAACAGAATCTTGCATTCATGCTCATGTAGTATTAAATTTATTAAACTTGTTGAGGAAAAGGCATAAAATGCTCGGCAAGGCCTCACATTTTATCCCTTTTTCTCAATTTGTTTAATAAATTCAATAATACATGAACACTAATGTAAGATACACTATATATCCCAAATGTTCTATCACCATAGCTGTAGTAATGAAGGAGTAACAAGAGAAAATTCTAACAAGTACCCACAGCAAATGTTTTTAAATGGTGAAATAAGAAAAATTATCCAAAATTTATTTTTGATAGGGTACCCTCCTTATCTGGAGTTATGAACACTTTATTCGATATCTGTGAAGTCTTTTTTGTATTTATCAATGTCTCAGACAGTACCTGTGTGATGTTCAACCCACAGGGGTAAGAACTAATGTTTCAGAGACAGGGCTCGCCAACTACTAGGTCAAGCAGACCCGTTAACAAGTGTTAGGACATGGGAGTCCAACATAAAAACTATTTTTGCACCCCAGCAAATGAAATCTGTCATTTTAGCTTGGAATAAAAATTCTGTTCTTATACTGGTGTTCTTACCCAGGGATAGGGTAAAAATTGAATATTCTCACGTTTGATATGCACTGGATGAATACGACCTCAATATGCGCCGTCATTAAGGCTGACGTCACAGCATGTTACCTGACATCACAAATCATCATACCATTGTCATCACAATTTAGCGAAGGACAGCAGCTTTTAAAACTCCAGAAACGAAAGGTATGCAAGAAAAAGAATCTAACATGGTGTGAGGGGTGGATAGAAAATCTGTCCCTCCTGCTCGCAGTCCGTCATCAAGTGGCTAGCCTCGTGACGCCGGACTGTGACCCTCAGATCCGATTTTTCTATCCACCCCTCACAGCCATGTAAGATTCTTATATGATAACAACCATCTTGGGGTTGCTTGTTATCCCCACGCTTTTCGAAGAAAAAGTGGGGATATTGTAATTGTCTCCGTCGTCCGTACGTCCGTCCGTCCGTCTTACCGGACAACTCCTCCCACACTTTTACAACTAGAAACTTAAAACTTTGGGAACTGATAGGTCTTTGGTCTGAGGAGTGCATGACACTTTCGGAATTCTGATCCGATCCCTAGGGGCCAGGCCAGGGGGTGGGGTGCCCCGGGGGTAAAACATCATAGTTTTCAGAACCTGGTCGTGTGACATATCAAATCGAACGGCATAATGAGTGGAATACATAACAATCAAAATTTGACCCCTAGGATCAGGTTTGAGGTCACCAGAGGTCAAAAACTTGGATTTTCACCCCCATAACCCCCTTTTAAACGATTACCGGATAACTCCTCCTACGCCGTTTCAGATAGAAACATGAAACTTTGGGAACTGATAGGTCTTTGGTCTGAGGAGTGCATGACACTTTCGGAATTTTGAATCTACCCCTAGGGGCCAGGCCAGGGGGTGGGGTGCCCCGGGGGTAAAAAATCAAAGTTTTCAGAACCTGGTTGTGTGACATATCAAATCGAACGGCATAATGAGTAGAATACATAACAATCAAAATTTGACCCCTAGGGTCAGGTTTGAGGTCACCAGAGGTCAAAAACTTGGATTTTCACCCCCATAATCCCCTTTTTAACGATTACCGGATAACTCCTCCTACGCCGTTTCAGATAGAAACATGAAACTTTGGGAACTGATAGGTCTTTGGTCTGAGGAGTGCATGACACTTTTGGAATTTTGATCTTAAGATTGGCTGGGAGTTGCAATTGAGAACTTATATAGTGGCGTATCTTTAAAAAAGCGTGGGGATATGCGATGGCGTGCCATCGACTGCGCGATTCTAGTTTGTCTATGTGACTACCACTCACTGGGCTATTAGCACGAAACTCGGGTAAGGTGTTAATTGTAGTCGCACTTTTCTTGTCTCTGTGCTTTGCAAAGAGGGTTACCCGGGTATCTGTAAACCTGGAATGGGCTCACCGTGAATTGGTTAAAAGTCAGAAATGGGTGTGGCTAAAATGAATATTCAGCAGGATAAGGGCTAATATTGAACTGGAAAACCAATATATGCTATGGGTTCCAAAAGGACATTTGCAAACCATGCAGACCCAGATAGAACTGTGGCTTCTGATCAGCATCTGCAATGTTTGCTTAAAGAACTGGAATTTAAGGGTTAAATGGAATAGTCTATGTCCCTGTTCAGATCATTTTCCCAGCCTACTTTCAGAGACAATCGACCCAACAGTGCTTTGATTCTTGTTCTAGTTCATGCATTGGCAATCTTCTGACACCTACTGTTTTAGGGCTAAGCATGCCCGTGGTTCCACCAAAATCTCCTGGCTCAACTATGACCACCTTCACACCAAACTTCTTCATCTCTAGCCTCAGAACATCCGAAAAAGATTCTATAGCATATTTTGTGGCACCATATACAGCATTGATAGGGAGACAGATCTGACCCTTGGCACTGGTTACATTTATTACTCTCCCTGAAATGAACAAGCAACATAAATGTTACATTTATTACTCTCCCTGAAATGAACAAACAACATAAATGTGCTGTATTTCACTCACAAAAAGTTTAACCGTTAAATTACTTAGAACTTAAGCCAACAAGTAGAACAGCCAGTCAATGTTATGGACAACTGAGAAAATCTTGAAAAAAGTAACTTTCTCAGGAGGTGAAAGTGCCATTATAAGAAGAAGGAATCTGCTCCTGTTTGCCTGCCTGCCTGCCGCCCATCCAACCAGCCACCCACTTTCCTACCTACCAGCTTAGTCGGATGCACATCTGACTGGTGATAATGAGGTTACACGTTCGATACCTGCCAAGGTCGGGAACATTCTTTCATTGAGATTGATCATAAAATCTTTCAGGAGATGAACTTAATAAGCTTTTAAGCTTCCATTCAAATCCTTTCAAGAATGATCATTTTTATGAGATTGTATGTATGTATTTCTATGAATAAATACTATAAAACTAAATCTTTTCTACTCACTTCCACTGATTCGGGAACAGCAGTTGTTTGTTTCTGGCAAAAAAATATGCACAGGACTGGTTAACCACTTATGTATAATGTACACTGCACTGGCTAACCACTTCTGTATAAGCCTTCTCAGGAAGCGTGGTTAGGTTAACTGGCCAACTCGATATGACCTAGTTTTTACTCGGCCATTTGACTCAAAAGTGAACAAAAAAACAAAACTTACAGTAAAAACTAAATTATCTATCCATCTGTACTGCATCAGCCAATCACGAAAATTATGTGCAGTAGACCAGAACCTCTTTAATTTGATATCCAAAGGGACTGGCTTGTTTTGCTTGGGCTGTTAAACTCCAGTACAAACAAAACTTAGAGTTATTGTTTAGTTTGTAATGGAGTTTAACAGCCCAGTCAACACTATTTAGGTCATTTAGAGCCATTCAGTTTACCTATCCACACTTTTCCTGGGCAGGCTTATATGTAAGCGGTTAACCAGAACAGTGCACATTCTTTTGCCAGAAACTGACAACTGTCCTTCATGAATCAGTGGAAGGGAGAGAATGACCATAGAAAGAGTTATAAAGAACTATCAGTGGTTCAAATGTAAGTACATTGTTGGAATGATTGCCATTGATTGGCACACCAAAACCACTATGAATAATCCAGTATTTTAAATTATGACTATCAAAGATGCTACTATACATCATATGAAGTTCTTTCTTTAACATATTGTATACTGGTGGACTCTTCCATTTTTTTATCATATGTTGGACAAGGCCATTTGTCATTTAAGGGGAGTCAGGTGTATTAATTTCGTTTTCATTCTATTTTTGACTAAAAATCCTGTTAGCAAACAATGTAAACCCAGATCAGAAGCCGCATTGTGTGGCGTCTGATTCGGGTTTACAGTGTTTGCCTATGTTCCTTTTACAGGTTTCCTGTTTAGAATGGGTAGGACTGAGATTACTGCAAAGAGACAGGTCACGAAAGTTGTCTCCCTTGCAAAAGATGGCAGAAATGTTAAGTGTGTCACCTCAACATGACATTTATAGTATCAAAGGGGGGAGTATCAAAATTACCTTTTGACTTTCGGATCTCCGGCAGAAAAGCCTTCGTCATTCTGATGACTCCAAACTGATTGACTTCGGCCACCATTTTATACTGGTCCATGGTGCAGAACTCGAGTGCCCCGACATAATTTAAAGCTGCATTGTTGACTACTGCCCAGACACCTGCAAAATTTATTATGTGATACTACAGTGAAACTACAATGACTCGATCAATGATTCATTTACCAAGGCAATCCTCAGTGTTAACTCTTATCTTGCTGTTCACGACAACCCCTATCTTTGCAAACAGTGTAGATCCAGATCAGATGGCTTCTGAAGAAGCCATCTGATCAGGATCCACCCTGTTTGACATTCAGTTTATGAATTTGTAGGAATAAATAACATCAAATAATCTGATTGGTTCAGAGATGGGTGTGGCTAAAATGGATATTCAGCAAGAGAAGGGTTAAAAATTAACTTTTTTTTATTTTGATCATAAAGTAGGCAGCAAAAAACATCTTCTTAACCCTTGTGCTGCTGAATATTCAGTTTAGCCACACCCATTTCTATCTTTGAACCAATAAGATTACTTGATGTAATTTATTCATACAATTTCATTAGATGAATGTCAAACAGTGTAGATCCTGATCAGATGACTTCTTCAGAAGCCATCTGATCTGGATCTACACTGTTTGCAAAGATAGAGGTTGTCGTAACAGCAGGATAAGAGTTAACAGCAAAATCTCTCTATTAACCATTCAAGATTTTGTTTGTTTGATTTGAGGTTTAACATCCCTGTCAACACTGTTTACCGGTAGGTCATTTTGGAGACTTTGCTTCCAGTTTTTGTAGGACTTTTACCCAACACTGAGATGAAATGACATCTCAAGCCCTGCCGCCCAATGGAACCAAAATTTTTATGTGTATTGGACGGTCTGACTCACTCCACTTTGCCTAGGCAGGCTTAATCCTTCTAAGCCGTTTACCAGTACCCATGTGTGGTCAGTGCCAGCTCACTACAGCCCAATCTATTTCTCCAAGCCCCTTTGGGCGGGGGCTTCAACCCAACAAGAGCCAAGCAAGTTTAGCAGACAGATATTTTCAAACTTTTTCACAATTTTCAAGGAAAATAAGGCTTGAAATTACATTTGAATGGTATGCTGGGCAGATGATTCACATGCACTGTCAAGCCTTTTTCTAATAAAAATAAAATAAATTACAACACTTCAAGATAGTAATATTGGGGCACTATACCAGGTAGCAACTTTTTGCTACCAATTGTTTGATCAGGTAGTGAATTTTCAGGTACAGAGGACCCTCGTTATAATGACAGACTGTCATTATAATGAGGGTTAGCCCCGGGAATGGTTCTATTTACAGTGAGGTGTATTTACCGATCAGTTATGAAAGAAAATATGAAAAATGGATTAAAAAAGAAAATATCGAAAATATCGGTATTGGCAGACCGTATTGTGATATGATTTTTTTCTGAACTGTATCACGATATACCGATAATATCGCACATCACTAATGACAGTACAATGAATTTGTTCCCCAACACTTTACCGTTGTAAAGAATTTTTGCTGCAGTTGAGAATCTCGATTCAGGAGTAATATAGTCAAACTTCAATGGCTCAAATACCTTTGGGGCCATGAAAATCTGTTCGAGCCAGGGGAAGTTCGAACCTAGAAGCCTTAATTTTTGGACATCTTTTCGGTGTTCTATAACAAAAATGTATACAAGAGAATAGGAAAAAAATTCCTTAAGTAACCTCCCTTTTTCTTATGTGAAGAAATTCTCTCGGGACTCAAGAACGGGTTCGACGCATCCATGGTAAACAAGCCATCGGTGTTCGAGCCATCGAGGTTCTACTGTATTAATAGGTCATAAAGGGTCTTTTTCCCTCAATTACTCCAATGAACAAATGTTGTGGACATTTGCTAGAATCCCCTCACCGAGGCAATTCTAACAAAAATCCACCATATTTGTTTTGGAGCAACAAATTATTGAATATCATTCTATATTAACCCCTTCCATCTTGAGCTAAGAATTCGTTTCACTGCTAATATCTTTGTAATGGGTTTTGGTGTTATATCAAATGTCGGTATATGTGTGTGTGTGTGTGTGAATTCGGGTTTAACGTCGCTTTCAACAATTTTTCAGTCATATCACGACGGTGTCTGGTTGCGACAGGGAGCTCAATGCTCACGTTTATAGTGCTGCCTCACTGAAGTATCATGTCCCAGACACATTACATGATACCACACCCAGTCACATTATCCTGACACTGGATCGACCAGTCCTAGCTCTACCCCATAAATCTGAGTGCCAAGCGAGGAGCAGTTAGTACCATTTTTAACGACTTTGGTACATGTATGTCGCGGCCCGGGATCGAACCCGAGACCTCCCGTTCCCCGGAGCGGACACTCTACCAACTGAGCTATCGGGGCCGGTCAAATGTCGGTATAAAGAGGGTTATCTTTGAATTGAGGTTTATCCGTCCCCATCAATACTTGGAGATGTTGCTTCCAATTTTGTTGGACTTTTACCTGACACTGAGATGAAATGACATTGCAAGCCCTACCATACAAACAGACCAATAGGGTTTATATTTAGTGATGGTTCGGCTCACACCACTTTGCCTGGGCAGGCTTAGACCTCCTGAGTGGTTTACCAGTAATCGTGTGCGGTCAGTATCAGCTCTGCATGGGAGCACCATGCAGCTCTATCTATTTCTCCATGCCCCCTTAAGGGTTATCTGTAGCAAATTTACTTCTTAGTACTGTTAATTTTGAACCCTGTGATTCGCACAACTTAATTTTTACTACTCTTTAAGCTCATTCAGCAGATAGAAAATTGTTGGTATTTTTCCCAGAAAACAGGATTTGACATCTCATGCAAATTGTCTCCTAAGGAGACAATTTGCATGAAATATCAAAACCTGTTTTCACAGAAAATAAGAAAAATATTTCAAAATGCTGTCTGCTAATAAAAAATACCCAGGATGCAGAGTGTTAAGCCGCAAGAGAATTCTCCCCATAGCTCTAGATAACAAATATTTAGGGGTTTTAAAGGATGATTTCTTTCATATTTTTTTCCTGAAACTGTATGTGTTGTTTCCTCATTAAGAACCATCTCATGGAGTTGATTCTAGTGAGTAGACACAGCATACCTTTACTTTCTTACACACCAGACAAGAGCATCCGTGATTTTACCCTGGGATAGAAATTTATGTTCTGACCCTGGTGTTCTGACCCAAAATCGAATAAAAAACATTTTAATGATGGATACAAAAAGGCATAATAGACTGTATAGAAAAACAAGAATTCTGCCAAGGGCTATGTTCGCATGTGGGGGCGCAAAGTCACCAAACCATGAAATCTAGGTCGAGGTCAAACATGAATGCCTGCATAAAAGATGTCACTCCAAGATGCAGGCTTGTACCAAGCAAAATTAATGAAACTGTTCTAGTTCTCGAAAAATGGACTCTTACACAGTGGTCAAACTATATTACAAAGTCAGTGAACTATGAAATGTAGGTCAAGATGAGATATAGATGCTTGCATTGAAGTTGCTATTCCTAGTTGCAAATTTGTACCATGTACTATTTATAAAGCTCTTTATAGTTCTCTTGAAATGGACTCTTACATTAGGGTGAAAGTCAGGGTGGTCGCAATAACTCACAAAGTCAGTGAGCCATGAAAAATAGGTCAAGGTGAGATATGGATGTTTGCATTGAAGTTGCAATCCCTAGATGAAAGCTTGTACCAAGTATCATTAATGAAGCTCTTATAGTTCTCTTGAAATGGACCCTTACATTAGGGTGAAGGTCAGAGTGGTTGCAATAAATCTCAAAGTCAGTGAACCATGTTGCAAACTTGTACCAAGTATTATTAATGAAGCTCTTATGGCTCTTACATAAGGGTGAAAGTTAGGGTGGTCGCAATAATTCACGAAGTCAGTGAGCCATGAAATATAGGTCAAGGTCAGATATGGATGCTGGCATTAAAGTTGCAATCCCTAGATGCAAGCTTGTATAGTTCGAACAATTTGACATGAGACTGACCTTTATGCAAGGAATAAATTAGTCAATGTTATCACCTAATACGTCCGCTTACGTAAACTTCTCGTGAATTTTCGGCACTTTGTGAATTGCGATCCACTTACTGACCTCTATGTACTGAATAACAATATCGCCATTTTCGGGAGACGGCTAAGATAAATACATGTATTAAATCGGGTGTGAACTTATGTTAATAGAGTTCACCAGTCTCAGGTCAATTTGTTCGAACTATACCAAGTATCATTAATAAAGCTCTTATAGTTCTTTAGAAACGGACTCTTACATTAGGGTAAAAATTAGGGTGGTCGCAAATGTTGACGACTTGATGGATGAACGGACGGACGGACGAAAAACCGAACTCGTATATCGCGCCATGCTTAAAGCAGGCGCGCAATGACCACAACTGGTCATTTCTCAATATACAAGTAATACATTTTTGTTTAAGAAATAGATCTGCTCTAGCTGTGAATTGTTGAGTAATAAATCACAGTTTGGGGGTCAGATGTAAAGTAGATGAAATCACGAGCACATACAACTGACCAACAAATTGTGGTTTATTACTCAACAATCTACACACTAGAGCTTATCTATTTTCGATTCTAACACACCGAAAATCGGCAATAATGATGTTGTTTCCTTCAAATTCTCCCAACCTTTCACCATTGTTAGAATAAATCCCGCCAAAATTATTGACTGTAACACAAGCAGTCATGACCTTTTCTAATGTTTTCATTGAAAGAAAATGATGTTACACTGTCTAATGTTGAAGATTCTAGGAGTGATTTCATAAAATGATGGCTATTCGCATCAAACTCCTCTTCTCTGTGATTTATTGCAGAATAAATCACAGTTCCTTTCCATTGCCTATATAGACGTGCTAACAATAACACAGTTGTTCAAAGGCTCCAGTTATATTATAAAGACGTTATAGTGTACTTTCAAAGTACCTTCAGGGCAATTTTCCTTGGTATATTCTACAGTTTTCTGGACTTGCTCATCTTTAGTGATGTCTAGTGGTACAACATGCATTCTACCAGTATCACTCCAATTTCGTAATGCCTCAGCACCTTCACCTTTGTCATCCAAACATCCAGCTATGACAACAAAACCAAGGCGGTCCAGACGCTTAGCTAGAGCATGCCCAAAACCTGGAAAAGGTTAGAACATGTATAAGGAAATGCAGTTTTACACATACTACTGAGTGGAAAACTAATTTACAATTGGCCTGCTGAATTAATTAATTTAACCACACCCATTCTGACAATCAACCAACCAAATTTAGTTTTTGTTTTTCTTGAGATTTTACATCACTTCACCACTATTTAGTTAATTTTGGAGATGCAGCTTCAAATTTTGTTTGACTTTTACCCGACATTGAGATAGTATGACAGCTCAAGCCCTACTGCCCAAACTAACTGTTAGAGTTTATATGCAGGTATTGTCCAACTTCTCCGGAGGCAATCTGATCTGGATTTACTCTGTTTGCAAAGGTAGAGCATATCTTGATTCAGAAAGTTAATGGTTAAACCAAAGTCTGGAAAATTCCGAAAGTAAACATACAGTGAGTGAATAAAGTTTTATTCATGCCACTGAAAGTAAATCTCAGTAGACTCAAATCTGAAAATTTTTAAACAAAAGCAGTACAGTTTTATTCACATCTCAGCAGTTTTGTTTGTTTGATTTGAGGTTTAACGTCCCCGTCAACACTGTATAGGTTATTTTGGAGACTTTGCTTCCAATTTTGTGGGACTTCTACCCGACATTGAGATGAAATGACATCTCAAGCCCCATTGAATAGGGTTTATAAGATGGATGGTCTGACTCGCACCCCTTTGCCTGGACAGGCTTAGATCCTCCAAGCCGTTTACCAGTACTCATGTGCGGTCGGTTTCAGCTCTGCATGGAAGCATCATGCAGCCCATCTACTTCTTCAAGCCCCGATGGGCGGGGGCCTTCACATCTCAGCAGACCACAACCTGGACAATTTGGAACAGTGAACATACAGTTTTGTGCATACCACTGATTTTGAAACTCATTAGGCTAAAACCTGGATATTTGAACAAGAACAAGAATTCCGCAGAAGGCGGCGTCGCACCTGCTGGGGGCAAAAGTCATAGGAGCCACAATCAGAATGTTGTTATTAATTAAGTAAATTTCATTCTTAGCAGTTGATAGGTAATGTAAAATGTGTCAAAGTCACTGGACCAAACAATATAGGCCATGGTCACCAGATCAAGGTACGTGCCAAATCAGTACATTGAGGAGAAGCACTATGCAAGGTTTGGTGGCTGTAGGCCATTTATTTTAGGACATAACGAACAATGACATAAAATGTGTTAAAGTCACTGGAGTGCATAATATAGGTTAAGGTCACCAGGTCAAGGTACCCGCAGAGTCAGTAAATGTAAGAGAACCACTATGCAAGATTTGGTGTTTGCAGGCCTTTTATTTGAGAAGATCTGGAACATTGACGCAAATTGTGTCAAAGTCACTGGAGCGTAAAATATAGGTCAAGGTCACCAGGTCTAGGTACCTGCAGAGTCAGTACATCCAGAAGCAGCATTATGCAAGATTTGATGGTCGTAGGGCTTTTCTTTGCAGAGATCTGGAACTTCGACATAAAAATTTGTCAAAGTTGCTGGAGCATAAAATATAGGTCAAGGTCACCGGGTCAAGGTACCTGCAGAGTCAGTACATCTAGGAGAAGCACTATGCAAGATTAGATGGTTGTGGGCCTTTTATTTGAGGAGATCTGGAACTTCGACGTAAAATGTGTCAAAGTCAGTGGAGCGTAAAATATAGGTCAAGGTCATTGGGTCAAGGTGCTTGCCTAGTCAGGAGCTTAGGATGAAGTTTCATAAAAGGTATGATGGTTGTTTAGTCGTATTAAGTTGATTACAATACAAACTTCGACGTAATGGTCAAAGTCAATGAAGCGCAAAATATAGATCAAAGTCATCAGGTCAAGGTGCCTACAAAGTCAGAAGGTCAGCGAGATGCTTCATGTAAGGTTTGATGGTAGCTGAAGCTTGTAGTTGACTTAAATAAAAACCTTGACGTAAATGTCGAACTTCGACGTAAATGTTAACAGACGGATGAACGGATGCAAAATATAGGTCAAAGTCACCAGGTCAAGTTGCTTACAAAGTGAGATGGTAAGGGTGATGTTTCCTGTAAGGTTTGATGGTAGCTGAGGTTTGTAGTTGACTTAAACAAAAACATTTACGCAAATGTCGAACTTCGACGTAATGGTCAAAGCCACTGGAGCGCAAAATATAGGTCAAAGTCACCAGAACAAGGTGCTTACAAAGTGAGAAGGTCAATGAGATGTTTCATGTAAGGTTTGATGGTAGCTGAGGTTTGTAAATTTTTAGAATTTTTTTTTTTTTTTGGTACTATAATAGAGACAAGGGGGGAAACTTCGGCTCCATTTTTTGGGGGGTTACCTCATTTTACCCAGTGTATCTTTTTCGCAAATGCAGTTTTTTACCTGCTTATTATGAATTATACAAGTTAAATAAGTCCATCAAGTGACGTCATTCTAAACCATGGTTCTCTACGGGAGTTGGTGAGGTCAACGCTGTTCCTCTCTTTGTAGTAAAATCGCGTGTAAATGTTTTTCAGTTTAAAAAGTTTGCACTATAAGCATTATTTTTCGCCCAGTGATGAGGGGCAAAGAATGTAATTATAAAACAATAAACTTATTTTTTCTGCTTTTCATGCGAGTCGCTAACAAAGTTTACATGAACCCCTTCGGGGTTCACTTACTTTGCACACAACCCACTGCGTTCGTACTATCATGAACAGCAGAAAAATAAATTTCATTTCTTAAGTGTTTGTTTTCTTTGCCTCATACTGCTGCCTCACTCTAGGGTTTATTAGCTATCTCATGTAAGTTATTGCAAAACACCCACATTGAGCCGGAGGTAATTTTGTTTTCAAAACCGTCTTCTGTAGCATGTTTTGTTATCCATGCAATTAGGGGAGCAGCTTCTAAGTTTCCCCTTAAATGTACATTTTAACAGTCAGAATGACATGTCCTTATCAACTTTTAATGAAATGGACATTCAATTTGTCATCAAACTGTTGTCAAGTGTCAAAGAAAGCAGGTCATGAAATGTACATGCAATGGTTTTTATTTCATGTGTAGCACTTTACATGTAAACGGATGCTTTAGACAAAAACTTTAGCGGCTCACTGGAAAAATGATGACGATATTCTTCAGGAGGTATGAAAATTAAAATACTGACATTTTGTTGTGTTACATTGGTGTGAATGTGCTTTATCGCTTATTAATTTCTGTATATTTGTGCAGTTCACAACGCATTCTTTAAAGTTTTCGGACCTGCCCATCAGGGCTTAAAGAAATAGGTGGGCTGCGTGACGCTTCCAAGCAGAGCTGAAACCGATTGCACGCGAGTACTGCTAAACCGCTCAGAGAATCTATGCCTGCCCGGGCAAAGCAGTGCGAGTCAGACCGTTCATGCTTATAAACCCTATTGGTTTTATTGGGCGACAGGGCCTGAGATGTCATTTCATCTCAGTGTCGAGTAAAAGTCCCACAAAATGGATTCAACATCTCCAAAATGACCTGTTGATGGGCACTTTAAACATCTAATCAAACAAATAAACCCCTTAAAGTGTTTGGGTGAGAAAAATAATTAATATTGCGGTCGTGGCTTCAGGCTCGTTTTCAGTGAATTAAAGTATCATGCTCGACAAAACCCTACATGATACTTGACTAAACTGAAAACTTGCCTCAATCCCATCATACATTCTATTATTCAGTTCTTATCTAAGCAGGAAACGGCCCCGCCCATCAGGGCATGAAGAAATGATGCTTCCGCGCAGCGCTGAAACCGACCCGCACACGAGTACTGGTAATCCGCTTAGAGCATCTAAGCCTGCCCAGGCAAAGCGGTGCGAGTCGGCTCGTCCATGTCAATTAACCCTATTGGTACATTGGGCGGCAGGGCTTGAGAAGTCATTTCATCTTAAGGTCGGGTAAAAGTCCCACAAAATTGGAAGCAGCGTCTCCAAAATGACCTTTGCAGTGTTGACGGGGACGTTAAACCTCAAATCAAACAAACAAATCTAAGCAGGAAAATTTATGAACTGTTAGTATCTAAAAATAGCGAGCATTACAGATTTAACCCTCGACTGAATTGAGCATGAAAAACGTTTTATTACCTTTTATAAGCCTGGTCGAGAAACACTAAGATTGGAATGCCGTTTTTTACTCAACAGCACCAAAATTAAATGTCTTATATATTGAAAAGGCCCCATTTCTCACTTACTTTCCAATACACTCTAGGCTAATACAAGTACTTTTTCAACAGACCTGTCTAAGCACTTCACAATCAAACCTTTCATAAAAGTCATCTATTTTAAGGCATTCAAGAGTTCTGCAACGGAAGGCCTGTTTTTTTTTTTTTTTGTTTTGTTTTTTTTACCGGATACTACGGTCTTTGACCACATGTGATTAACAATCGGCTGGATATGAGTGAAATGAACTCGAAAGGACCGTAAATGATCCCCGCTCCACCCCCCCCCCCCCCCCCCCCCCAAAAAAAAAAAAAAAAGTTGATATGCTCTAGCTTATTCTGACCTTTTTTGTTTGCCATGTTGTGGTGAATTGTGGTGCCTATTCAGATTAATACAAACTTGCTGAGCAGAAGAATTGAGCAGTGTTTTTTTTACCCAATTAGTCCCTACATCAATGGATTTGGCCGAATTCATAAATAGAAGCGTCCACTTCAGAAACTCGCGGATGAGAGAGCATGTGTGTGCTGCACTGTAGGGGTTCTGTCCCCTTAAATCCCTGTTGGAAAAGGACCCAATGGGCCCAACCTAAGTAGTGCTTATTGTCATTTACTGGCCATTTCGACCCGTGATCAAAATTTCAAAACATAAAAAGGAATATGTTGCAATAGGGAACATTGTTTCCATGCTGCATCATTTTGAACATTTACGTATTGGTGGCATTTTTAACAAGCTGGCTGTTTTTTTATTTCTGTCTACACAAGCATGAGTGAAACTGTTTTGAAAATAACACAAAACGTCCACGATTTCAACAAAAAACACATTTCACTTTTTCTGAGTCCGGTAAGGAGATAACTACGGCTAATCCCTGCCTACCTAAATTTAGCCACCCACCTAGCTTAGTGCCTCAGATGCTAAAGGTCCCAGGTTCGATCCCCAGCAGCGGTGACAAAATTTCGGCGTCAGAACACATTCCATTGGCATCATAAATTTTGCAGGTATGACTTTCATAAAGTGCATCGTCCTTCGAATCTGGACGTTAACTGGAGACCCCCTGTGCAGGGAGAACCATCCCCCTGTGCAGGTTAAAGATTCCTACCGTAATTACATGGTGACTGTGTACTCTTTCAGCCTTCAAAACTGGAGTATATGCAGTATACATCGTCTGTGTCCCTTCTTGGGGTTTAGTTGAAAATGGAAGAAAAATAGCGATAATGCTCATTTGTCACTACTTCGAACGGTATAAAAATTAAACAGCACCGGTCGTTCCGGTCGTTAGTTCATCGATAGAGTAGCCCGGAATCAGCAGAAAAACCAAGCTTCGCGACGATTGTTTTCTTCATCTGTTACATAAAGCGATGTAAAAGTAGTAAAATCTAAATTTAGAGCTGCAAATACATCATTTTGGATTCAAATTAGTCAAGAGAGGTTCATTTTAATGAAAGACATCAGTTGAAAGCGAAAAAAGTGTCCTCCGTGACACTAGTTCGCTTGTGATTGATGAAAACCTGAAATTTTTTGTCACATGTTTATGCCGAATTTTGCTTTGCTGAGTTAATCCATGAGAGAAAAACATGTTTCCTGCAAGTGACAGACAGAGGTGGATTATTGTTGCAAAGTGGACATACTTAACTTGTATATTTCGTAATAAGCAGGTGAAAAACTGCATTTGCGAAAAAGATACACTGGGTAAAATGAGGTAACCCCCCCAAAAATGGAGCCGAAGTTTCCCCCCTTGTCTCTGATATAGTTTTTTCATTTTTTTTTTCATTTTTTTCATGATTAAAGCCCCTATGAGTATATCAAGTAATTTGAATGGTGGACAGTCAGCAATGGATGTGGCTTAACTGATTTATTCAGCAGGATAAGGGTAATGAAAAATATCTAAACTTCACCCAATGCGCCCCTACTCATTTTGCCTTGTTCTCAAAATAAGGTGAGTGATGGAAACTTTTTTCTGTCAAATCAACCTTTTGATTGGAGTGGGTCCTTGCAGCCAGTGTGTATCAGCCAAGATATTAACCATGGGCAAAACAGCCCAATACTGAGACATGATCTCAGTTTAGCAGAAGTAACAAGGATAACATTGGAAGAATTTTTCCTACTTCTATATTGAGAATACCAGGTTTGTGTCCTACTATATCAAGTTCATCAGGCAAGGGTTCGAGAATGCGTGTAGAATCACAAGGCTTGCCAAGCAATTCCCAAAAGTGGTCCCTGATCAGAGGGCACTGTATGCATAAGACACAAAGAAAGAATAACTGCAACCTACAAAATTAGCTTTTTATAGCAGAATTAGTCTACATTTCAGGTGGTCTTAATAGCGGTATTTTACTATACTTGTTAAACTTACCTGTATCACAGCCTGTGATGACAACCCCTTGACCTTTAACCTCTATTTTCTTGAAGGTGATTCTCTTGTATAATGAAATAATGAGTAATGATGCCAGTAGATACAGGCAGAAGGTCGAGATAAACGGCTGCCAAACGATGAATGGTAACACCCCAAGAACAGCAAGGTAGACAGTCTCGAACAGATGAAAGCCAACGATTTGCTTCAGTTTCATATCTAATATACCCATGTTGACAATGGTGGTCCTAAACGAACAGTGGAGGTTGTTGATTTAAACTGAAAAAAAAAAACACAAATTAAATACTATTTTATACAATGTATATGATAAAGGCTGTATACCTAGATTTATCAAACAGAAACAAAAATTCTGGAACAAAACCAAAATATCAGAACAGACTGTTAAAAATATAGGACAAATATAAGGAAAATGTTTTTTGTCGATGCTATGTGATGGAATGAATAATGAAATATGTTCTGAAATAAAGATGATTTACAACAGGGATTTTCCTAGTGCAACTTTGGGGCCGGTAATTGGCCCCTATTTTTTCCCATTTATTCCCATTTAGATTCCAAAATTTTATAACAAATTTCCCAATTTCTGATATTGTGCTCCATTTTGTTAAAAATTTCATGAAAACTGAACCAAAATTAACAAAGTTACAGCTGATTTAAATTCCCAACTATAAATATTAGCGAGCTGTTTTTCCCGAACTCAGCGGCCCCTGGACTCTGATTCTGAAAAGTAGGAAAATCCCTGTACAAACATACAAACAATATGATATTTACACTGAGGTAAAACTTCTATTTCATAACAAATGAATATGCCTCTCAATATCCTATCTTTTAATATGGTGACCCTTCTACATGTAAGAAATCTGAAAAGTTTAGGTTACACATTAAGATTTCTTCTAAACACTGAAAAAAAAAATTTAAATGGATACACATCAATTAACAAAATTTTTACTACCGGTATTAAATTTGTTACCTTTTGTTGATTCAATATCCAGTTCAAAGGTTTCAAGATAAACATCATCATCATTACAAAAACACGCCTATACAAATACATTGTAAATGATACCACTAAAAAACGAAAATTTTAAGACGAAAAACTGTGAAATTTTTCTTATGTTAAGAATATAGATTGTGGGTACACGTCAGAACCGTCCCATCGAGGCGGTTCTAAAGAGTACCCACAATCTATATTTTAGAAAAATAAGGTTTATCCCTGTAAACCCCAGTTTTACTATATAAAAGTGGGGTTCAAGGGGGTCAAAATGATATAGGCGTGGTTTTGTGATGTGTTAACACGTCTGTATAACGAACACCTCCGTAAACACCTCTTTATATATATAAAATTCAGAAAACTGGGTTTACAGGCATATACATTATTTTTCTGATTTCTGCTCAAAGACATAGGTTGTGGGTAGTGGGTACTCGTTAGAACTGCCTCAATGAGGGCATTACACCACAATCTTGTTATAACACGGTTCGATATCACACGGTTTCAAGATGGATCCCAAAAATGTATAGATCATATAGAAAAATGACCATAAATCGTCATTTTTCTATATAATCTATACATTTTTGTTTTGATATAACACGGTTGTTAATGTTTAACTAACAAGGTTTCTGTTTTGGACCCCATTAATAATGTTATAAAGAGGTTGTGGTGTATTAAGAAAATTATAAAGAAAAAATCAACAGAAAAATAACTGTTTTTGAGATAAGAAAGAATGCACTAAACAGATGTGCTACCATAATGTGCTAAATCTCTTACTGTCCTTGCACTTGTTAATGTAATGCTCTGTTTCATTCTACCAAAGTCAGCCCCATAGAACTACATGTAATATTATGCCATTGTTAGCTACTAAGAATACCCAAACGAAACATGAAGTTACTACATAAACTACAAATTGGACTTGATCCCCTTATCTTCACAGTACATTCCGGTATTTCACTTTTGCTCTGGCATGTTTGTTTGTTTGAAGTTTAACGTCCCCATCAACACTGTATAGGTCATTTTGGAGACATTGCTTCCAATTTTGTGGGACTTTTACCCGACACTGAGATGAAATGACATCTCAAGCCCTGTCGCCCAATGAAACCAATAGGGTTTATAAGCATGGAGGGTCCAACTTGCACCGCTTTGCCTGGGCAGGCTTAGATCCTCTAAGCAGTTTACCAGTAATCGTGTGCGGTGGGTTTCAGCTCTGCGTGGAAGCATCATCTGGCATGTCTTGAAAATAAAAATTTAGAAGACTGCATGTACGAGGTGGTGATGGTCATGTCAAAGGCGTGATGCTCTGCTCATAACAACAAGAGCTGTCGCGTGACAGCATAGCTCGCCTGTTTCCCGACTTCAAGATATTAGGTAAAATTTATGAACCATGAAATATAGGTCACACTCACCTTGATATATTTGAGATCAATAATTAGGTCACATGGAACATATATTCCAGAGATTTCATTTCAGGATCAAATTGTGTCTGAATTATAAGGCAAAGTCATTGAACCATGACAATAGGTCACAAGGACCTAGATATATTTCTATGTCAATCATCGGGTCACATGGAACTAATAATCCAGGTGAGATATTTCTCCATCAAAGAGTATTCAACATAATAGGAAAAATCACTGAACCATGAAATATAGGACACACTGACCTAGATATAATTCAAGCTCAATCATGGGGTCACATGGAATAAATAATCCAGGTATGACATTTCTCCATCAAATAGTGTTCAAGATAATAGGCAAAATCACTGAACCATGAAATATAGGTCACATTGACCTGGATATATTTTGTGGTCAATTATCGGGTCACATGGAACTAACAATCCAGGTATGATGTTTCTCTATCAAATAGTATTGAAGATAATAGGCAAAATCACTGAACCATGAAATATAGGTCATACTGGCCTAGATATATTTTGAGGTCAATAATGGTGTCACATGCAACTAATAACCCAGGTATAACATTTCTCCATCAAATAGTATTCAAGATAATAGACAAAATCGCTGAACCATGAAATATAGGTCACAGTGACCTAGATATATTTTGAGGTCAATAATGGGGTCACATGCAACTAATAACCCAGGTATAACATTTCTCCTTCAAGTAGTATTCAAGATAATAGACAAACTCACTGGACCATGAAATGTAGGTCACCATGACCTAGATATATTTTGCGGTGAATCATGGAGTCATATGGAACAAATATCCCAGGTATGACATTTCTCCAACAAATAGACTTCAAGATATAAGGCAAAATCACTGGACCGTGAAATGTAGGTCACCATGACCTAGATATATTTTGCGGTCAATTATTGGGTCACATGGAACTAATAATCCAGGTATGACATTTCTCAATCAAATAGTATTTGAGATAATAGGCAAAATCGCTGAACCATGAAATATAGGTCACAGTGACCTAGATATATTTTGAGGTCAATCGTGGAGTCATATGGAACAAATATCCCAGGTATGACATTTCTCCAACAAATAGACTTCAAGATATAAGGCAAAATCACTGGACCGTGAAATGTAGGTCACCATGACCTTCACCCTTTTACACTTGAACCAATGTCACTTGATTGGCTGATGTATAACCAATTGTGTCTATAACTTGTTAGTATAATAGAAAGGTATACAACAAATTACAAAGGTGTCCTGGATTTTGACCCCTAGCCCCACCCCATCCCCACTACCAGGCATGAACCCAGGGGTGTGTTGTCTTTGAATCTCAGAAGACACTCCCAGGTATCCAAGTTGTATATGAATGCTTTGTGATGAGTGACTGTTAAGATATAAGCATTTCTAAAACTTTAACACAGAATTACAAAGGTGTTCTAGATTTTGACCCCTAGCCCCACCCCGGGGCATGAACCCAGGGATCTGTTCTCTTTGAACATCAGAGGACCCTCCCAGGTACTTAAGTTCCAAATATGAGTGGTCTGTGATGAGTGACTGTTGAGATATAAGCATTTGAAAAACTTTAACGCAGTGTGACAGTAACGCAAACGCAAACGCGCACGCCATCTGAGGTGACAACAATAGCTCTCCTTGTACTTCGTACAGGCGAGCTAAAAACACGTCCATGTGACATTGTGCATTCTGCCATATCTCCATAATGGTTAACCATTGTCCTGCTGAATATTCATATATTCCACACCCACTACCGTTTATCATCCAATCAGATTAATTGATACAGATTATTGCAACAAATTCACAATCTGAATGGCAAACAATGAAGATCCTGATCAGATGGCTTCTTCAGAAGCCATCTGATCTGGATCTTCATTGTTTGGAAAATAAGGCATATCCGGGCTCAGCAGGACAAGGGTTAACCCATTGTATGCTAGTGGACTCTCCCATTGCTATATGTTGGTGATGTTTTCGAGTTTAACGACGCGCCAACCCTTTTTGGGGTCATAAGCGTCTGCTATATGTTGGACAAATCCATTTGTCATATAAAGGAAGTCAGGCCTATTTTTTCGTTTTTATTCTATTTTTGACGGAAAATTCAGTTAGCATATAGTGCTGGCCCTGATCAGACGCCGCATTCTGTGGTTTCTGATCTGGGCCTGCACTGTTTGCCAAGGTACCCCTTTTAGGGGTTTCCCGCATACAATAGGTTAATTTTCTGCTGAAAATCTGTGATATTATTCTTATTTACAGTTAAAACATAGGTTATATGTGCTTGTTAGAATCGTTAGAATTGACTCTTTGAAGCTGTCCTACAAGTACCCACAACCTATGTCTTGGAGTAAAAAATATGAAAAATAATGCATACCCTGTAAACCCCAGTTTTCTATATATAAAGTGTGGTTATGTGGGTGTACATTTCATAAAGCTGTTAATGTGATGCTTGTGAGGTTTGTGGGTATGCCCCCCCCCCTCATCCCTACCCCACACACACACAAAAATGAGAAAATTGTAAATGGTGCATTCTGAGAGCTATTTTGAATGTTTTTTGTCTTTTCTTTAGACTCATGTTCATGTACTTATTAAATGACTGTCCGAATTTAGGATCAAATGCTCTGGAAAATAATGCACTATACAGGTATTTTCATCAGTGAACAAGACAAAATATTTTTTTAAGTTTTTATTAATAACAGTAATTATTTGAGGTCTTTATTTTTTTATCAGAAGTAAAATGACATTATTGCTGGTGAACTGAAAAGGTTGGATTAACTCACTGAACTGTAGACAGGGGGTTCTTTTCCATCAATCTTTATAATTATCCTATATAGGTTAGCTCAATTGTTCATATTTTGATTTACAGGAATATAAGCTGAATTTATTATGGTGGGTTTTTAAAGGATTTATGAAAGGTCTCTCTCTCTCTCAATCTTCTCACCTCTTAAACTTTGAAAATATCAATTAACATAATCTTTGATCAAAAATTTTTAAAGGTTACATAAAAAAGCAGTTTACATTAATTTTGATGTTATTGCAGAAAACTGTCACTAAGATAAAGATAAAGAAGCTTTATTGAACGTCACATATTAGAAACAAATAACATAAGCTCTATAGAGCTTTTATTGCGACAAAGTATCCATTAACAACTAACAAAATTTTTATACTTACCTGCCTTCACTTATCTTCCTAGGACTACCCCTGATAATGCGAGCTTCAGCCAAGGGAGCTCCTAGTATCATTTTTTTATGCCTCTGGTATGGCGCAGCCTGGGATCAAACCCGTTACCTCCCATTCCCAAAGCAGACACACTGTAAGCACAAATGTGCCCAAATGGAAAAACCACCATTTGCATTTGTGGATGCTGAAAGCACCTTTATTCATGCAACTAGTGCACGAGCGCAGTGTGTGACATACTAAAAGCCAAGACTGAAAAGCGGGAATTTCTAGCATGAGAACAGCATAATCTTCATAGAAATGTACATTATCGATTTTTCAGTTTCATTTTAAAGGGTGCATATGCTATTAACCCTTTTTGTACCAAATGGAATCTTCCTATATAGAGCAGGAGTCCATTGCAAAATTTAGGGGTGACAGGTTGTGTTATTTTCAAAACTGATTTGGAAAATGGCATAACTTTTCACAAACAGTGTAGGCCCTGATCAGACACCGCGTTCTGAGACGTCTGATCTGGGCCTGCACTGTTTGCCAGGGTACCCATTTTGGGGTTTCCAGTACCAAATGGGTCAAAGAGGCACTGAAGCAATGAGTCAGCCCATACAAAATGGGTACTTGTCACACGTACATAAAATAGCATGCTTGAAGGGGCCACTGAGGCATCTGGTCGTGGCCTTCAATGTTTGCCAAAACTTTGTCCATTGTCCTAATTTTTAGAAGTCGGATCAGTCTGTACATCAACTAGGGCTGGCTAATCGGTTCTGTAAAGATAATCGATTATCAGTCCTGTCATTGCAATCGATAATCGATTAGTAATCGCTAAGGTTTTTGTCAAAATTTTACCTGTCTGGCTTTCTGTCTGGGCATGACTCTTACCATATGTTGCACTTTACCATATGTATATTTGAACAGACAGGCCTGAGCAAACTGTGTAGACCCAGATGAGACGCCGCACAATGTGGCGTCTCATCAGGGTCTGCACTGTTTGCCTTTCATCCAGCTATTTTAGGCATAACTTTGAGTAATAAATTGTACTTATCAAGTAATCGATTACAAGCAAATCAGAAACGATAATCATTTTTGTGGAATTTATCGACTGATTAATCGATTATATGATTAATCGTGTCAGCCTTAACATCAACACAATCTGATCAGACCATACACTGATCGTGACCGTTTTTTTTTTTTTCGCATTGAGCCGTCCAGTAAGACTATGTTTGCATCCACAGTTGTAATGTTTGAGACAACCCCTGGATATTTCCTGCAATCAGAATCCAGGTCAGCCAATACACGTGTACACACATTTAAGCGGTGGACCATAAGTCACACACATGTATATGAATGGATATATTATATTTACTATGATGGTCGATGGAGTATATCCTTGAATGGATCATGGTTGCACACTGTACAGTCTCAGATAAAAAGTAAATTTATGTGTTTATTTCGGAATCAAGACAATTCACCAACAAGACAACTCACCAACACAGTTTTTGGAGACAATTCACTGACACAGCTGAAGACAATTCACTGACACTTTTTGAAGACAATTTACTGACACATTTGTTCAAAGAGAATCAGCCTGTGGGACCTGTGACTGATAAATATGATTTGTTATCAAAAGTAATTAAAGCTAATAAGGTTGTAATTTGACTTGATGTCACTCAGGTTTGTCTGTCGGTGAGCTGTTTCAAAGACTCACTGAGGCTAACCTGTAGCTTTTAGGATGTTGATTTATGGCACTCTCAATCATTGAAATTGTTGGACAAATGAGGCTTCAGCTTTGAACAAGGGGTGTTTCAACACTCAATTATGCCCCTAAAAGAGAATGTGAAAATTTATTCATGTCAGTTGTCCTTTGCAGTTGAAAATGGTCTCTGGGTATTGGCAGCATTAAATATGCCTCTTATCATAAATATGCAAAACATTAATAACACTATCCTACATTCCTTATTTTATTTTCAAAACTAGATTGCACAGTCGATGGTTTACCATCGCAAATACTCGCTTTTTCTATGAAAAACACTAATGACTGTAGCCAAAACTACACGTATGTTAAAAAAAAAAGTTGCAAAGCACATTCTAACTGATAAGCAAAGTTTCAGAAGTGTAACTCTTATAGTTTACAAGATATGGCAAAGTCATACATTTTGACCTTTGACCATGGGGTTATGTCGAGGTCCACCAAAAGTATCCGAATTTATTCTATATTCCAATGGCCATCCAATAACCAAGTTTCAGAAGTTAACTCCAATACATGTAGTTTAGAAGATATGGCAAAGTCATACTTTTTGACCTTTGACCTTTGGGTCATGTTGAGGTCAAGGTCACACTAAAAGTATCCCAATTTATTCTATATTCCAAAGGCCACCCAATAACCAAAGTTTCAGAAGGGTAACTCCAATAGTTTAGAAGATATGGCAAAATCATACTTTTTTACCTTTAACCTTGGGGTCATGTTGAGGTTGAGGTCACACCAAAGGTAGCCCAATATATTCTATATTCCAAGGGCCATCCAATAACCAAAGTTTCAGAAGTGTAACTCCAATAGTTTAGGAGATATGGCAAAGTCATACTTTTTGACCTTCGTCATGTTGAGGTTAAGGTCATGCCAAAAGTAGCCCAATTTATTCTATATTCCAAAGGCCATCCAATAACCAAAGTTTCAGAAGTGTAACTCCAATAGTTTAGAAGATATGGCAAAGTCATACTTTTTGACCTTTGACCTTTGGGTCATGTTGAGGCCAAAAGTAGCCCAATTTATTCTATATTCCAAAGGCAGAGGTGTAAAATTTCCCTCAAACTTACTCGCCCTGATCGTCTAAACATTCCATTTAGATAAAATTTAGATACTAAAAATGAAGAAAAAGTAAGGTCAGTTTTGAAAACCTTACTCGCCCTGCTTTTAAACTTACTCGCAAATGCGAGTGGGCGAGTGGAATTTTACACCTCTGAAAGGCCATCCAATAACCAAAGTTGCAGAATTGTGACTCCAAAAGTTTATGAGATATGGCAAAATCATACTTTTTGGCCTTTGACCTTGGGGTCATGTTGAGGTCAAGGTCACGCCAAAAGTAGCCCAGTGCCTTCTACATCCCATGTACTATCCACGACAAATTTTGAAAAGTGTACCTTTCTTTTTCTCTTTTTTTTTTTCTCCTATTACTGCTACTCGCTCACATCTGAGCATTACGAGCAGGATTTCATGGGTGGTAACCAGTACATTTTTTTTTTTTTTTTTAAGCAATGTGGATGAAGCGCCTTGCTCAAGGACACAACACTTTGGTCAGCGTGAGACTCGAACCCGCAAGCTCTTGATCACAAATCTGAAGCGATACCTTAACCGGTCTCAGAGGAGATCCATTCCATAGAAACGTGATGGATGTATGTACACACATACATACATACAGACCCACAGACTGACAGACACTCTCTCTGACACAAAAACAATATACCCAATTTTTCTTCCTTTATCATTTGGGCTATGAATGCAATATACAAATGAGTCAGTTAATTGTCTCCAAAAATCTTGTCAGTGAGTTGACTTGTCGGTGAATTGTCTTGTTCCCTTTATTTCAACATCTGCGCCTTACGAGCAGGATTTCTTGAGTGGTAGCCAGTACACTTTTATTTTATGCAATGAGGATGAAGTGCCTTGCTCAAGGGCACAACCAGCCCCCCCCCCCCCATAGGGGCTTGAAGAAATATATGGGCTGCATATTGCTTCCAGGCAGAGCTGAATCCGGCCCGCACACTAGTACTGGTAAACCGCTTAGAGGATCTAAGCCTGTTCAGGAACCGGGGTGCGAGGCGGACTGTCCATGCTAATAAACCCTATTGGTTTCATTGGGGGACAGAGCTTGAGATGTCATTTCATCTCAATGTCGGGTAAAAGTCCCACAAAATTGGAAGCAACGTCTCAATAATGACATTTACAGTGTTGACGGGGACGTTAAACCTCAAATCAAAGCAACAAAATCAAGGGCACAACTCTTTGGTCAGCGTATCGAACCTGCAACCTCTTGATCACAAATCAGATGGGCTAACACTGCACCAAGGCCCTCCGTACACATGTTTAGAGATTTTCTGTAAACTTGACAGGTCTACCTGTGCACTGAGATAGAAAGCGTATCAGGGTCGAAATGTTTAGGGGCGAATCAGAATAACAGGGTGAAACTGGACTTTGGGTGCTTGTATTCTGAATATCATGACTACAGCTGGTATTGTGTCTAGGCTTCAGGAAAATAAAAATCCATTGCAGTGCTAAAGAAATATTTGTAGAGAAAAAAGTGATAAAGCAGCTTTTGCATATAATCAGAAAACGAATAACATGACTTACATCTTTTTCAGAGTTACGCCCCTTACCTTTTTTAGTGTGCGTTCGTTTAGCCTAACGAAGGAGTGTAAAACCCGGGAGTAAATTTTGATGGAATAAAGGTAGATCCTGGGTGAAATGGTTTACAGAGGATTCGCTGGGAAGGTATAGTTTGAGGATTTTACTGGAGGACTGGGGACCAAGTCCTCTAGAGGACCAGGGGTATAATTTGAGGACCAAATACATGAGGACCATATCATGGCTATGATAATTGAAGGTAATTACTAGCTGTTTATTGAAATGACATCTGCTGGTATGGTATATCACCTCACGTGTATATACAGAAAAAAGGGGAAAAAATAATTAAAGGAAAAACATGTTTTTATGCTCAGGAAATTTTTCACCATCAAATTTTATGATATATATTTTTGGCAACTTGCTGCTCTCTTAAAAATGTTTAGTTAAAATTTGAATTTTTCTACTTTCTATATACTTGATATAATCTATCCGTTAAATTCACAAACTGCATGATGAACAGTGAAGATCCTGATCAAATGGTTTATCAGGAGCTAAACTGTTTGCAAATGTAGGTATTGTCTTGTTCAGTCGGATAAGGGATATCGAATGTAAGTAATATAACATTATAAATCATGCGCATAGGAATTATGAAATATGTGTGCCATGATTCAAATCATGTCTTACAAGATACAAGATACAAGAAACTTTATTTAGAGTCGACTTTCAAAAGTACAACAGTATAACATTAGCCATGGGCTATTTTGTCGACAAACATGCAAAATGAACTGTACAAGTATACAGGTTATAACAAATATCACATTAGTTAAAAATATATCACAGATTAATATTTTACATATCTGAAAATAAAATGCATGTTGAGATTAAGATATGTTAAGCAGATTGGGATTTGTGTAAAATAGGTTTAAGGAAAATTAAATAAAACTAGGAAAAACAAGCAGTGCATTCACTCGCTACTGGAGGTGCACACATCGAATCAGCTAGCTATGGGAGGTGGCCCCTCCAGCAGCGGAAAATGCTAAGGTTGACATTAATTCACCCTAAGGCCTGAAAGGAAAACAGCAGAAGCTGTAAGCGTAAAATATTGCACATTTGTTGATATCACGTGAAATGTATGAACTGACAGTGACTAACTAGTGTATGAGGTACCCAAAAACAGCTTCCATGACTTCGAAGAGAAGGCAGACAAACTGTTTTGTATTGGTGTTAATGGCTCGGGTGAAAAGTACTTATTAGTCTCCCTAATCACAGGCGCGGAGACCCTTGCCCCGAAAAATGTACAAGGAATCACCCAGACCATGTTGGTTTGGCTGGTTCCCAGCATTACGAAAACTAGACAAGGATAAGTGCAGACAGAAGGGAGATCAATTGTATAAAATAGCACTAATTGAAAGACAAGGTATTAGAACATAACTATAACTAACTAAAACTGAAAATAAAGGAGGGGTTTAACAAACCGAACTAAAATAAAACACAAACAGGGAACAGAAAAGCAAATAAAATGAACACAAAAAATGTCTTACAGAAACTCATTTGAATCACCACTGTACAGGCTAGTTAACTCTCTAAGTTCATATGACGCGGGAAAACTTGTATATTTAATCCAAATAATATAGGACTTTGACAGAGTAAAAGCAGATCATGCAGAATGATGCATATGATCAGGGACTTTATTGTTTGAACACACAATGGCACAGTACTTTTTCTAAAAATAACTCAGACACCCCTGCATATTAAAGCAGAAACTTGCTAATTGTATAAGACAGAAAATCCCATTCAGTACAAAATGGGAAGGAGTATTTGGAAATTTTATACAAAATTATAAATCGTCTTAAAGTTGTAATTTTATTACAGTTTGTGTGGAATACTCAGAACTGGTATCATTGATTCCATTGTGGAATTTTGAAAATATTTTAGGGTCACTGATGAGGTCTAAATGGCCGAAACTAGCTAGTCTGGTCCACAAAACATGTACACTCCATATTTTTCAGTTCTGTGGTGTATTTCTTGCTTCCAAGGATAACCCTTTCTAGAACATATCAGTTTCTTTGCAACCCACCTATTTCTTCAAGCTCCGATGGGCGGGGCCGTTTTGTTCAAAAACATATATTTTCTGTGTTTGTAAGAACCGCCTAAATCTATGTTTGACTGTGCACCCACAAATTATGTTTGAAAGGAAGTCGAAAAAAATCATCTTAACTATATTAGTATTGGTTTCTTGCTCAAAACCACTTCGTGATTTGGGTACTCATGAGTCAATCTTGTTAGAACCAGCTCCGTCTTAGGAGCACACACATTCTGTGTTTGAAGATGAAATGGGAAAAATACCTGGAAAATGTAAGGTTTAAGTGTGTGGAAGAATCATTACAATAACACAGTCCTATGGAAATGTAAACTATGTTGTTCTCTGAAAACAAACAAAAGAAAAACAGACAAGTAATTTTTGAATGCCATCTGCTATGAGGTAATGATTGGTGTTTAATACTTAATAGACTTGCCCAATGCCCTACATATATGCATTTTTAACCTATTTTTACTTTTTATTTTATATCAAATGAATGTCCCTTTAGACAAGAAAATATGTAAACGTCTCTTTAGTCCTAATCTCTGAATGTAGGTGTTAATTTCAAAATTTTCATATAAGGCAGTACTATTCTCACTCTCTCTCTCTCTCTCTCTCTCTCTCTCTCTCTCTCTCTCTCTCTCTCTCTCTTGTTTTTTGCAAACCACTTCTGCAATGGACAATTAATTAACAGACTTGGACAAGTCTATCGGTGCTTAAGATATAAGATTTTTATGTCAAATATAGCTCTGTCTGAATGTAATACTAGGAAGTCTGCTACACTGTTTGTTACTTGAATACATTTCCTAACATTAACTAATTATAGCTGATCTTAACTTGCATGTTATATGTCTCTGTGATGTAATATGTCTCTGTGAAAACATTAGCCCCCGCCCACCGGGGCTGGAAGAAATAGATGGGCTACATGATGCTTCCTCGCAGAGCTGAAACCGACCCGCACACGAGTACTGGTAAACCGCTTAGAGGATCTAAGCCTGCCCATGCAATGCGGTGCGAGTCGGCCCGTCCATGCTTATAAACCCTATTTGTTTCATTGGGCGGCATGGCTTGAGATGTCATTTCATCTCAGTGTCGGATAAAATAGAAGTAAAAAAAAGATCAGGAATCGATACAATTAACTTACTCTACCCATCAACGACACCAAAGGGAAAGAAACACAAACATGAAGCGACCAGACCATATTGGATACCTAAACAAAGGATGGCCATAAGGACAGTTACTTTCCCACAAAATGGCCAAGTGGCCATCCAAAATAAAAATACACAAGTGATACACACAGTAAGTAGTAACAAACAACAACATAAATAAACCGCCACAGAAGAACCGCGTTGTTTGTTTTTGTTTGATTTGAGGTTTAACGTCCCCGTCAACATTGTAAAGGTCATTTTGGAGACGTTGCTTCCAATTTTGTGGGACTTTTACCCGACATTGAGATGAAATGACATCTCAAGCCCTCTCGCTCAATGAAACCAATAGGGTTTATTTAACTTTATTAGCATGGACGGTCCGCCTTGCGCCGTGGTTCCTGGACAGGCTTAGATCCTCTAAGCGGTTTACCAGTACTAGTGTGCGGGCCGGATTCAGCTCTGGGTGGAAGCATCATGCAGCCCATATATTTCTCCAAGCCCCTATGGGCGGGGGCCTGAAGAACCGCGTTGTAACGGTCAGTGGAAAGAATTCCACTGGGGGCTTAAATCGATTTTACATGGCCACAATCCTCGCCCTTACCTCTGTCGCGGTATACACTAATTTTGTTTAGTTCGCATGAAAACTTCCTATTATTAACGGCTAAACTTCTTAATCAGGGTTATTGGTACCATAAACTACGCAAAGCCTTTTCAAAATTTTATAGACACCATTCTGATTTAATTTCAAAATTCAATATTGGACTTAAATCTCTTCTGCAACAAGGTCTATCGGAACCCTAATTTTGTGGTGACTTAGTATATAAATTCAGAAAAATATATAACCGCAATGACTTTAGCACCCAATTTCGTAAAATCATTCTTCGATATAAAAAGATTGGATGCAACATGGATATTATACGACAGACTGCATGCAGGGTAGTTAACCCAATCACGATTGGCAACTTTGCTTCCCTCTTTAATTGCACGCCGGTGGGTCAGGCCTCAGATTCCATGACGGTTCCAACGTAAAGGCTTATTGAGAATTAGAGAGATCTAATTCAAGGTAATGTTGGTTGGTGCCTGATGCTCTGTCTCTTGTCGGCCCCATCGGAGTCTAACTGTTAGTTTTCTTTTGCTCCAGCATTTCAGTGGTTTCATGCTGTCGAGTCCTCACCGTTGTCTCACCTCTGTGGTTCTTTGATTATTTGTGTTCACGGAGATGTTGCACTGATGAGTTAGGAGGCCTTCATGCGGACTGAACAAATTATTTGTCTAAATCGCGACGGAAGTAAGGGCGAGGATTGTGGCCACGTAAAATCGATTTAAGCCCCCCAGTCCACTGACCGTTACAAGGCGGTTCTTCTGTGGCGATTTATTTATGTTGTTGTTTGTTACTTACTGTGTGTATCACTGATGTCTTTTTATTTTGGATGACCATATGGCCATTTTGTGGGAAAGTAACTGTCCTTATGGCCTTCCGTTGTTTAGGTTTCCATTATGGTCTGGTCGCTTAATGTTTGTGTTTCTTTCCCTTTGGTGTCTTTGATGGGTGGAGTAAGTTAATTGTATCGATTCCTGATCTTTGTTTTACTTCTACTTTCCTAACTCATCAGTGTAACATCTCCGAGAACATACAAATAAAAAAACTACAGAGATGAAACAAGGTTTAGGACTCGACAGCATACAACAACAGAACTACTGGAGCAAAAGAAAACCAACAGTTAGACTCCGAAGGGCCCGACCAAAGACGGAGCATCAGGCGCCAACCAACATAAAGAATACTTAAATAAAATAAAATTCCAATTATGTTTTTTACGCTGGAACCGTCATATAATCTAAAGCACGACCCATCGGTGTGCAATCAAAGAGGGAAGCAAAGTTCCCAACCGTGATTGGGTTAACCACCATGCATGAAGTCTGTTTTATAATATTGATGTTGTACTCAATCTTTATATATCGACGAGCGATTTTACGAACTTGGGTACTAAAGTCATTACAGGCATGTATTTTTCTAAATTTATATACTAAGTCACACAAAATTGGAAGCAATGACTCCAAAATGACCTTTACAGTGTTGACGGGGACGTTAAACTTCCAATCAAACAAAACTCTGTGAAAACATAAAATAAAAAGGTAAATAAATTAAATTAGTCAGGTCAAGACGCATTATTATTATTTTTTCAATCCCCTTTCAAGATTAGACAGATTGCATGCATGGTAGTTAACCCAATCACGGTTGGCAACTTTGCTTCCCTCTTTAATTGCACGCCGGTGGGTCAGGCCTCAGATTCTATGACGGCTCCAACGTAAAGGCTTGTTGAGAATTAGAGAGATCTAATTAAAGGTAATGTTGGTTGGTGCCTGATGCTCTGTCTCTGGTCGGGCCCATCAGAGTCTAACTGTTGGTTTTCTTTTGCTCCAGCATTTCAGTGGTTTCTTGCTGTCGAGTCCTCACCGTTGTCTCACCTCTGTGGTTCTTTGATTTTTTGTGTTCACGGAGATGTTGCACTGATGAGTTAGGAGGCCTTCATGCGGCTGAACAAATTATTTGTCTAAATCGCGACGGAAGTAAGGGCGAGGATTGTGGCCACGTAAAATCGATTAAAGCCCCCCAGTGGAAATATTTCCACTGACCGTTCCAAGGCGGTTCTTCTGTGGCGGTTTATTTATGGTGTTGTTTGTTACTTACTGTGTGTATCACTTGTGTCTTTTTATTTGGGATGGCCACATGGCCATTTTGTGGGAAAGTAACTGTCCTTATGGCCTTCCTTTGTTTAGGTTTCCATTATGGTCTGGTCGCTTAATGTTTGTGTTTCTTTCCCTTTGGTGTCTTTGATGATAATAAGACTGTTCGCAGATGACTGTGTTTGTTACCGGGAAATTAGAGATACAGATGACTCATTGAAACTTCAGGCTGACATAGATAGATTAGTATGTTGGGCAAGTAAATGGGGCATGAGATTTCAGCCAGTTAAATGCAATATTATGCAGATAACTAGGAAGAGATCTAATAAAGTTGAGGCTTCTTACACATTAGAGGGAACGGTCCTCGAGAATGTGGACTCCATTAAAAACCTTGGAGTGACAATCTCACACAACTTGAGATGGAATACTCATATTAGCAACACGTGTACTAAGGCAAATAGAACGCTTGGTTTCCTGAGGCGAAATCTTCATCAGTGCCCTCAGGATGTAAAAGAGGCAGCATATAAAGGTCTTGTTCGCCCAATCTTGGAATATGGTAGTTGTATCTGGGACCCCAGTGGAGTGGTCCTTAACGATGAAATTGAGAAAGTTCAGAATAGAGCTGCTAGATTTGTAACAGGCAATTACTGCTTTGAAACTGGGAGCATGACTGGAATACTTTGAAAATTAAAATGGGAGTCTCTCAAGAAAAGGAGAAAAGACAGTAGGCTAATCCTTTTATACAAAGGTCTAAAGGGTGCTGCCAGCATTCCTACAGATGACCTTGTTTCCCCAGCTAGACAGTGTAGAAATCACCATTCGTTGGCGTTTCAGACCCTTAGCGCAGGAACTGACATTTATAAAGAGTCGTTCTTCCCCAGAACCACTAGAGATTGGAATGCCCTTCCCGATTCGATTATTTCGACAGCTGAAGGTGCTGATGATTGTGTAGCTAAATTTACCTCTTCGGTTAGAGCTAGGGACTAACTTCCCACATCACAGGTCCTGGTGTATGAATGTCATTTGACGTGTCACCAGTAACAATTCTGATTCTCATTCTGATGGGTGGAGTAAGTTAATTGTATCGATTCCTGATCTTTGTTTTACTTCTACTGACTCAATTTACAGTACTGGCGATTAGTCCCATTATGCAGGATCTCTAGACAGAATGGTAAACAGTGAAGATCCGGATTGCTATATCTAACAATAATGTCATAATGAACAGTATTTTAATGATGAGGTGTATATTTTTCATATTTCTGCTCTAAACATAGATTGATTAGGTGTTTCTAACGAGTACCCATAATCTGTTTTTGTTTGTTCGCATTGGAGTTTAACAGCCCAGTCAACACTATTTAGGTCATATCGAGCCAATCAGTTTATCTATTTGCTTGTGGTGCTTCTGTCGCTGTTTATTGTTGTTATGGTTTGTCTCTAGTGCATGTATCGCTTATATCTTTTGATAATTATATATAATGCTGGCCTTGGTAGCTCAGTCGGAAGCGCCTCTCACTGGTGATCAGGAGGACGCGGGTTCGATACCTGCCAGCGCCAGCAACATTATTTGGTAGAGATTGATCATGAAATCTTTTCTGCGGTCATTCTCTCCCTTCCACTGATTCAAGAAGGGCAGTTCTCAGTTTCTGGGGATAGAATGTGCACTGTATAAGCCTGCCCAGGAAAGGTAGATAGGTAAACTCACCGGCTTAAAATGACCTAAATAGTGTTGACTGTGTCATTGAACTCTTTTCTTGGATGGTGATGTTCCTCGTGCAGCATCCTATGGCATTTATATTTCGCTATTAATTCGATTTGCCAGTGTGTCTAGTCATGTAACTGACTTCAACATTCGTAATAAATTGTTAACTACAAAACTTCATAATCAGGGTTATCGGTATCATAAACTATGCAAAGCCTTTTCAAAATTTTATAGACGTCATTTTGATTTAATTTCAAAATTCAATGTCGGACTTAAATCTCTTCTGCAACAAGGTCTATCGGAACCCGAACTTTATGGTGATTTCGTAAAACCATTCTTCGATATAAAAAGATTGGATACAACATAAATGTTATACGACAGACTGCATGCATGTATAGTTAACCCAACTTTGCTTCCCTCTTTAATTGCACGCCGGTGGGTCAGGCCTCAGATTCTATGAATGCTACAGGTAAAGGCTTACTGATAATTAGAGATAATCTAATTTAATGTAATGTTGGTTGGTGCCTGATGCTCTGTCTCTAGTTGGGCCCATCGGAGTTTAACTGTTGGTTTTCTTTTGCTCCAGCGTTTCAGTGGTTTCTTGCTGTCGAGTCCTCACTTTTGTTTCATCTCTGTGGTTGATTTTTTCGTTCACGGAGATGTTGCACTGATGACTTAGAAGGCCTTCATGTGGACTGAACAAATTATTTGTCGAAATCGCCACAGAAGTAAGGGCGAGGATTGTGGCCAAGTAAAATCTATTTAAGCCCCCCCAGTGGAATTCATTTCACTGACCGTTCCAAGGTGGTTCTTCTGTTGTGGTTTAGTTTTGTTATGGCTTGTCTTTGAGTGTGTGTACAGCTTATATTATTTTGCTTTGGATAGCCAGTTGGCCATTTTGTGGGAAAGTAACTGTCCTTTTGGCTTTCCACTGTTGGTGTTTCTGGCAAAAGAATGTGCACTGTACTGGTTAACCGCTTACGTATAAAAATAGAAGTGGAGGCAATGATCAGGAATCGATACAATCAACCCACAGCTCCCATCAGAGACACCAAAGAGAAAGACACACAAACATGAAACAACAGACCCTAATGGAAACACCAACAGCGGCAACCCAAAAGGACAGTTACTTTCCCACAAAATGGCCAATAGGCTATCCAAAATAAAATAACATAAGCGACACAAACACCCAAAGACAAACCATAACAAAAATAAACCGCAACAGAAGAAAGAAGAACCGCCTTGGAATGGTCAGCGGTCTACACAGTTATCATGTAATTATTACCTGCACTGGGGATGGTTCTTCCTGCACGGGTGTGTGTGTGGGGGGGGGGGGAGGGGCTCCAGTAAACGTCCCGATCTGAAGGACGGTGCACTTTATGACATTTATCCCTGCAAATGATGCCAATGGAGCGTGTTCGGACACCGAATTTTTTAAACCGATGCCGGGATAGATAGATAGATAGATAGATAGATAGATAGATAGATAGATAGATAGATAGATAGATAGATAGATAGATAGACAGATAGATAGATAGATAGATAGATAGATAGATAGGATCGAACCCGGGGCCTCTAGCGTCAGATGCAAGTGCACTAGCGACTGAGCTATATATCACGCTCCAGGTCCTGGTGTATGAATGTCATTTGACGTGTCACCAGTATAATTCTGATTCTGAAGAAACGCTGTTTTGGGCGCAGAGACTCCGTTATTCCTACCCACCGTGAGCATCGGTGTTTAATACCAGAATGATCATTCGGTACTACTAATCACCGTTAACGATCTATTTACGCCAATTTATACCGGATAATGAATTTTGTCATAGTCAATAAAAGAAACGAGATGGTCATTTTTCAGGAAAAACCCACACAATGACAAACCAGGAAAACCTAAAAAAGAAAAGGTACCTAAAATTTTGTACTTTATGGAAATCTTTGACTAATTTTAACGAACTAAAACTGAGTAATCTCCCCTTTATGTTTTATTTTCCCATGGCTCTAAACATTTTAATTTAAACATCTTCCAGGTGAATGGATGTTTTGTCTGATTGGTGGTGCAGGGAGGTCAGTGCAATATTAGTAAAAATGGGTTTTAAAAATAAAAAAAGTGTCACAAGAGGTAATATCTCGGTGGAAAGTGCACTTTGATGCCTCGGATTCCAGAGTTCCCGGCAGATGCATAAAAATTTGGTGTCCACAATCCCGGTCGGGTTAAAAACCAAGGCCGGGCCGAGCCAAAAATGCCGATCTGAAGATTTTTTATTTTGTCTCTTGTTACGATTAAGATATATATTATTGTAGTCGGTTTGGTATCAAATTATTATGAATTACATATCTGATAACTGCATGGAGGTTCATCCGTCTACGTTGTTTAATTTTCTTGTAATAACCGTTTTTCCGAAATCAAGGGGTATAGTCAGAATTGTTACTGGTGACACGCCAAATGACATTTATACACCAGGACCTGTGATGGAAAGTTAGTCCCTAGTTCTCAACAAAGAAGTAAACTTAGCTACACAATCCTCAGCACCTTCAGCCGTTGAAGTAATTGAATCAGGAAGGGCATTCCAATCTCTAATTGTTCGTGGGAAGGATGATTCTTTATAAATGTCAGTTCTTGCAGCAAGGGTCTGAAACACCAGTGAATGATGATTTCTACAGTGCCTAGCTGGGGGAACAAGGTCATCTGTGAGGATGCTGGCAGCCCTCTTTAGACCTTTGTTTAAAAGTATGAGCCTACTGTCTTTTCTCCTTTTCTTGAGAGGCTCCCATCTTAATTTTCCTAGTATACCAGTCATGCTCCCAGTTTCAAAGCAAGCTCTATTCTGAACTTTTTCAATTTCTTCATTAAGGACTACTCCGCTGGGGTCCCAGATCTCTTGCCCCATATTCGTGCCCAACATCCTAGTCTATCTATATCATTCTGATGTTTCAGCAAGTCCTCTGTATTTCTAATTTCCCGGTAGCAAACACAGTCGTCTGTGAATAGTCTCATTTCTGGGTTGATGTCAGTGGAAATGTCATTGATGTATAGGGAGAATAACAGTGGACCAAGAACAGTCCCTTGTGGCAGAGCTCTTGGAAACGCTGGATTCTGCGTATTTTACGCCAACTTTTTGCCGTTGTACACGTAAAATTCACTATCGCCGATTCTTATGTACGCATGTTTTATTGTGACACGCGTCCATAATTACAGAAGCGGTAAAATCAGAAGCTAATTCAGGCCGCTTATGCAATACCAGTAAAGAATAAATGTGGCGCCGCTTTTTCTGTTGAAAGCAGACATGCCACATATTGACAGGTATTTTTGCAAGTGGTCGGTTTGCGGCACGTGTCAAAAATGATTGTGCCTTTTTAATCTCGCCGCGCTAAGCCGCTAATCCCTGTGTAATTACGGATTACAATTAATTAGTTTACTGATTGCTGTGAGCATGAACCATCAACGGATTAACATTAGTTGGTAAAATATCACATTTAGTTAAACCAGGGTTACGGCGAAGACAATATAATTGTCGAATTACCAATGTCATATATTTTCGCGACTACACGATCATACTTTTTATCACTCGGTCAAAGAGTTTTCCGATGTTTGCAGGTGACATAAATGACTGTAATTCTTCAAAATGCTATCATTTTAACAATTACAGGAAGTCGGACTTAGTTAGGATGATTGCCAAACGTATTTGTTCACAAAATTATGAGCTAGTGTCACGTACATATACGTCCGAACATGGCTGTATAGAATGCTTCTTTTCTGATCTGGGTTTACATTACCGGTATATATGTTGTTATCCTAACACAACATGATTTTTATGACATGGCATTATTTGGCTAGAAGTGTGAGAATAAATCGGAGCAACTGCATGTTTTTTTTTGGGGGGGGGGGTTTACTGGGGTATACATTATTTTCCTAATATTTCTACAAAACATCAGATTGTGGCTGTTTCCTAGACACATCAGTGAAATATTTCTAACTAGTACTCACAATCTACACGTCAGTTATTCATATGGATGTGTAGCCTGATAATAAGAAATTTTTGTCTATGTTCTATGCGCAATCAAGGTCAGAACTCCCAACTTTCTATATGGGAATCCAACTTTTTACCTGTGAATCCAACTTTTTGCAAAGAAGGATTCCTGGAATCCTGTTTTCAAAATCCTAGTGAGAGCTCTGTGTGGGACTCCAGACAAAACTGGTGCCCACTCTGAAGATTCACCATTAACAACAACACGCTGTTTTCTGTAGCAAAGAATAGAATCTATCCTTTTGAGAGTAGTTCCCCAAATTCCATAATCAAATAACTTAAAAAGTTTAAGTAGTTCATGTGGGCGGGTGTCAAAAGCTTTCTCGAAGTCCAGAATAACTGTGTCTACCTGCCTCCCTTTGTCCAAGATTTTTGCCCAGTCATTAATCACTGTGCTCAACTAAGTTTCACAACTATGCCTTTTCCTAAATGCATGTTGTCTGTCTAGAAGAAGTATATGTTCATCCAAATGGGCCATGATGTTTGAGCAGACTATATGTTCAAGCAGTTTACACAGAACACAAGTCAGGGACACGGGGCGATAATTATGGGCAAGAGCCCTATCTCCTTTTTTGAAGAGTGGGTACTCATTAGAAGTGCCACAATGAGGCAGTTCTAATGGGTACCCACAACCTATGTTTGCACTATAAATAATAAAATTGCTAAAATGTGCAGGAGGGATTTTGTCCACATTGCGAGGAACATGGGAGGGATTTTGTCCACTTAATCACATAAAACTGTTAACTTCTATGAAAAACTATGTTTATGTTTAGTTTTCATTATGATTATAATAATCATATTTATTTACTCTTTTCATTGTAATCATTCCATTTTAATATATTGTACTCAAAACTTTAAGAATCTGAAAAACAATAACAGCACTGCACTGTTGAAGCTATACCAATAGACATACAATGTTTCTGTTTAGCTTCAATTATCATTATTATTATGATTGTCATTTTTACTATTATTATTATCATTACCATTATTATCTTAAATCATATGTTGTCTCAGTGTTGAAAGCAAGACTTGCAACCAGTCTTCTTCCTCTGAACCTTAAGCCGCGTGTATTCCTGCATGGAAACCTGCATAGGCATGCTCAATTTGCAGCCGTAGTCAAATGGCCAGTATCAAACGGCAAAAAGAAAGAGCACTATTGAATCACTTATCGCTCTTGAGCAAAGTATAGAAATCACAATTTGCAGTCGTATTGGCACTGATTTCTACACATTTTCATCTCATTTTTCGACCAGCCTTTTAAAATTCAAAAACAGGCAGTGTTTCATATTTCTATGGTAGGGCACCGGCAGCCTAACGCCATTTGCTCTTGTTGGACAAACTGCCACGATTTGCAGCCTAGAAGCATTTAACCTGTCATGTTGCGGAGCTATAGAGTTCTGTCCGCTTGACCATGGCAGACATAAAAAGCCTTAACAGGGCCCAAGCTAGCCCAAAAAATTTGGGAGAAGTGACTTCTCCCTCCTGGGAAAATAGGGAGAAGTTTGCTGGGTCTGGGAGAAGTGGGTGCGGCTTAACGCCGAACAACAACAATGTAATGAGTTTTTTATAGGGGTATCAATCAATTCCGCTATTGAGACCACCTGAAAAGAAGACTAATTCTGCTTTAAAAAGCTTATTTGGTTGGCTGCAGTTATTCTTTCTTTCTGTTTTCTGCATACAGCGACCCCTGATCAGAGACCACTTTTGGGACTGTTCAAAAGTGGTCTTTAAGACCACTTTTGAACTGTCCCAAAGGTGGTCTTAATATAGTAATTTTACTGTATTTGTGCAAGCTGTAACTTTTGTTGTATCCAACCATGTTATAATGAATGGTGAGGTTTCTGTGTAATAGTTAGATCATTTCTCACTAAGTTCCTGTCACAACTGTATTTTAAAACAAACTACAGAAACAAGGGGGAACAACCTCGCTAGATGAAAATCAGTTGTTATTTTTTTTATGAATTTGGATAATTACTGAATATTTACCGGCAATTAATAATTATTTTCACTTACAAAATAAAAAATTGCTACCTACTTTTGTTGTTATCCATAAAAAAATGAAAATGATTGATGGATGGATGCAAAAGTAATGTGCAAACAAATCAATGGCGCAACAAATAAACCATCTTTATTTAAAAATTATTAAATCCTAATGCAGTGTCAATGCCAATGGTCGGAATAATCTTATTACTGTATACAACAGTACTTAACAAAGTACGTCCGCACCCCAACTTTGGCACGAGCTAACGGTACAAATATACCTGTTTAAGTTACATAATCTTGTGTAATCTTAATTGGCTCTTATTGCAATAAAAACTTTGTGCAATCAACCGAGATAATTTATGACAGTACAAGACTACTTAGCCTGTTGCAAGTGGCTCGAGCGGCATGAGCTAACGGTTAGAATTAAATTACATAACAGTACCAAACAGCAATTGGCACGAAGTGCAGAATAAACAGTTAGCTTTGTTCAGTGTAATTACTGAGGTTTCTGACACTAGTGGATCGAAGGATTATCGTCAGCTTGTCAGTTTACCGTTACTGTTCACAAGGAAGACACCAAAAAAAACCAACAAAAAAAACGGGCCAAGTTTTTTCGCTTTCATCGCCAAAGTCGGCGAAGTGAGCCCCAACTGGGCGACTTCTTCGCCTGAGTCGCCCTCTAGCTTGAGCCCTGCTTAACTTAAACTAACGAACATAGTTTTTAGTAATTTAGTCCATGTGATCTTGCTGTTTACATTTACTGTGAAACTTAAGTTTTTGACAATAGTAAAATGCTGTAACTATCCTAAAATTTGAAAACATGGTTATTCCCTACAAGAGTGTGTTTAAAAGATACAGATGTGCTCAATCTTGATTTTCATCTGGTAAGGTAAGCCAATGCATAAACTTAGAATAATTGTTGTAAGTGACAAATTTAAACCAGGTGCACAGGGGAATTTCTACCTACATTTTTCTACTGTTGATTTAAAAAGATAGATGTACAATATTTTTTGTGTAAATAATTTCAAAATTTCAGTCTTAGATTCACTTTTTGGTTGGTTCAACATGTTTAAATTGAAAATTATATTATTCTGTAGGTTGATAACCTGGTAGATGTTAACTTTTAACTTTCTTTTACTCATTTCTTTCCATTATACTATTTTAATTCAAATTTGTTAAGATTTCTGCAGTATTTTAAGGTTAAACTAGATCAGCAGTCAATGGTATACCATCACAAATACCCGCTTTTTCTATGAGTAACACTAATGACTATATATTAGCTAGCCAAAACTACATGTAAGTTAAAAAAAAGTTGTAAAGAACATTCTTCTAACTGATAAGCAAAATTTCAGAAGTGTAACTCTTATAGTTTAGAAGATATGGCAAAGTCATACTTTTTGACCTTTAACCTTGGGGTTATGTTGAGGTCCACCCAAAGTATCCCAATTTATTCTATATTCCAACAGCCATCAAATAACCAAGTTTCAGAAGTGTAACTCTAATAGTTTAGAAGATATGGCAAAGTCATACTTTTTTACCTTTGATCTTGGGTGGAGGTCACACCAAAAGTAGCCGAAAATATTCTATATTCCAAGGACCATCCGATAAGCTAAGTTTCAGAAGTGTAACTCCAATAGTTTAGGAGATATGGCCAATCATAATTTTTGACCTTTGACCTTGGGGTCATGTTCAGGTCAAGGTCACACCAAAAGTGTCCACATTTATTCTATATTCCAAGGGCCATTCAATAACTAAAGTTTCAGAAGGGTAACTCTTATAGTTTAGAAGATATGGCAAAATCATACTTTTTTACCTTTGACCTTGGGGTCATGTTGAGGTAGAGGTCACACCAAAGGTACTACTGTAGCCCAATATATTCTATATTCCAAGGGCCATCCAATAACCAAAGTTTCAGAAGTGTAACTCCAATAGTTTAGGAGATATGGCAAAGTCATACTTTTTGACCTTTGACCTCGGGGTCATGTTGAGGTCAAGGTCATGCCAAAAGTAGCCCAATTTATTCTATATTCCAAAGGCCATCCAATAACCAAAGTTTCAGAAGTGTAACTCCAATAGTTTAGGAGATATGGCAAATCATAATTTTTTACCTTTGACCTTGGGGTCATGTTGAGGTCAAGGTCACATCAAAAGTATCCAGATTTATTCTATATTCCAAAGGCCATCCAATAACCAAAGTTTCAGAAGTGTTACTCTAACAGTTAAGAAGATATGGCAAAATCATACTTTTTGACCTTTGACCTTGGGGTCAAGGTCACACCTGACCTTGGGGTCAAGGTCACACCAAAAGTAGCCCGACATACATGTATTCTATATTCCAAAGACCATCCAATACGCAAAGTTTTAGAAGTGTATCTCCAATACAGTCGAACTGCGATGGCTCGAACTCGCCGGGACCGCCGAAAAAAGTTTGAGCCATCAGTAGTTTGAGCCATTGGAGTCCAACTCGGCAAGATCCATCTTTGTGTACTATGATTTTTTATCATAGCTGCGGTGATTTTGGTGACTTCCAGTACGTTTATCGGTCATAATTTAAGCCACGTAGTATACCTTTTGCACTTCTAGGGAGATAAGAAAATACAACAATAATAAATCTTTTAATTTTATTTACAAGATGAAAAGTTTAAAATACAAAGACTGTAATTTTGGCAGGTCTTACTCAATGTCGGTGTGAAATTTTAATTTGTGAAAAACATTTTGCCAGCTTTAATTTCCTTATGCCGCCTCATTAGCCGTGGGTTATTATAGGTGTTAACAATAAACTTAATTTGACACCTCAACATTAATCTCTTGACCTGTTGATCAAAGTGATTGCACCAATCAAGTACACCTGTGTTATGTAAACAGCTGTTTCGGCAAGACGCTTTGTCAATATCAAAATGCACTCTAGGGACCAGGTTAAGAGTTCGAGGGTTTGAGCCATCGTGGTTCGAGTCAAGGGTGGCATGTTTAGTTAAAATGAATAGGGATTTTGCCGGGACTGAAAAGTAAGTTCGACCCAAGCGTGGTGTTCGAGCCTACCGAGTTCGACCAATCGAAGTTCGACTGTAGTTAAGGCGATATGGCAAATCATAATTTTTGACCTTTGACCTTGGGGTGATGTTGAGGTCAAGGTCACCAAAAAGTTGCCCACTGCCATCTACATTCCATGTACTATCCACATGCAAAGTTTCAAAAGTGTAACTTCAGTGGTTGCAGAGGAGATCCATTTACAAGAAATGTGACGGACAGACAGACGGACTGACGCCGGACTCAACTGTGTTACGAAAACAATATACCCAATTTTTTTTCGAAAAATCGGGTATAAAAATTCAATTTGCCAGTATTTGCCGGACTGGTAAATACCACTGGTAAATACCGGGGGTGGAATTTGCCGCCCAACCTTGCATGATAAAAATTACCAAATTTATTTTATCAGGGCAAAAAGAAGAACTTTAAGTGATAAATTTGCAAGAAATTGAGAAATATTGTCATTTTTCCCGGCCTTGGCTTTTATACCCCTCGGAAAAATAGCTATTAACAATGTAGGGAGACGAACCTCTAAACAAGAAAAGGTACCTTTTACAAATTTTGCATTTTCTGGAGTAGGCCTATCGAAGGAGTACTCATTAGAACCGCCTCAGCAAGTCAGCTCTAATGAATACCCACAATATAGATTTTTTTGGACATTTGACAAAAACTATCCTTCAGTTATCACAAAATATTTAATGTGGAAACAGCTATTCAAGGGTCATTTGTGTTGCATGTTGTGAAAATCTTGGTAGTCCGATCAGCATCTTTATGTTTACTGCTTGGACAGTACACATTAGGAAAACATGTCCGTAAGAAATAATGGCGTCCAACATGGTGTCAGAAAATGATAAATATTAGGTAAAAATGATAACATCTTTATTATTTCTGCTTTCAACATAGATTGTAGGTGCTTGTTAGAACCACCTCAATGAGGCGGATCTAACGAGTACCCACAATCTATGTTTTAAAGCAAAAATAAGGCAGATATAGTATACCCCCGTAAACCCCACTTTTCTCTGTATAAAGTGGGGTTTAGGGGGTGTTCATTTCACGGACTTGTTATCGTTATGCCTCCAGTTTCTATATCTAAAATGTCAAGAATGTTGCTAGTCTGTGTAACTGGGCAGGCCAGTTTGTAGCTAACATGGTAAAAAAAAAACAATCATGTGAACAAGTCCGTGAAATAAAGATCCCCACCCCCCCCCCAAACCCCACTTCATATAGAGAAAATTGGTGTTTACGGGGGTAAACATTGTTTTCCTTATTTCTGCTCCAAGATATAGGTTGTGGGTACTCGTTAGAACCGCCTCAATGAGGCGGTTCTAACGAGCACCCAAAACCTAAGTTTGGAGTATAAATAAGAAAACTATCACAAATTTTCATCAGAAAAATTACCTTTTTTGAGGTTTTTAAAACGCACTATATCGCACGGATGAGTTAGCGTAATGCAATCACATGTACATGTACAAGAACCTGTTATTGGGTGTGAGGGGTAGATAGAAAAATCTGTCCTGAGTGTCACAGTCTGGCATCATGAGGAGAGACAGATTTTTTTATCCTGGGGTAAAATTCAGCAATTACTTATCTTATAAGGCAAATTTTCACTTGATACCGCTCATGTGAATACAGTATTTAGTACTATTTACCATATGCTTTGCATGTAGATAGGGTGCTTTTTCCATCCGAAAAGTACGATATATTTCTTATTTCTGCATGAAAACATATGTTGTGGTACTCTTAGATGTGCCTCAGTGAGGCGAATCTAATGAGTACACACAACATATGGGCTTGAAGAAATATATGGGCTGCACGATGCTTCCACGCAGAGCTGAATCCGGCCCACACTAGTACTGGTAAACCGCTTAGAGGATCTATGCCTGCCCAGGAACCGCGGTGCGAGGCGGACCGCCCATGCTAATAAACCATATTGGTTTCATTGGGCGACAGGGCTTGAGATGTCATTTCATCTCAATGTCGGGTAAAAGTCCCACAAAATTGGAAGCAACGTCTCCAAAATGACCTTTACAGTGCTGACGGGGACGTTAAACCTCAAATCAAACAAACAAATGTTTTCATGCAGAAATAAGAAAAATGATATGTGGATACCCCTCTTTTTGGGGGCCTATGCATATGTTTGTTTGTTTGATTTGTGGTTTAAAGTCCGCGTCAACACTGTAAAGGTCATTTTGGAGACGTTGCTTCCAATTTTGTGGGACTTTGACCCGGCAGTGAGATGAAATGACTTCTCAAGCCCTGCCACCCAATGAAACCAATGGGGTTTATAAGCATAGATGGGTTGACTCGCACCGCATTGCCTTGATAGGCTTAGATCCTCTAAGCGATTTACCCGTACTCATGTGCCGGTCGGTTTCAGCTCTGCGTGGAAGCATCATGCAGACCATCTGTTTCTTCAAGCCCTGATGGGTGGAGGCTACCTATGCATATGTACATATGAGTGTCAAACAATGAAAACCCTGGGACTTGACTGTTTGCTCAGCCCTGTCTGAGAAGCCTCCGTGGTGTAGTGGATACGCTACTCGCCTTGTAAACCAGGGGTCACAGGATCGATCCCGGGCTTCTCCAGACTTTCGGATGAGTCTTTAAACCGAGGTCCCGTCTCCGTATGACCTTAGCTGTTGGTGGGACGTAAAACTCAAACACTCACTCACTCAGCCCTGTCTATTCAAATAAATTAATGGTAAATAGGCTACACAAGTGTTCAGGTGTTATCAACCATAGTAGCTCATGTGGTTGCACATCAGGAAGTTGTGTGTTTTATCCTACCGTTTCTTAGATATTGATCATGTAGTGATATCTCATAGCCTCAGATAAGAGGAGGTATCCACATTATTATAGTCAACCCCCTTTTATACTGACGGCAAAACTTGTTATAACGGCAATTTGAATTGTATGACTACTTATCTAAAGGCTTAGCCTTGCTTCCGAGTGGCATGGGCTTCCCTCGGGTTGGATTTGTTTGTTTGATTTGAGGTTTAACGTCCCCGTCAACATTGAGATAAAATGACATCTCAAGCCCTGTTGCCCAATGAAACCTATAGGGTTAATTAGCATGGACGGTCCGCCTCGCACTGCGGTTCCTGGACAGGCTTAGATCCTCTAAACTGTTTACCAGTACCAGTGTGCGGGCCGGATTCAGCTCTGCGTGGAAGCATCATGCAGCCCATATATTTCTTCAAGCCCCTATGGGCGGGGGCCAAAAAATGCACAAATCAAGTCCATAGTCATGAAAGGGTCTTGTAATCTAATACTCCAAGAAACAAATGTTATAGATATTTGTTAGAATCGCCTCACCGAGGCGATTCTAACAAATATATATAAAATTTGTTTCTTGGAGTAATAATGGGGAAAAGGCCTTTCATTACCTACCATACTCCTAACTGGGATTCTTTATAATGGCAAATTCTTTATAGCGCGACACAATAATAGGGAACAAATACTGTCGTTATAACGAGGAGCCTCTGTATCATTTTTCTTATTTCTGCACAAAAGCATATGTTATGGGTACACATATGGTAAGAAGTGCCTCACAAAGGCGCTTCTGATGAATACCCATAACATACATGTATGTTTTTTGTGCAGAAATAAGAAAAATGTCAGTATGTTTCAGATGAAAAAACGCCTTACAAAATGTATCTGGAGCTATGTATCTACTGTCATTCTCTCACAGGCTGGTACGATTAATCGGATCATCAATTAATCAATCAATAAATTCCACAAAAATGATTATCGTTACTGATTTGCTGGTAATCGATTATTTGATAAGTACAATTTTCTACCCAATGTTGTGTCTGAAATAACAGGATGAGTCGTAAACATTCTGTGGCATCTCATCTGGGTCTACACTTGTTGCTCAGTGCAGACCCTGATGAGAAGTGTTTGCTCAGGCTTGTATGCCCCAAAACATATGGTAAAGTATTCTATGGTAAGAGTCATGCTTAGACAGAAAGCCTGAAGGTGAACTTATGATAAAATCTTCAGTGATTAATTACTAATCGATTATCAATCAGGACTGATAATCAATTAACTATTCAGTTCTGATTAGCCAGCCCTAATTCTCTCCCTTTCACTGATTCCAAAAAGGCAGATTTCAGTTTCTGATGAAAGAATGTCCACTGTACATGTGTTGGTTAACAGCTTTTGTATAAGCTAGGCAGAAAAAGTGTTGTTTAGGTAAACTCATCACGTGAACAAGTCTGTGAAATGAACACCCCCCGAAACCCAACTTTATATAGAGAAAACTGGGGTTTAAGGGGGTGAACATTATTTTACTTATTTCTGCTCCAAAACATAGGTTGTGGGTACTCGTTAGAGGCGGTTTTAATGAGCACCCACAATCTATGTTTTCAGTATAAATAAGAAAAGTATCATGGATTTTCATCAGAAAAGTAGCCATTTTGGAGATGTGAAAAAATGCACTATGTCGCACGGGTGTGTTATCGTAATGCTGACCGGCTAGACATGACATTAAAAGTGTTGATTGAAACCTAAGGCAAAATGAGTTGAGCTTATTTCCTTTGCAGGCTTTAGACATATACCATTGAACCAAGATATATTCATACCCATCACTATTACCACAGTGTAAGCAGGGTTATGACTTCAGACATTTAGTATGGCTCACCAGGTAACAAAGAGAGGGTCATGGATTGAGGAGCGTATGCTAGGATCAGGAGGTTTTGGATCTGTTCATCTTTGGAAAAATGAGGTGAGTTTACCTACATGCATGCATGTACGCATATACATTTACAGTAAAATTCCTACATTAGGAAAACATGTCCGAGTGGAATATTGGCATCCAACATGATGTCAGAAATGACATTTTGAGGTTAAAATGATAAAATCTTCCATATTTCTGCTTTCAACATAGATTGTTGTTACAGTACTCCTTAGAACCACCTCATTGAGGCAGTTCTAATGAGTACCCACAATCTATGTTTTTGAGCAAAAATAAGGCAGGTATTCTATACCCCCGTAAACACCAGTTTTCTCTATTATAAAAAAGGGTGCTTAGAGTTTGTTTCATGGACTTGTTATCATGATGTATATTGAACAGTCCCAAAGATGGTCTCATTCGAGAGGACTCTGGGGGGTAGAAAACACAAAGAAAGAGCAGCTGAAATCATTTGAACATGCTTTTAAGGGCAGAATTGGTCTTAATTTTAGCTGGACTTAATAGCGGAGTTCTCATGGTAATTGTCAAGAAAAAGTGGTTACCAAACTTTAACCCATAAGATGCCAATCACAACAATTTTTGCCTGCTAGTCTGCAAACAGTGTGGATTCAGATCAGTGTTGTCTGCTAGTATGCAAACATTGTGGACTCAGATCAGACTGCTCTTCGGCCCCCGCCCATAAGGGCTTGAAGAAATATATGGGCTGCATGATGCTTCTGCGCAGAGCTGAATCCAGCCCGCACACTAGTACTGGTAAATCGCTTAGAGGATCTAAGCCTGTCCAGGAACCGAGCTACGAGGCGGACCATCCATGCTAATAAACCATATTGGTTTCATTGGGCGACAGGGCTTGAGATGTCATTTCGTCTCAATGTCGGGTAAAAGTCCCACAAAATTGGAAGCAACCTCTCCAAAATGACCTTTACAGTGTTGATGGGGACGTTAAACCTCAAATCAAACAAACAAACAAATCCTCAAGGAGCAGTCTGATCAGGTACTCCTCAAGGAGCAGTCTGATCAGGGTCCACACTGTTTTTGCCTGTATGCAAAAATAGTTAAAAAAAGTTTGGAACAAGAGACATTTACTGGGCCATTATGCATCAAATAAAACAATGCATACATGGGGGAGAGAGCTTTGAAGAAATTTCAAGGTTCAAAAAAGATGGTCATTACTTAAATATAGACTATTATTGGTATAACCCACTACATAGTACATACTTGTCACAATTTGTTGTCTATTCAGTTTCAACTGGAGGAGAATTATGTGGGACATTTGTAGGTCAGTTCAAACATACTCCATGTTTACTGTGTGAAACAGAAATACATATTAACTAGGCTAATGTTTTAAGATTTTAATAATTATTTGGGTGCCAGCTTCTATATTTATTACTGTAGTCTGTGTCCGGATTTTATATACACCAAACACATATTCACCGTATTTGCATTATTTGCTGGCTCCCAGCTTGCACATTGTCAATATCGGAAAAAAAACAGGTAACCAGACCCCCCTGACCTTTCAAGGTCAGGGGGGTCTGGATACCTGTTTTTCAAACATTGATAATCTTCAGACCAGGAACCAGTAGATAATGCAAAAAAGGTGAATATAATACAGTCAAACTCCAATAATTGGAATACCTTTGGGACCATTAAAATTTGTTTGAGATATGGATATTTCGAACTACTGAGATTTAGCCAAAGAGCTAGGACATGAGGCACAATGGAGATCACTTAACCCTTATCATACTGTTCACGACAATCCCTATCTTTGCAAACAGTGTAGATCCAGATCAGATGGCTTCTGAAGAAGCCATCTGATCAGGATCTACACTGCTTTACATTCAGTTTATGAATTTTTAGGAATGAATTACATCAAGTAATCTGATTGGTTCAAAGTCAGAAATGGGTGTGGCTATACTGAATATTCAGCAAGATAAGGGTTAAGGATATCTTTACAAGCTACTATAAAATAAAGGTTCATGTATGTTGTGTGTACTCATTAGAATCACCTCACTGAGGTGATTCTAATGAGTGTACACAACATACCTTTCAAACGTGAATTCAGTGAAACCTCTCTGAACTAATCAAATGACAAACTAACCCATTGTATGCGGGGAAACCCCTAAAGGGGTACCTGGGCAAACAGTGCAGGCCCAGTTCAAGGCCTGCACTATTTGCTAACAGAATTATCTGTCAAAATAGAATAAGAACGGAAAAATAGGCCTGACACCCCTTATATGACAAATGGACTTGTCCAACTTATAGCAATGGAAGAGTCCACTAGTATACAATCGGTTCAGTGTATGGATATCTGGAGCTATGGATTGCGAGAATTCTATAGTGACTCAAGAACTTCCGTAATGAACCTAAGTATTGGGACAGACAGTGCAGACCCAGATAAGACTGCTCCTGAAAGTCTGATGAGGGTCTACACTAGCTGTTTGCATTCCATCTGCACTTTCTGGACTCCGTGCTGGAGCGTGAAACAAATTTGTTAAAATTTTTAGGATAATTACAGTAGGTCCTGAAGATGTCCAAATTTTTACGATTTTTACGGTAGTTTGAATTGACCATGGTAAACGAGACATCTCTGTTTGATTTATTGAAAGTTCACCGTAGTTTTGACAGCACTCTAATGCTTACATTCAGCGGGGGCTTCCTTGACTGCACAGAATTTATCCATATATAGATATTTACTATGTTCAAACATGTAACTCTTGTTCTTGATCAGGAGGACGCGGGTTTGATACCTGCCGGGGTCTGCAACATTCTTTCATGGAGATTGATCATGAAATCTTTTTACGGTCTTCTCTCCCTTCCGCTGATTCAAGAAGGGGTTGTCAGTTTCTGGTGAAAGAATGTGCGCTGTACTGGTTAACCGCTTAGGTATAAGCCTGCCCAGCGAAAGTGTTGATAGGTAAACTGATCGGCTCAAAAATGACCCTAAAATAGTCTTGACTTGGCCGTTAAACTCCAATACAAAACTCTTGTCCTACTGCATTATGAAAACACGCCTGTACAAATACATTGTAATCTTTTCCACCAAATAAAAAAAAAAATAAAATGAAAAATTGTGATATTTTTCTTATTAGGGCCCCGCACTGAAAGTGTGGGTGCCCTATAGTAATCACTCTGTCCGTCTGTCTGTCTGTCTGTCTGTCCGTCCACAAATTTTTATTACTCCTCTGATAGCGCTGCCGGGGCCCTAGTCAGTTTCACTGACAGCTCTAGTTTCTGTTCAAAATATAGATTGTGATTACATCGAGGCGCTTCTAACGAGTACCCACAATGTATATTTTACAGCAGAAATAAGAAAAATATGGCTTACTCCTGTAAACCCCAGTTTTACTATATAAAAGTGAGGTTCACGGGGGTCAGAATTATATTATTTTCGTGATGGACTAGACCAATTAGGCCACTCTAATTTTATGGCCCCCGCCCATAGGGGCTTTAAGAAATAGATGGGGTGCATGATGCTTCCACGCGGAGCTGAAACCGACCCGCACATGAGTACTGGTAAACCACATAGAGGATCTAAGCCTGCCCAGGCAAAGCGGTGCGAGTTGACCCGTCCATGCTAATAAACCCTATTGGTTTCATTGGGCGGCAGGGCTTGAGATGTCATTTCATCTCAAGGTCGGGTAAAAGTCCCACAAAATTGGAAGCAACGTCTCCAAAATGACCTTTACAATATGGACGGGAATGTTTAACCTCAAATCAAACAAACAAACCACGCTAATTTCAGAGCTTACACATACTTTCAGTCAACCAGATTACCAGTACCTGATGTATCTTATTTCTACAAATGCCCAAACTGAATGTCAAACAGTGTAGATACAGATCAGGGACCAGTTGTTCAAAACTAAAGCTGTCATTAGTTAACATATCGTCAAAACTTTGATCATTTAATATGGCAATGCTAATATTTTTGCTGAAAAAATGTGAGCAGCTTTTGCATCTGCAAAAGTTGCTCACATTTTTTCAGTAAAAATAACAGTAAATTAAATATTGTTCTTGCTAGAACAGTTGACAATATGGCCACTAACGAGCTTGTTAAGCTAATGGGGCTTTGAACACTTGGGCCCAGAAGGCTTCTTCTGCATATTTAGGGGTTAAGCCTTGAGTTTAAGGGGAATGGGAACACCTGGCAGAGTTTTCTGCCATTTTTCAAAGGGAGACAACTTTCGGGACTTCCTGTTCGCTTTCTATAAACTCTATCGCATGGAAAAAGGGGTCTACTCTTAAAGGAACGAATTTGCTCCCCGAGGAGCAAATTCTTTCCCTTAAGAGTTAACCCCTATTGACATAGGAGACAAAAATATTTTTGCAGGAGTTGCTTCTCCTGAAGGTGTATCCATTCCCCTTAAATCAGCTGATTAAAATTGAGGCTAATTCAGAACCTCAACACAAAAATACAAACATTGTGTATAATAGATACATGTATATGAAATTTTATGTACATGTAAAATTATTGTTGTAAAATTAATTGAAACAGAGATTTTATTTAAATTTTTGTAGGGAACTGGCGAGAAAATAGCATTAAAAAGATGTCGACTTCAAAATGAAATGACAGAAAAACACAGACAGCGATGGCAGCTTGAGGTGCAGATCATGCAGAAGCTTGATCATGAAAACGTCATTGCAGCACTTGAGGTCCCTGAGCCACTTGATGTTCTCAAACCGGAGTTACCTCTCTTGGCTATGGAATATTGCTCAGGAGGAGATTTGAGAAAGGTAAGATTGAGGGTATAATTGCGTCTTGAAATTGTAATTTGAGGTGGTGAATGGGCAGTACCGTTTTTACCATTATGTATTTGGGTATAGATAGGCTTGAGCAAACAGTGTAAATTTAATCCAGATGAGGTGCCACAAAATGTGGCTTCCCATCATGGTCTACATTGTTTGCCACTCATCCAACTGTTTTTAGACACAAAATTGGGTTGCAAATTGTACTTGCTGAAGTATGATAAGGAGTTGAGGCACAATATTGAGGTCACAAATTTCATTTCATAGGGACATTGTCAGTGATCATTCTGAGAGGCAAATTGTCCTTATTACTGTCACAACTGCTTTAGCAAGCAGGAATGACAAAGGGATCACTTTCTGATGGCAGATTTGGTATCATTGTAAGCTTCAGCAATGTTAACCCTTATCTTGCTGTTCACGACAACCCCTATCTTTACAAACAGTGTAGCTCCAGATCAGATGGCTTCTGAAGAAGCCATCTGATCAGGGTCTGCACTGTTTGGCATTCAGTTTATGAATTTGTAGCAATAAATTACATCAAGTAATTTGATTGGTTGATAGACAGAAATGGGTGTGGCTTAAATGAATATGCAGCATGATAAGGGTTAAATTAAGTGGTTTCTAGGCTATTAAAAATAGAAGAGAAAGTAGTGATCAGGAACGAATACAAGCACCCCACACCTCCCATCCAGGACACATGCTTTTCATGCTTTGCTAAACACTATTTGAGCCCCGCCAAGCGAATTTGTGTCTTTGAGCATTCCGTCATGACAAATTTTAACTGGGCATGCCCAGCCATTCAGAGGGGCCAGGGATATGGGTTTCTGTCTGAAGGTTCCTCTTGATTCACTGCTTGTATGAGCGAGCAGAGAAGGTTCTGGCGAGACTGTGCAGGCTCGCCTGAACCTTCGCTGCTCGCATAGGCGATAAGTACAAAAATCGCTTGACGGGGCCCATTTAGTCTCAGTGTTTAGCTCCAGTGTTAAGTCTATGTGCTGCAAAAATGAATTACAGGACTGGGTTTGAGGTTATGAAACTTTTTTTCATGCTCAACTCACTTGATCGTGAAAATTACCCTGCTCATAAATTTTAAAATGCCAGCAAATGTTGTAATTTTAAAATTTATGAGCAGATTAACTGACAGTCTGTACTGATCTGAGCCAGAAAATTGCCTCTTTGATTTGTATTTTAATATTTATGAGCATTATCAATTCCATGCTCAGCTGAGTTGAGAAAAGTTTTATGACCTCGGCGCCAGAGGTTAAAACTGAGCACATTTTCTTTCTTGTTGAGAGCAACTAAAAGGCTGGTTATTGCCATAACGGTATCTAGTCCCCTAAAGCATGGGATACCATAATGATCATTATTATTGGGACAGCTAGGCCTAAGCATAGAGTGCAGACCCAGATATGCCAAAGCAAACAGTGCAGACCTGAAGGAGCAGTCTGATCAAGGTCTACACTGTTTGCTATTCCCTCATCCTTGCTGGATCATGAAACAAATTTGTTAAAATCTAAGGAGAATTAAAGCAAGTCCTCAAGGTGTCTGAATTTTTAGAATTTTTACGGTACTGGTATTAGAATATTTTTCACCAATGACAATAAGAGATACACCTAAGCCTCTTTATAAGCCTCTTAACACAGATCAGCATTTGAAAATTCTTCAAAATTTCACTTGTTCTGCATGACCAGGGTGGCATATACTATAGATTTTGATGCACTTCACAAGGACTAGACAAAATTTTTACTTAAATTTGTATATCAAAACAAAAATGTATAGATTTTTTTTTTAAATGAATGACTGTTTACTGTCATTTTTGTACATACCGGAACTACATTTTCTTTTGTTCCACCATTGAACCATCTTTTCAAAATCATGTTATAATTAAAAGTGCTATAAAGAGGCTGTGGTGTATTTGCAAAGAATTCTCAGTGGTTATCCGTTTTGCACACTTGCTCTTGTTTGTCTGTCGACCCAAAGTTACTTAGCATAAAAGCTCTTCTGTGCTAAAGTCCATATGACTATGTTTTGTCGGAAAAACACTTATTTATAGAACATAGCCCATGTGAGGTCAGATTGTTGTGTAAGAGGGTTATCTATAGAATCTGGACTGGAATGATGGATTGAGTTTGGCAAACATTGTGGAGCCAAATCAGCCACTGCAGAATGTGGCATCTGATCAGGGTCTACACTGTTTGCTTAAAAACTGGAATTGAAGTTTCAACAAAACAGTTTAAGTCTTCGTCCAGGACTATTTTCCCAGCCTACATTCAGAGACAGTTGACCAGCCAGTACTCTCAGTGCTTTGGTCAAGAAGTGCAGCTGACATCATTTGTGAGTGTTAGATTTTGCGGTCTCATCACATGAACAAGTCCATGAAATGAACACCCCCATAACCCCACTTTCTATAGAGAAAACAGGGGCTTACAGGGGTATACATTATTTTTCTTATTTCTGCTCCAAGACACATAGGCTGTGGGTAGTCGTAAGAAATGTCTCAACAAGGCGGTTCTAACAAGCACCCACAACCTATGTTTGCAGTATAAAAAAGAACAATATCACAGATTTTTATGAGAAAAGTAGCCATATTGGAGATGTGAAAAAATGCACCATGTCCAACAGGCACGGCCCCCGCCCATCGGGGCTTGAAGAAATATATGGGCTGCATGATGCTTCCACCCAGAGCTGAAACTGACCCGCACATGAGAGTGGTAAACTGCTTAGAGGATCTAAGCCTGCCCAAGCAAAGTGGTGTGAGTCGGCCTGTCCATGCTTATAAACCCTATTGGTTCATTGGGCAGCAGGGCTTGAGATTTCATTTCATCTCAATGTCGGTAAAAGTCCCACAAAATTGGAAGCAACGTCTCCAAAATGACCTTTACAGTGTTGGTGGGGACGTTAAACCTCAAATCAAACAAACATAAAAAAGCCCCATAGGTGTGTTATCATAATGTGCTGAACAGAAGGACTTTCAAGGGTTTGTTTCTATGGTTAGAATGAAATGTCTATTAAATTCACTGTGTCATTATGATGGCGAAAATGAAATTTATTTTTCAGGTGCTGAACAGACCCCAGAGTTGCTGTGGTTTGCGAGAATTTGCAGTGCGAAGTTTAGTGAAAGACATTGCGTCTGCTGTAGAATACCTCCATGGCAAAAAAATCATACACAGGGACTTGAAACCAGAAAATATAGTTTTAAAGCTCGTGGATGACAAGGTTTGACTTTTATATTTATGTACCATAATGATCCTAAGTATTGGGACAGACCAGCCTAACCAAACAGTGCAGAACCAGATCAGACTGCTCCTGAAGGAGCAGTTTGATCAGGGTCTACGCTGTTTGCAATTCCGTTAGCACTTCTGGACTCCTTGCTGGAGTGTAACACAAATTTGCTAAAATTTGTGGAGAATTACAGCAGACCCTCAAGGTGTCCAAATTTTTTTAATTTTTATGGAACAGAGGAACCTGGTTATAATGATAGTATTTGTTCCCCAACACTTAACGTTATTAAGAATAGGAATTAGAAATATAGAATTGTGCATAGGGAATGTTTCACAAGATTTCACTAGTTGAGAGTTAACCCTAAATATATGAACATGTTTTAATGAGCCTTTCTTGACCCCAGCCCTTTTGGGCTTGTAGAAATAGTTTGGGATGCACAGTGCTTCCATGCAGAGCTGAAACTGACTACACATGAGTACTGGTAAACCACTTCGAAGGATGCAAAGTGGTGCGAGTCAGACTGGCCAATGCATATAAGCCCTATTGGTTTCATTTGCAGCAGTGCTTGAGATATCATTCCATGTAAAAGTCCCACAAAATTGGAAGCAACATGTCCAAAATGACCTAAACAGTGTTGATGGGGATGTTAAACCTCAATTGAGCCATTCTCAGAGATGTGGCTCTGATGAGTTAGAAACCCTTCATGCAGACTGAACAAATTTTTTTCTGAACCACGTCGGAACCTAGGGCGAGAATTGTGGCCTCGTATATCTATTTAAGCCCCCCCCCTACACACACACACCACCACCACCACCACAGTAAACCATTCCAAGGCTGTTCTTTTGCTGTGGTTTATTATTGTTATAGTTTTTCTTTAAATGTATATACTGCTAATTATTTTTACTTTGGATTGCCGTTGGTCCATTTTGTGGGAAAGTAACTCCTTTAGGCTTTCCGCTTGTGACGTTTTAATTATGATGAAGTTATTTTATGTTGGTGTTTCTTTCTCGTCGGTGTCTTGGATGGGAGGTGTGAAGTATCTGTCTGTCTGTCTGTCTGTCTATCTATCTATCTATCTATCTATCTATCTATCTATCTATCTATCTATCTATCTATCTATCTATCTATCTATCTATCTATCTATCTATCTATCTATCTATCTATCTATCTATCTATCTATCTATCTATCTATCTATGTCACATTTGGCCATTATCTATCTATCTATCTATCTATCTATCTATCTATCTATCTATCTATCTATCTATCTATCTATCTATCTATCTATCTATCTATCTATGTCACATTTGGCCATTACCTCAGCATCTTTATCAAAAACATACCAGCCTTATCAAACAACTTATATATACAGATCAGATGGCTTCTGAAGAAGCCATCTGATCAGTATCTACACTGTTTCAGATTCATTTGTAGGAATAAATTACATCAAGTACTTTGATTGGTTGAAAGTCACAAATGGGGATGGCAAAATTAATTTATTCAGCCTGACAAGAGTTAGAATTGGAAATGGTAATCAGTCAATTGAATTGTATTTCAGATTGTGTATAAAATTATTGACCTGGGATATGCAAAAGAACTGGACCAGGGTAGTGTTTGTACTTCTTTTGTTGGTACCCTGCAGTATTTGGTAAGTCTTTTTTTATGCCCCCGCCATTCGAAGAATGGTGGAAAGGGCATATAGCGTTGCCCCTGTCCGTCCGTCCGTTCGTCCTCTTGATTCACTGCTTGTATGAGCAAGCAGCGAAGGTTCTGGCGAGACTGCGCGGATGCGTAGGCTCGCCAGAACCTTCGCTGCTCACATAGGCGATAAGTACCAAAATCGCTTGACGGGGCCCAATTATTATTGTTTGTTTTGATGTCACTGCTGTTGCATGAGTCAACATGAACAACATTACGTCCCAACAGTTAACCATAGGACTTTTTCCTGTAAAATTTAATGAACTGAGGATGTTAATATTTTGAAATGGTTCGTTTGTTTGTATTTGAGTTTAATGGCCCAGTCAACACTATTTTAAGTCATTTTTCAGCTGGTCAGTTTTACAGTTTACCTATCCACTATCCACACTTTTCCTGGGCAGGTGTGTGTGTGAATTCAGGCTTAGCGTCGCTTTCAACAATTTTTCAGTCATATCACAAGGGTGTCTGGTTGTGACAGGGAGCTCAATGCTCACTTTTATAGTGCTGCCTCACTGAAGTATCATGTCCCAGACACATTATATGATACCACACCCAGTCACATTATCCTGACACTGGGTCGACCAATCCTAGCTCTACCCCGTAAATCTGAGTGCCAAGCGAGGAGCAGCTAGTACCATTCTTAACGACTTTGGTATGTCGCGGCCTGGGATCGAACCCGTGACCTCCCGTTCCCCGGGACTGGTAAAATTTCCTGGGCAGTCTTATACGTAAGCAGTTAACCAGTACAGTGCACATTCTTTTGCCCAAAACTAACAACTGCCCGTCTTGAATCAGCAGAAGGGAGATGTGAGTTGCTTTTTGCAAATACTATTTTGGAAAAATACCAGTGTATTAAATATTTTACTTGTTAGAACAGTTAACAATTGGACCCGTAACAAGTTTGTTAAGCTAACTATGCTCAGAACAACTGGGCCTTGGTTTTTGTGAATTTAGAAAAACTACAGATTTATGCTTACCTGTACAATGGAACAGAAAGAGCAACTGTTGAAAGCTGGAGATGTCATGAATTAACCTATTGTCACTGGGGCATCCAACTGAAGGTGGCTTACAGTAAGGCTAGGCCTGCTGTCCTTACAGCAGGTACAAGAAGAGGGGGAATGTTGTTATTTTTTCTATTTCTACACTTGCATTTATTTCCTCTTTCTCCCCTGTCCCTCAGTTTCATCTCCTCTGCTCTCTTCTACCTGAATGGAAGTGTACAAATTGAAAAAATACAGTAGAACTTTGATGGCTCGAACACCGATGGCTCGTTTACCAAGGATGTGTCGAACCCATTCTTGAGCCCCTAGCGAAATCCTCTACATTAGAAATAGTGGGACATAATTATGGAGATTTTAGTCTCATATCTTCAAATGTATGTTGTGTGTACTCATTAGAATCGCCTCATCGAGGCGATTCTAATGAGTACACACAACATACATTGTCATTATAGAACACCGAAAAGATGTCAAAAAGTATCTCGGTATGTCTTCTGGCAGTAACCTCAGTGACTCGAACTTCCTCTGTCTTGAACAGATTTTCGAGGTCCCAAAGGTGTTCGAGCCATTGAAGTTTGACTGTAACAACATTGCCCTCTACCCTTACCTGCTGCAAGGACAGCAGGCCTAGCACAACTGTAAGCCAGTATGAGTGGGATGCCCCAGTGATACATGACAGCTTTGCCTCACACGAGGGAGAAAGAGGAAATAAATGGAAGTGTAGATATAGAAGAAATAACAACATTCCCCCTCTACCTGTACCTGCAGTAAGGATGACCTGTCTTGCCTATTAGGCGCAAGCCCCAATGACAATAGTTTAACTAACAGCATAACTAGCTTTGAACAGTTGCTCTTTGTATAGGTAAGATAACTTTTCGGGTTAATTGAAGTACTGCTGTTTTTCGTTAGTTATTTCTTTTTATTTATCAGATTTCCCAGGTTGTAATTCACATTTTTATTGCATATTACATATGAGCCGGGGCACAGCATTTCCTACAACTTACATGTGCGCACAGCAAAGAATCAGATCAGCCTGCGCATCCATATAGACTAACCAGAGACTTCTGTTGCTGCATGAAGGAGCATTGGGCCCTTAGCTATCCTTAGAGCTTACAATGAAGACTCTGATCAGACTGCACGGATGCGCAGGCTGATCTGAGTCTTCGTTGGGCGAGGTGGATGGGCAGGCTGATCTGAGTCTTGGTTGGGCACACATGTCTCACTGTAGGTTTTGTCATGCACTGGCTCATATGATAATGGTAATCGTTTTACTTTCAGGCCCCTGAGTTGTTTGCTAGTCAGATGTACACCTGTACAGTAGACTACTGGTCACTTGGTACAGTTGTTTTTGAGTGCATCACAGGATACAGACCATTCCTTCCCGCTATACCACCATTTAAATGGTATGGTTGTTTGTTTGGAGTTTAACCTATTGTATACTGATGGACTGTTCCATTGCTGTATGTTGCATGTTGGACAAGTCCATTTGTCATATAAGGGGTGGTAGACCTATGTTTTTTAGTTTTTATTTTATTTTTAATGTAAAATTCTGTTAGCAAATAGTGCAGGCCTTGATCCGATGCCGCATTCTGTGGCGTCTGATCTAGAAACTGCACTGTTTTCAAGGTACCCCTTTAGGGATTTCCAACCTGCAATGGGTTAACGGCTCAGTCAACAATATTTAGGTCATATCAAACCTGTCAGTTTACCTAACCTTACTTTCCATGGGCATGCTTTTACATAAAAGGTTGACCAGTACAGTGCACATTCTTTTGCCAGAAGCTGTCAGAGACTTTTCTTGAATCAAAAGAAGGAGAATGACTGTAGAAAAGATATTGTGATCAGTCTCCACGAAAGTATGTTTCCAACCCTGCAGGTATCGGAATTCGTGACCGCCTGATCACCAGTCAAAGGCCCACCTGACTGGGCTACCATGGCCAGCCTCTACATGGTTGACATGCCTATATCACTCTTAATCAATTCAGAACATTTGAATTTCAAGGAAAATACTTACACATACAGAAGAGACAACTCTTTCAAAAAATTTTCATTCTAGGAATAAATTATCATTTTTGTGGATTTTATCGATGTGTAAACTCTGGCAAATCACTCACAAACTGCATGAAGCCCAAGGGCCAAAGCGGAATACTTATTCATTTAGAAATTGTCATCTTTGAAAGAAACACAAGCCAAAAATATGGAGTCTCCAAATTCATTTTATTTGTCTTCTGACATTCACATTCTCAATCTATTAATCGAATGCTGTTGACATCATTTTTTATACAATGATGTAATACTTGGGTTCGGAACGTGCTTTTTGACATCACATTATATTACTACCTGATGCTCTGTGAAATAGTTCTGAGATTCTTGCTCATGGAATATATCGAAGTATAAAACTTTTATGTCAACCAATCAAATCACTCAAAATGTACATAATGATGGAGAATTGGAATTATAATTTGGTCATCATGCCTCCCCCCTTTTCGGGGAGACATATTTTTTTCCCCCTTGCGTCTGTCTGTCCGACTGTCACAAAATCCTATCTGCTCTATAACTTGAAAACTGTTCAAGCTATCTTCACGAAACTTTGTATAAATATTAATCAACATTAGACGATGTGCAGAGCACAAGCACTATAACTCTTCCATTTATACTTTTTGAGTTATTTCCCTTGGAAGTTTGTTGGTCGCAAAATCGTGTATGTATGTATGCGCAAATCATGTCCGGTCAATAACTTTCTTATTATGCCCCCAGAATCTAAGAGATTCGGGGGCATATAGTTTTTGGTCTGTCTGTCTGTTTGTCCATTTGTCTGTTTGTCTATCTACAAAAACCTTAACATTGGACATAACTTTTGAATGGTAATAGATAGAGCTTTCATATTTCACATGTGTATACCTTATCACAACACCTTTCCAGTGGTACCATAATTTTTTATCTCGTGACCTTGACCTTGACCTTTGACCTACTTTTTTCAACATTTTTGAAAAACATTAACATTGGCCGTAACTTTCGATTGGTAAGTGACACAGCTTTCATATTTCACATGCGCTGTCCGGGGGCATCTGTGTTTCACAAACACATCTTGTTTTTAGATTGCTTTGGAAATTACACATGTACTTGTCAGAATGTCAACCACCAGGGTCTGTTTTTCATGTTCGGTCAATAACTTTCTTTTTCCTGGATGGATTGTGAAATTATATCATGAGAGGATGTGTTGCGTGCAAGACCCAGGTCGGTTTCTCCAAGGTCAAGGTCATACTTAGAGGTCAAAGGTAAAAAAGGGTCTTTTTTCATGTTTGGTCGATAACTTTCTTATTCCTAGATGAATTTTGAAATTACTTGGCAGAAATGTTAACCAACATGAGACGATGTGTTGCACCTAAGACCTTGATCAGTACCTCTAAGGTCAAGGTCATACTTAGAGGTCAAAGGTAATAAAGGGTCTTTTTTCATGTCCTTTCAATACAAAGGTCAAGGTCATACTTAGAGGTCAAAGGTAAAAAAGGGCTTTTTTCGTGTCCGGTCAATAACTTTATTATTTCTTGATGAACTTTAAAGTTACATTTCAGAAATGTTAACCTTTATTAGATGATGTGTTGCACACAAGACCCAGGTCAATACCTCCAATGTCAAGGTCATACTTAGAGGTCAGAAAAGGGGGAGGCATCTGTGTTTTTGTAGAAAAACAAATTCTAGTTGTTGATTGTTTGTCAGTCGACCCAAAGCTACTAAGCCCAGGGTAATGGTTATTGTGAGGTCAGAGTGTTGTGTAAAGTGGGTAGAATCAATCTGTACTGGACTTTAAACCCAGATCAGATGTCCCAGAAAGCAGTATTTGATCAGGGTCTAAACTGTTTAGTTAAAGTGCTTCAAAAAAACTGGCCAAGTCCCCATTCAGGACCATTTTCGCAGACAATCTACCCATCAGTACAGTCAGTGCTTTGATGTATATTCCTTGTCAGGGTATTCCAACATGATCTATAACTGCAACTGCAGTGTTGGAAAGGTATGTAATGCTGAAAACTACAAAGCAAGTTGACAGTGTTCTTGCTAAGTAATGGTGTGTGAGTCTGTGCATAAGTTGTACTCAGCCCTTCTTTGAAAAGACTTAGAAATTACAAGAAATGATTGCAACACAACTGGCTGAAAAATGTTAGTTCACACTCACTGTGCTGAACCTAGATGTGTCCTTTTTTGAAAACAGTATAGATCCAGATCAGCTGGCTTCTCGGAGCCAGCTGATCAGGATCTATACTGTTCATTCTCGATTTTGCTTCTGAATCCATGGTGAAATTGAAATCATGCAACACAACTGGCTGAAACATTGAGGAGTGTAGCATGTTGAAATATTCAGCATGGGATGTGTTATTCTACATGTAACTAGAACTTCAGCTACAGGAAATATTTCTCTCAGGACTTGATAAACAGGATTTGTGCTTCAAACTTATTTGTTTATTGAATTCACAAGTCTTTCCGGGGAAATATTTACTGTGTTTTAGCCACAAGCTGGATTAACCCTTGTCCCACAGATCAGGACACTCCCTACCTTTGCAAAGAGTATAGATTCAGATCAGATGGCTTCTTAAGCAGCTATCTGTACAGGCTCCAAGGTTATAAAAAAATTCAAGCTGAGCATGAGTTGGTATTTTTAAATTTCTGAGCAGAAAAAATAACATTCCCTGCAGATCTGACCAGGAAAATTGCCTGATTGGTTTGTATTTTAATATTTATGAGCATTATGAATTTCATGCTCAGCTGAGTTGAGCATGAATATTGTTTTATAACCTTGGTGCCAGGATCTTCCAGATGAGAAGAAGCCATCTGATAAGTGATATATCCAGTTTGTCCTGTTTGTGAATTGAAAAAATTCATTATATTAAGTAATTTGATTGATTCAGCAGGTTAAGATTTATTGCACGACCCGCAGAAAAAGCAACCGACTGAAGTCGGTTTTTTCTAAGAGTGCCCTAAAATCACCGTGTCATTCTGTCATTCTGTCAGTCTGTCAGTCTGTCATTCTGTCTGTCCGTCCGTAACCCGTTTGTGAAAATTGGTGATAGTGACTTAACCGCTTGGAATATTTAAACAATTTTTGGCATACTGATAGATATCAATGGGATCTAACCAATGAACTGACGAAATATTACATTCCATTTAGTATAGCCTCGCCGAGGCGAAAAATGTGAAAATTTTCGAACATTTTTGAACTGCTTCTCCTCGGAAACCGTTGGGCCGATTGAAGTCAAATTTCATATGGAGCCTCTATGGGATGGGGGAAACCAAAATTTGCTCATGGGGTCAAGGTCACATGACCAAAATGGCCGCCAAACCATATATGGTTTGTCTGTCTGTCCGTCCATAACCCGTAAGTGAAAATTGGTGATAGTGACTTAACCGCTTGGAATATTTAAACAATTTTTGGCATACTGATAGATATCAATGAGATCTAACCAATGACTTTGCGAAATATTACATTCCATTTAGTATAGCCTCGCCGAGGCGAAAAATGTGAAAATTTTCGAACTGCTTCTCCTCGGAAACCGTTGGGCCGATTGAAGTCAAATTTCATATGGAGCCTCTATGGGATAGGGAAACCAAAATTTGCTCATTGGGTCCAGGTCACATGACCAAAATGGCCGCCAAGCCATATATGGTAAAAACCCTTTAAAAATAGTCTTCTCCAGAACCACTGGGCAGATTTCCACGAAACTTGATAAATAGCATCTGGGATGTAGGCCTATCATAAATTGCTAAAATGGTGACCCTGGGTTGACCTTGACCTTCTTTGGGTCCGTCCGTAACCCGTTTGTGAAAATTGGTGATAGTGACTTAACCGCTTGGAATATTTAAACAATTTTTGGCATACTGATAAATGTCAATGAGATCTTATCAATGAACTTGCGAAATATTACATTCCATTTAGTACAGCCTCGCCGAGGCGAAAAATGTGAAAATTTTCGAACTGCTTCTCCTCGGAAATCGTTGGGCCGATTGAAGTCAAATTTCATATGGAGCCTCTACGGGATGGGGGAAACCAAAATTTTCTCATGGGGTCCAGGTCACATGACCAAAATGGCCGCCAAGCAATATTTGGTAAAAACCCTTCAAAAATAGTCTTCTCCAGAACCACTGTGCAGATTTCCACGAAACTTGATAAATAGCATCTGGAACGTAGGCCCATCATAAATTGCTAAAATGGTGACCCTGGGTTGACCTTGACCTTCTTTGTGCCTAGGTCAAACTTTGACACATATGCTTTTGTGTTGGATTTTATCCTGCAAACGATTCAGAATACAGTACTAAAGTATAAGATATATTTTTGCTCCTTACGATAAGGCGCATTTATTGGGGGAACCGTTTTATGTCCAGGTCACATGACCAAAATGGCCGCCATACCCATATATGGTAACACTCATAAAGCTAAAAGCATCCGGCGGGTCGTGCACTTCAGCTGAAGCACTGGTTCTCTGTTTATTTTTGTTTTTCCAGGCATCATGAGGTGTGTAAGAAGACAAACAATGATATCTCTGCACAGTTTGATTCTAAAGGAGATATCAAATTCTCCAAGACTATACCTACTACAAATAATTTGGGCAGGTAAAGTATCATGTATTGTGATGATTTTTACAACAATTATTTTCTTTCTTCTTGCCTTGTCTTCTCTTTAAAAGTCATTATGTAATGGTATTTTGTTTGATTTGAGGCTTAACGTCCCCATCAACACTGTATAGGTCATTTTGGAAATGTTGGTTCCAATTTTGTGGGACTTTTACCCAGCATTGAGATGAAATGAAACCAGTAGGGTATTATTGATACATACCCCTCTACAGCCTTGCTGTAGGAACTGGCTCTTTCAGCAATGTGGGTAGAGTGGTTGGATTATTCACAAAGTTAAGCAATGGATATCGCAGTAAGTACCTGGATGGGATCCTAGCAAACACAACATTTGGTGGCAGCAGTGGGATGGAATATAAGAATCTTATATGGGTATGAGGGGTGGATTGAAAAATCTGTCCCGAGGGACACTGTCCGGCATCACGAGGCTTGCAGAGTGATGCCGGACAGTGATCCCGAGGGACGGATTTTTCTATCCACCCCTCACACCCATATTGGATTCTTTTTCTTGCATACCTTCCATTTCTATTGCGAATTTTTAATGCTGCTGTCACTTCGGTTACCGACGTCCGCCATTTTGTGATGACACAACAGGAATGTTTAGTGACGTCACGCATGACAACGCCGCACATGAGGTTGTAATCATCCAGTGCATTTATCAAACCCGCGATTATATTCGATTTGGGGTCGGAACACCAGGGTCAGAACATAAATTTCTATCCCAAGGTAAAATCACGGATTTCCTTGTCTGGTGTGCAAGAAGATAGTGTCCTTAGTACCATAAAAATCATACAAAGTCGGACACCTTGAGGTCCTGCTGTAATTCTCCTAATATTTTAACAAATTTGATTCACAACCCAGCAAAGAGTCAAAAAGGTGCAGACAGAATGGCAAAGAGTTTAGATCCTGATCAGACTGCAGTCTGATCTGGGTCTACAACGTTTGCTTAGGCCTGCCTGTCCCATTACTTATGATTATTACGGTATGTTGGATAGGAACAACCTTTGGTTTAGCCTTGTGAAGAGTGTGTGCCTTTCAGATGAAGTCAAATGTTGAGGTTGTTGGGGGATGTAACCATTATTAATGTATACCACTTCTTCAGCCTTGTGTTGGAGCCAGCTCTTTTAGTGATGCAGGTAGAGTGGTTGGCTACAACCTGGCAATTGCTATAATTGTTGATAGAGTGTGGACCCAGATCAGACTGCTCCTGTATGGAAAAATACACTTGAAAAGTTTGCAAGAAATGCAGAAGACATACTAATGGCATTTGGAGATGCAGTTTTTCTTGGTATCCTAAGGCTATTTAACCCAGTATGCACTTGATGAAATTTCTCACCTTGTATATGGTAGGAGTCCATATTGAAATTCAGAGGCATAAGTTTGAGCTATTCCTAGAAATTTATGTTGAGTTGAAGTTTTTTTTAAAACAGTGAATACCCTGATCAGATGTCATAGAATGTGGCACCTTATCTGGGGCGGCACTTTTTGCCAGTGTTCCGTTTTGGGGTATCCAGTATAAAATGGGTGAAAAAATGCAATGTATAGCCCTCTTCAAATTTTACAACAACAGTTATCTTCCTTGCAGCTTATTCCCACCACACAACACACACACAATTAAAACAAAAAATAAAAATTGTCAGTCATGCTTCAAGCCAGATGTAACACAGCCATCTAGTTTTCCATATGTATGCCTCTCTGTTTGTCTATCTGTCAACATGGGTGTTGACTGTAAAGGAATCTATATAAGAAATGAATTTGCCTCAGTAGTCTAGTTGTAGGAGCACGGCATCCTTGATGTTCTGGGCCCAGCTGTTCAAAGCATAGTTAGATTAGCCAGCTCATTAGTGGTCAAATTGTTAACTGTTGTAGCAAGTACAATATCTAATACTCTGGTAGTTTTGCTGGAAAAATGTGAGCTGGTATTTTTGCTGGAAAAATGTGAGTAGCTTTTGCATTTGCAAAAGCTACTCACATTTTTTCAGCAAAAATACTACTATATTTGCCATATTCAATGATCAAAGTTTTAATGATATGTTAGCTAACATCTTCATTAGTGTTGATCAACTCGGCCCTGACAGTCCTAGAATCATGTGGAATGATACTCAAGGAGTTCTGTTCCACACTTTGATTATTTACGTTGGTCACCAAATTAACATGTGCAGAAAAATATAGATGTCACAGCCAGAGATCGAACCTGGACTGCCAGAGTGATAATCAAATGCTATACATGTATCACATTGCTATAAAATTCAGTCATAAAAGTCAGTTTGTACCATAAGGCAGTGCAAGTGTGCTCTTTTCTTATTCCCCGTGACATGGATTTTCTGACTGATCTAAACTGAGGCTGTGTAGTGGAGGAAACTAAACAGGAATCCATGAAATTTATCTCGCTTTAGTCATGTCATGTGTTTTAACTTAAAGATATAACTTTAAGGTCTAGCGAAAATTGTACTATTGAAATATGCACCTATCAGTGATTTCCGCCAGAGTGGAGATGGCACGATTACCCTTGGAAATCAGAAAATTTTGAAAACTGGATGCCTTATTACCTACACATAAGTCACCATTGTGGGTCAGATTTGCATTAAAATTTGCAAATAGTTTTTGGGTTTTGACATGAAGTTACTAAAGCACAAAATATCTTTCCGTGCTTGAGTCCACATGACTATCACTGAGGTAACGATTATTTATAGAAAATAGCCGAGTTAATTTTTATGCTTTGAGATCAGCTTGTGTAATGTGGTTAACTGGCATCATGGGTTGGCCTTAGACAAACATTGTAGATACAGATCAGAATCTGTATTCTGCGGCATCTGATCAGGGTCTACACTGTTTGCTTACAGTACAGGAGAGCAAGTATTAGACACCGCAGAATGCAGCGTCTGATCAGGGCCTAAATTGTTTAAAGGAAATGTTAACCCTTAAAATGCTGAGAAAAACAACATCTGAAAATGTTTTCTGCTTATGTCGTCTGACGAAACTTCTAGCAAATGCTTTTAAATATATTTTTGCATACAGGCAAACAGTGTGGACCCAGATCAGACTGCTCCTGTACAGTGTGGACCCAGATCAGCCTGCTCCTACAGGAGCAGTCTGATCTGGGTCCACACTGTTAGCAAAAAAGAACTTTTTAGGTAACCGGCAGATGGCAAAGCAGATGACAATTGTTGTGATTGGCATGTTATGGGTTAACAATCTAGATCATTTTACTAGCCTACACTAGTGTTGTGAGTGCTTTTATTTTCTACAGTTTCCGGTTTGGGTATCAGGTAAAACTCGACACCCTGTGTCAAGGTGTTCTATCCAATTCCCAAGGAATGGGATTATTTGGGTGTCTGATTCCTAGGCTTTACCTGCCAACCCCCACCCCCTGCCCCTACCTCTTGGGAAAAAGTGATAGGTGCAATACACCACCAACTCATTATAACACGGTTCGTTACAACATGGTTTTTGATAAAACACAGTTTCAAGATAGATCCCAAAATGTATATATTATATAGAAAAATAACCATAAATGACCATTTTTCCCAAAAATGTATAGATTATTTAGTAAAATGACCATTTATGACCATAAATGGTAATTTTTTAGCTCACTGTCACGTAGTGACGAGGTGAGCTTTTGGGATCACTTTTTGTCCGTCGTCCGTCTTGCGTGCATGCGTGCGTCCGTGCGTCCGTAAACAATTTCTTTAAACGATATCTCCTCCTAAACCACTGATCGGATTTTGACCAAACTTCACAGGAATGATCCTTAGGTGGTCCCCTTTCAAAGTTGTTCAAATGGTTCCGGTCCGTTGCACATCTAGGTCACAGGCGCCAAAAAAAGATTTTTTTCACCAAAAACTTAAAAAATCTTCTTCTCTGAAACCACAAGGCCCAGGTCTTTAATATTTGGTATGAAGCTTCATCTAGTGGACCCCTACCAAGATTGTTCAAATTATAGTGCTGGGGCCAAAAATGCCCCTGCCCCGGGGCCCTTTGGTTTTACATAGGCTTATAAAGGGAAAATCTTTAAAAATCTTCTTCTCTGAAACCACAAGGCCCAGGACTTTGATATTTGGTATGAAGCTTCATCTAGTGGACCCCTACCAAGATTGTTCAAATTTTAGTGCTGGGACAAAAAATGCCCCCGCCACGGGGGCCCTTTGGTTTCACATAGGCTTATATAGGGAAAATCTTTAAAAATCTTCGTCTCTGGAACCACAAGGCCCAGGTCTTTGATATTTGGTATGAAGCTTCATCTAGTGGACCCCTACCAAGATTGTTCAAATTATAGTGCTGGGGCCAAAAATGTCCCCGCCCCGGAGCCCTTTGGTTTTACATAGGCTTATATAGGAAAAATCTTTAAAAATCTTCTTCTCTGAAACCACAAGGCCCAGGACTTTGATATTTGGAATGAAGCTTCATCTAGTGGACCCCTACCAAGATTGTTCAAATTATAGTGCTGGGACAAAAAATGCCCCCGCCACGGGGCCCTTTGGTTTTACATAGGCTTATTTAGGGAAAATCTTTAAAAATCTTCTTCTCTGAAACCACAAGGCCCAGGTCTTTGATATTTGGTATGAAGCTTCATCTAGAGGACCCCTACCAAGATTGTTCAAATCATAGTGCTGGGGCCAAAAATGCCCCCGCCCCAGGGCCTTTTGGTTTTACATAGGCTTATATAGGGAAAACCTTTAAAAATCTTCTTCTCTGAAACCACAGGGCCCAGGACTTTGATATTTGGTATGAAGCTTCATCTAGTGGATCCCTACCAAGATTGTTCAAATTATAGTGCCAGGGGGCCCTTTGGTTTTACATAGGCTTATATAGGGAAAATCTTTAAAAATCTTCTTCTCTGAAACCACAAGGCCCAGGTCTTTGATATTTGGTATGAAGCTTCATCTAGTGGACCCCTACCAAGATTGTTCAAATTATAGTGCTGGGGCCAAAAATGCCCCCGCCCCGGGGCCCTTTGGTTTTACATAGGCTTATATAGGGAAAATCTTTAAAAATCTTCTTCTCTGAAACCACAAGGCCCAGGACTTTGATATTTGGTATGAAGCTTCATCTAGTGGACTCCTACCAAGATTGTTCAAATTATAGTGCTGGGGCCAAAAATGCCCCCGCCCCGGGGCCCTTTGGTTTTACATAGGCTTATATAGGGAAAATCTTTAAAAATCTTCTTCTCTGAAACCACAAGGCCCAGGACTTTGATATTTGGTATGAAGCTTCATCTAGTGGACCCCTACCAAGTTTGTTCAAATTATAGTGCTGGGGCAAAAAATGCCCCCGTCCCGGGGCCCTTTGGTTTTACATAGGCTTATATATGGAAAATCTTTAAAAATCTTCTTCTCTGAAACCGCTAGGCCCAGGTCTTTGATATTTGATGTGTAGCTTCATCTAGTGGACCTTTGCCAAGATTGTTCAAATTATAGCCTTTGTTGATGTTTGGTATGAAGCTTCACCTTTAAGACCTCCCTCAACATTATGCACATTAAAGCCTTGGGGCCAATAATGGCCCTCTCTGGGGCCCACTTGTTACACTATGGATCAGGTGAGCGATCCAGGGCCATCATGGCCCTCTTGTCTATATAATATATACATTTATGTTTGGATATAACACATTTGTTTAAGTAACAAGGTTTCTGCTTTAGACCCCATTAATAGTGTTATAAAGAGGTTTTGATGTAATACTATATACAATGTAGTATGGTTGTGTAATTTCAGATCCATGCAGACATACCTTGAACAGTGGTTAAGACTTATGTTACGTTGGGATCCGAGGTCACGGGGTGGGGGTCTTGCTAAAGACAAGAGGCCGCTTTGTTTCACCATGCTAGAGAATATATTAGCAATGAAGGTAAGTTTTCTACACAGTCATAATTCTTGCTGCGTTTTTCAGATGTTACTTTATTTAGTGTAAAAAGTAGGCCTCATATTTTTCAGGCATATGCAGGATTTCAGGCTTTCAGGGCTTGATTTTTTCTTGATTTCAGGCTTTTTAGATTTTGATTTTTCCTCCTATTTTCTGTTTAAAATGACTATTAAATGCTTATCCTGCTGAATATTATTTAGCTATTCCCATTTCTGACTATTTACCAATCAAATTACTTGATGTAATGCATTCATTCAGATCACAAACTGCGTTACAAACAGTGTAGATCCTGATCAGATGGCTTCTGAAGAAGCCATCTGATCTGGATCTACACTGTTTGCAAAGGTAATGGTTGTTGTGTTCAACAGGATGAGGGTAAAGGCTACAAAATTAGGGCTTTCAGGCATGGAAAAGCTTCGTCTGTATGAGGCCTGAAAAAGTAGGCTCTACCAAATGATCCTAAGTATTGGGACAGACAGGCCTAAGCAAACAGTGCAGACCCAGATCAGACTACACTGTTTTCCATTACATCTGCACTTTTTGGACTGCTTGCTGGATCATGAAACAAATTTGTTAAAATTTAACGAGAATTGCAGCAAGTCCTCAAGGTGTCCCAATTTTTATGATTTTTACGGTAATTTTCAATCATGACTAGCAGACAACAATTTAAAAGTGTTGTTTTCTTATATTTCAGTGAAAATAAACATAATGTCCTTTTACACACCACTTAACCCTTGTCCTGCTAATCCCGGATATGCCTTATCTTTGAAACAATGTAGATCCAGATCAGATGGCTTCTGACGAAGCCATCTGATCAGGATCTACATTGTTTGCCATTCAGATTCTGAATTTTTTGCAATAATTTGCATCAAGTAATCTGATTGGTTGATAATCGGTAGTGGGTGTGGCATATATAAATATTCAGCAGGACAAGGGTTAAAGACAATACCTGAGGATATAACACATTATAGCGATGTATGTATACTGTGAAATTCCACTATATTAAGACAAACCTAAATTAAGACTTATTCTTCTTTTGAACACATAATTATATAAAAGGTTTACAGTTTTTCTTTCTTTGTGCTTTCCACATGCAATGTACTAAAAGACCACTTTTGAACAGTCCCAAAGGTGGCCTTAATATAGGAACTTTACAATAATTCCAAGTGCATATACATGGAAATGAAACAATACATACATGTAGGTGTATTGAGCACCGAGATGGGGATTAGGGTATATTTTTTTGGTTTGGGTTTTACGGCCCTTTCAAGATTATTTCACTCATTTCGAGCTGATCGTTAATCAGAGGTGGTGAAAACCGGAGTACCCGGAGAAAAACTACCTGACCTTCCATTACAGAACTTGGCATCTCACATGTGACCAGAGCCAGGCTCAAACCCACAGCATTGAGAGATCTAATTATTAAGAGTCAGCACTCTTATCCACAAGGCCACAGAGGCCCGTGCTTTAGGGTATATATAACCATTTATTTATCTGTTCATTTATTCATTCAATTCTCTCAAACAGTGTGGGTCCACATTACTTGCATCAATGACGCAGACAACAAAGCAGATGACAATTGTTGTGATTGGCATCTTAAGGGTTAAAGTAGCCTCACTATCAGAAGGCCGGAACCAGCATTATTATGCCTGGTTATCCATAGCTCTAGATAGTAAGGCATATCAATGATGATTAGCCAACCTCAGTATCTCAGATGGATGCATGTCTGACTGGTGATGGTTCGATACCTGTCAGGGTTGGCAACATTCTTTCGTGGAGATTGATCATGAAATCTTTTCTGCGGTCATTCTCTCCCTTCTGCTGATTCAAGGAAGGCAGTTGTCACTTTCTGGCAAAAGAATGTGCACTGTACTGGTTAACCGCATATAAATTTGCCCAGGAAAAGTGTGGATAGGTAAACTGACCAGCTCTATGACCTAAATGGTATTGACTCGGTCGTTAAATGCCAGAACAAACAAAACACAGATATTTAAGGGATAATTTCCCTTATTACTTTTCAAAGTACATTTTGTGGGTACCTCTTAGAATTGCCTTGATGAGGTGATTTTAACAATTACCCACAATACACGTATATAGAGATTATCATATGGCATTTTTCATATCATACCCCATATCAGCCCGAGGGCCGAAGGCCCGAGGGCTGATATGGGTCGAGGGCTGATATGGGGTATGATATGAAAAATGCCATATCATAATCTATTTATCATACATTTCACTTTTAAAAAAAATTGTTCAAAATAAATTGTATTAATTGCATCTGCCTAATACCAACGTTAGTTACATTTTCCTAACGTATTCGCTGCGCCGTGCCATGTTTTTTTTTTTGCCAAACAGTTCGTCGAACAGACGAAAATATTGCAAATTGCAAATGGCGTCCTGAACCATCAGATGCGAAATGCCGCAAAAGGAAGAACGCCGCGTGTTCCGAATAGGGTGACGTCAGAGGTATGATAAAGGCTTAGGGGTGCGATAAAGGGTTGTGATGTGGATTTTGGGGTATGATAAAGCCAATGCGACATGGCAGCACGTGCAAGCGTGATACGTGCTTTGGTGTCACATTCGTATCGCATATTTAAAAACTAAGTATTTTATACAAAATGTATGATAAATATTTTTATGAAAAAATATCCCTTAATTATCTTTGTTTCACCTTGAACTTTGGTGAGCATTACATTCGCTTTAGCATTTTTATAACAGTCATACCCCTGTTGATCCTTGTCGACATCAACATCCTAATTTGATTAAATTTCATGCGCAAGCTCTCATACCTGGAATATTTGTACACCTGTTAAAGGTAGCCCTTTCATATCTTGCACATATTCTTCTGAGGAGTATACCTGTTTGTGTCACTCATAAGTTAATGCTAAAATTCTGTTATAGCATCAAAATTTTGTAAGGGTTTACTTGTCAGCTGCCGTACTAGGAACATTTGTACACCTACTCAAGGCTGCCCTTTCATATCTTGCATGTACTTTTATAAGAGGTATGCCTGTTTGCGTCACTCATCAGTGCATGATATAATTCTGTGATGAGTGTGATCGCAGCCACATTTGGTTAGGGTTTACTTGTAAGCTCTCTTATCTGGAATATTTGTACACTCATCAGTTCATGACATAATTCTACATAATGATGGGTAAGTATCTGTCCAGACGAGCTGTGCTATCTCATGACAACTCTTTTCCCCACAGATCATCAATGTCTTCCATGTAGCCAATAATGAACTGCTGACCTATCCAGTGGTAGACCAACACAATATGAAGGACTTACACAAGCGGATAGAGGAGGAAACGAAAATTCCTATACATGAACAAGATATTATCCTTGCCACGGGCGTTACACCAGGGTATGATGATCCAGCAGCCATGTGTTGGCTGGAACCAGTAAGTTTAGCACTGGCACACAAAACAAGAAATATCTTTTTACCTATTTTGTGCTGGGTAGAACGTTCTTCCAATTATATATTGCAGGAGTTCATTTATAATTTTAGAGATGTCAAGTTGAGTTATTTTTAGAAATTTACATATAAAACAGTGGGTAGATAGATACCAAAATGCATAGATTATATAGAAAAATGACCATAAATGGTCATTTTCTGTATTATCTATACATTTTTGTGTGGACATATGGTTCTTTAATGCAGTTTTTGCTTTTGCACCCAACAGTATTTGTAGCTCACCTGAGCCGAAGGCTCCAGAGGAGCTATTGTGATCGGTCACTGTCCGTAGTCGTTGTCCATCCGTATGTCCATCTGTCAGTTCACAATTTCTTTAAACAACATCTCCTCCTTAACCACTGAACATATTCTAACCAAACTTGGCAGAAATGATCCCTAGGTGGTCCTCTCTCAAAGTTGTTCAAAGAATTCCATTCCATGCAGAACTCTGGTTGAACCATGGCAACAAAAAGGGGAAAATAAGAAAAAACCTTTAAAAATCTTCTTCTCTGAAACCAGAAGGCCTAGGTCTTTGATATTTGGTATAAAGCTTCATCTAGTGGACCTCTACCAAGATTGTTCAAATTATAGCCCTGGGGCCAAAAACGACGCCGCCCCGGGGCCAACTGGTTTTACATAGGCTTATATAGGGAAAACCTTTAAAAATCTTCTTCTCTGAAACCAGAAGGCCTAAGTCTTTGATATTTGGTATAAAGCTTCATCTAGTGGACCTCTACCAAGATTTTTCAAATTATAGCCCTGGGGCCAAAAACGACACCACCCCGGGGCCCATTGGTTTTACATAAGCTTATATAGGGAAAACCCTTAAAAATCTTCGTCTCTTTAACTAGAAGGCCTAGGTCATTGATATTTGGTATGAAGCTTCATCTAATGGACCTCTACCAAGATTGTTCAAATTATAGCCCTGGGGCCAAAAACGGCCCTGCCCGGGGCCCACTGGTTTTATATAGGCTTATATAGGGAAAACATATAAGAAACCAGAAAGCCCAGGTCTTTGATATTTGGTATTAAGCTTCATCTAGTGAACCTCTACCAAGATTGTTCAAATTAAAGCCCTGAGGCCAAAAATGCCCCCGCACCAGGGCCCACTGGTTTTACATAGACTTATATAGGGAAAACCTATAAAAAGCTTCTCGTCTGAAACCAGAAGGCTCAGGTCTTTGATATTTGGTATGAAGCATCATCTAGTGGACCTCTACAAAGATTGTTCAAATTATAGCCCTGGGGCCAAAAACAACCCCGCCCAGGGGCCAAATGGTTTTCCATAGGCTTAAATAGGGAAAACCTTTAAAAATCTTCTTCTCTGTAACTAGAAGGCCCAGGTCTTTGATATGAAGCTTCATCTGATGGATCTATACCAAGATTGTTCAAATTATAGCCCTGGGGCCAAAAAAGCCCCTGCGCTGGGGCCCACTGGTTTTACATACGCTTATATTGGGAAAACCGAAAAAAATCTTGTCTAAAACCAGAAAACCCAGGTCTTTGATATTTGGTATGAAGTTTCATCTAGTGGACCTCTACTAAGATTTTTCAAATTATAGCCCAAGGGTCAAAAACGGCCCTGCCCCCAGGCCCACTGGTTTTATATAGGCTTATACTAGGGAAATCATGTAAAAATCTTCTTGTCTGAAACCAGAAGGCCAAGGTCTTTGATATTTGGTATGAAGCTTCATCTAGTGAACCTCTACCAAGATTATTCAAATTATAGCCCTGGGGCCAAAAACGCCCCGGCGCCGGGGCCCACTGGTTTTCCATAAGCTTATATAGGGAAATTTTAAAACCAGTGGACCTCTGCTTAGATTTTTCAAATTATAGACCTGGGTCCAAAAATTGCGCTGAACTTTTTTGCCAAGTGACATTATATAATTACATTTATCATATGAATTTCACATCTGAGAATGTAATAACACCATGTAATAAATTCCGTAATCCTCTAGTGGATTAAATATGTAAATTAGTTGGATGCGCCCCATAACGTTTCACGTCCTTAACAATTTTGCGTTAACTTATGGTGGAATGTTGACATTTTTATTAAAAAAAATCATGAATAAAATGCGTTTTAAATGTCATATGATAAATAGAATCTTGCATTTGTGTTCATGTATTATTAAATTCATTAAACTTGTTGCGGAAAAGGGATGAAATACTTGGCAAAGCCTGGCATTTTATCCCCTTTACTCAACTTGTTTAATAACTTCAATAAATACATGAGCACTCGTGTAAGATTCTCTATCATCATTTTCAGGGAAAACTTGGTCAAACTACAAGTATAAGGTTGTTTGTGTCTGTTTTCATCTGCTGTTTTCAAACTACAACACAAAGGGCCTCCGTGGCCTAGTGGATAAGAGCGCTGACTCTTAATCATTAGGTCTCTCACTTCTGTGGGTTCGAGCACTGGGGTCTCATGTGACACGCCAAGTTCTGTAACGGAAGATCAGGTGGTTTTCTTCGGGTACTCCAGTTTTCATCCACCTCTGATTAACGATCAGCTCAATGTGAGTGAAATAATCTTGAAAGGGCCGTAAAACCAAAACTAAAAAAAAAACTACAACACTGCTGGTTCCCATATTGGTAATGCAGGTAAAAGAGCAGAAAAATGTCCAGCTCACTGTTATGTATATGAGGCTAATTGCAGAGACAAAATTTAGAAAGTGATGTGGCATAGAAAATCAGATTTCAGAAACTTATACACCTGGACCTCGTTATAGCACGATTTGTTACAGCACGAATTCGGATATAACACGGTTTTGGTTTGGACCCCATATTTTCCCCAACCAACATTTATAAATATTATCCAAGGATTCTATCAGGTTTTAAGCACAACAACTTTATTTTCTCCCACTTTTGACTGCGGTAATACGGTAGCTAACACGGTCTATATAACGGTACTTTTTGGACGGTTTTTTTTTTAAAAAATCCGTCCTTTGAAATAGCGATGTCCGGGCGGGCGGGCGTCCTGCGGGCGGGCGTCGTCCCAGGTTTACCTTTTGGTTAACCTTTTTTTCAAAGTGATATTTTTCATCTATTCTGTAGCAGATTGTTTTAATATCAGGACTGAAGCATAAGTGGAGGTACCACTTTCATGTATTATCCATAAATGGCACAGAAGACTAAAATTTTGGAGGAAATTGTCATTTTTCAAACTTGTGTTTTTCAGGTTTACCTTTTGGTTAACCTTTTTTCAAATGCCAGTGTAGTGGATAGAGTGCTGGACTACGAATCCTATTGTTGACTATGAATCTGAGGGGCGTGAGTTCAAACCCCGGTGGAGACATTTTTTTTTTTTTTTTTTGTTCTTTTTTTTTTTCTTTCTTTTTTCATTCTTTTTTTTTCTTTATTTTTCTTTTCTTCTCCATAAACACATATGAACAATTATTATCTTCCTCCCCTGATAGTTGCTAGTAATAATACATACATGCATGCACAGGCATGGAATTTTCTTCTTTTTTTTTTTTTTTTTTCGTTCTTTTTTTACCTCACCTGAGCACGAAGTGCTCTCCGTGCTCAAGGTGAGTTGATGTCCGTCGTCCGTCAACAATTTCTTTAAACGACATCTCCTCCTGGGATAATGGCCCGATTTCAAAATTATTTTACAAAAATGTTCATTAGGTGACCCTGTTTCAAAATTGCTAAAATCAGTGGCCACTAGAGCTAAAAATAGAAAAAAACTTTTTTTTTTTCTTCGTAAAACACATAAACAAATCCCCCCCCCCCCCCCCCACAAAAAGTTGTTACTGGGTTAGGATATTGCATTTGTTCTGTACATACATGCATACATAGTTTTACATACATACAGAAATGTTCATTAGGTGACCCTTTTTCAAAATCGCTAAAATCAGTGTCCACCAGAGCTAAAAATAGACAATGACAATGACAATGATTGACAATGATTTATTTGCACTGAACACATTCACAATGAATGGAAATGGCATACATAATAATATATTTTTGTTTTCTCCTTAAAACACATAAACAAATCATACCCCCTCCCCCCCCCTCTACAAAAAGTTGTTACTGGGTTAGGATATTGCATTTGTTCTGTACATACATGCATACTTAGTTTTACATACATACCCTACCCACCCCACCCTACCCTACCATACCCTACCCCACAACCCCACCCCACCCCCATCCCAAAACAACCCCAATCCACCCCCAACCCCACCCCATCCCACCACTCCCCACCTTACCCGACCTCATCCCATCCCACCCACCCAAGCCCACCCCACCCCACAACCCCACCACACCCCATCCCACCCACCCCACCACAAATTCCACCCCGTCCCACCGACTCCTAACCCATCCCACCCTACCCCACACCTGCACACCCCACCCTACCCCACCCATGCCACCACCATCCTAACCCCACTGCATCCCAACACCCCACCCACCCACCCAACCCACCCTCACCCACCCCCGATCCACCCTAAAGATACTCTACCCCACCCTCACCCTACCCCACCCAGCCCCATCCAGACCCCACCCCACCCCATCCACATAACCCCACCCCACCCAACAACAACCAAGCCCATTCCACCACGACAACAACACCCTACTCCACCCAACCCCTCCTCACCCACCAACCCAAGCCCACCCACCCTACCCTACCCCACATAACCCCGGCCCACCCTCACCCCACCCTCATCCCAACCCACCCCAAATTACCCCACCCCATCCCACCTCACATAACCCACCCCATCCCCACTCTTCCCCATCCAAGACCACCCACCCAACAACAACCAAGCCCACCACGACACCATCACTCCACCCTACCCTACCCCACCCCACCCACAACCACCACACCCTACCCCACACCACCCCGGCCCACCCACACCCCACCCTCACCCCACCCATCCCCAATGCCATCCCACCCCACCCACCTCGCCTAATAGTTGCTAGGAGTTGGGGATAATACATACATACATACATGCATACATACATGCACCTGCACTCATGCATGCACACCTACATGCATGCATAAATACTCTCATACCTGCATGCTTGTGCTAACATATACATGCACACACATGCATGATGCATGCATGCACTTACATATGCATAGGTCCATGCATACACACACATCCATGCCTGCACACACACACACACATGCACGCACACACACACATGCATGCATGGATGGATGCACACACATGCATGCATAATGCATGCATGTACATGTACACTAACACTCATGCATGCACACACACACATGCGCACATATGCGTGCACACACACACACACATGCAAAAATACATGCATGCTCACTTACTCTTGCATGCACACATGCATACACTCACTCAAATGTTGGGTATAACAAATTATTATCTCAAGAAGACATTATTACGGCCACTATCAGCTCACCAGATCCAAGTCCATCGAAAAAGGTAATATCATAACATTTGGATAAACAAAATGCAAAAACTGTACTGAAAAAAAAAAACCCGTCCATAATGCCATTAGGCATTTTTCTTGTTAATATTTATTGCAGGCCTCCAAACATGTCATAAAATAGCAGAGTTGAATATACAGTATGTAAACTTATATGAATATACAGTATATAAACTTATTTAGCTTGACACGCATGATAAACATGAACTGCCATCGGCACAATCAAAAGTGTTGGCTTAGCGAGATAAAGAAATTAAAGAATTCAGTTACGCAACCGGAAAAAAATACTTATCACGCTCTGTTAAGGATCACTGCTCAGCAGAAATTTTAAACATCAATGCAGACGATGTGATCAGTCAGCTGCAATAAAGCTGATTTCTAGAGCAACATGTAAAAGAAAGTCAGATTTATTCCCGCTTAAAAGCTAATGATAAACATATTCACGATTGATTTTCGCGGTAAAAAAATCATTCAAGACCATGTGCACCACTAAAAATCTTTCAAATGGCTAAATATTAAGGGTAAGACATTCCAAGGGAAGTAATCCAAATTTCTCATAAGCATTGACCATTGTCCGGTTCCGAACCCTAACTCGGTAATTTTACCATTGAAATCTATTAACGGTACTGTAGTTCGGTACGGTCCCCGACGCTCAGTAACAACAAAGTTAGCCAGGAACCAGCTATCAAAATGGCGTCATACTCGTTGTCAGATCGGACGATTTTCTTGATATAAACGTGGTTTGTCAGCCGGTTCCGATAAAAGAGACTTGTTTGACTTGATGGGCCATGGTATTTACTGCCATTGATTAGTTCTAAACGCATTTTAGTTGGGAAATACGGTTATTAACCGCACCGCACATCATCTTGTTTGGAAAACTATTGGCCACCATAGTGTCAATGGTTGATCTGTGACAAATACGGTCGGTGTTTATAACACGATTCGGTTAACTAACACCCGGAGTTCTGTGTTATAACGAGGTTGAGGTGTATCATATGGAAGATTTAATTTTAGAAACTAATGTCACATGACCAGTTTGACATATAGATAAGTCAGGTGTCACAGATTGTGCTTTAAAGGGGAATGGGTACACATTCAAGGGAGGCAACTCCTACAAAAGTATTTTGTCTTCCATGTCAATCGGGGTCAACTCTTAAAGGAAAGAATTTGCTCCTGAGGAGCAAATTCTTTCCTTTAAAAGTAGATAGACCCCTGTTTCAGTGGGACTGAGCCTATAGGAAAGCGAACAGGAAGTCCCAAATATTGTCTCCCTTTGAAAAAATGGCGGAAAACGTGCTAGGTGTTCCCAGTCCCCTTTAACAAATGAATGTTAATTTACAGACTATATAATTAACAAGGTTGATGTTAGATGGACATAATTTACCTACGTCAGTGTTTTTATTCACTTCAGTGTGAAGACGACACCTTAGTGTCTTTGTTCAGGAAGGGAGGAATAGACTTTGGAGAGAAATCTCAGAAAGCATACAAGGCAATACCACCTGGTGTTCAAGCCATCGTTAAAGACCCAAATATAATCATTCCTTTTGAAGTAAGTGAAGGTTATGATAATATCAATATTGTAATGTAATTGAATGTATCATAAAATGAGGGTTCCAAGGCGGTTCTTCTGTGGTGGTTTATTTATGTTGTTGTTTGTTACTACTTACTGTGTGTATCACTTGTGTCTTTTTATTTTGGATGGCCATTTGGCCATTTTGTGGGGAAGTAACTGTCCTTATGGCCATCCTTTGTTTAGGTTTCCATTATGGTCTGGTCGCTTCATGTTTGTGTTTCTTTCCCTTTGGTGTCTTTGGTTGGTGGAGTAAGTTAATTGTATCGATTCCTGATCTTTGTTTTACTTCTACTTTTCTTTACCCTCACCATGCTGAATATTTCAATACCGGTATGCTACACTCCTTCAAGATTTTCAGTTGTTTGTGCTAAAAAATTTCAATTTTTACTATGGATTCAGAAGCAGAATGGTAAACAGTATAGAACCTGATCAGCTGGCTTCTGAGAAGCTCTCTGATCTTGATCTATGCTGTTTTCAAAAAAAAGGAAATATCTTGGTTTAGCATATTGAGGGTTAAAATGTTGAGTGGCAAACAGTGTAGACCATTCTGTGGCATCTCATCTCTGACTACGCTGTTTGATGAGGCCTGTCTATCCGAATGCATATGGTAAATACTGTTATTTGTAAGGCTGGAGTATTTTATAAAAAAAAATACCAATTTTAGCAATTTAGACCCACAGTTTATAAAACTTTTGTATTTGTTGAAATTAATGTGTCAGAATGTAAAAATTGTGACTGAAGTATGCTGGTACGTGAGGAATAATTATTGTGTCAAAAGTTTACTAGCACATTAAATTATAAATACAGTCAAACTTCGATGGGTCGAACTTGGTAGGCTCGAACACCACATTTGGGTCGAACTGACTTTTCAGTCCCGGCAAAATCCCTATTCATTTTAACTAAACATGCCACCCTTGGCTCGAACCAGGATGGCTCGAACCCTCGAACTCTAAGCTTGGTGCCTAGAGTGCATTTTCTATGTAAAATCCCACCGATGGCTCGCACTAATTACCTTTTTAAAAATTCCAATTTTATCGATCAAGTTACGCAGGTGCTTGATCAGTATCATAAGACGCTTTGATATTGACAAAGCGTCTTGCCGAAACAGCCTTTTTATATAACACAGGTGTACTTGATTGGCGCAATCCCTTTGATCAACAGGTCAAGAGATTAATGTTGAGAAGGTGTCAAATTAAGTTTATTGTAAACACCTATAATAACCCAGGGCTAAAAGATTTATTATTGTTGTATTTTCTTATCTCCCTGAAAGTGCGAAAGGTATACTATGTGGCTTAAATTATGACCGATAAATGTACCGGAAGTCACCAAAATCACCACAGCTATGATAAAAAATCATAGTACACAAAGATTGATCTTGCCAAGTTGGACTCCAATGGCTCGAACTACCAATGGCTCGAATTTTTTTTCGGCGGTCCCGGCACGTTCGAGCCATCGAAGTTCGACTGTATTAGCGTTTTCAGCATTTTTTTGGTCAAAAACAGTTTATGGCCTAGTCAAGACTGTTTATGGTCATGTAAAGCTTGTCAGCTGACTTAACCACACTTCCTAGGCAGACTTCTTCATAGGTGGATAACTAGTACAGGGCACATTCTTTCACGAGAAACCGACAACTGCCTTTCTTGAGTCAGTGGAATGGAGAGAGTGACTGTACAAAATAGTTCATGATCAAACTTCCCAAAAGAATGTTTCAATTCCTGATCGCCAGGGGCCAGTTGTTCAAAACTAACGACATTTCTAGTTAACAAATCGATAAAACTTTGATCATTTAATATGGCAAATATACTAATATTTTTGCTGAAACAAATGTGAGCAGCTTTTGCAAATGCAAAAGCTGCTCACTTTTTTTTTCAGCAAAAATACCACATAATTAGATATTGTCCTTGCTAGAGGGGTTAACAATTTGACCACTAACAAGCTCGTTAAGTTAACAATGCTTTGAACAACTGGGCCCAGATGGATGTACATCACCTCTGCCAGAGCCACTGAGGCTGGCCTCAAAAACAGTTTTTGTCTGAATTAATTGCACAGATTCTTTCATGTGAAAACTCGGATTCGTCACAGTGTATACTGAATTATAATCAGGAATTATAAATTCCTATTGTAATTCAGTACAATGAAATATCAGTGACCGGAACAATGATGAATCATTTACCCCAGCTGATTTGAACTGGGCCGGGTTGTTCAAAGAGTCTGGCCCCCGCCCATAGGGGCTTGAAGAAATATATGGGCTGCATGATGCTTCCACGCAGAGCTGAATCCGGCCCGCACACTAGTACTGGTAAACCGCTTAGAGGATCTAAGCCTGTCCAGGAACCGCAGTGCGAGGCGGACCGTCCATGCTAATAAACCCTATTGGTTTTATTGGGCGACAGGGCTTGAGATGTCATTTCATCTCAGTGTAATGTAAAAGTCCCACAAAATTGGAAGCAACGTCTCCAAAATGATCTTTACAGTGTTGACAGGGACGTTAAACCTCAAATCAAACAAATGTTCAAAGAGTCATTGGCTTAAAGAACTTGTTAATGGTCAAATTGTTAACTGCTCTAGCAAGTACAATACATGTACCTGATACTCTAGTATTTTTGCTGACAAAATGTGAGTAGCTTTTGCATTTGCAAGAGCTACTCACATTTTTTCAGCAAAAAATTACTATATTGGCCATATTAAATGATCAAAGATTTAATAACTCATTAACCAACGACGTCATTAGTTTTGAACAACTGGCCCCTGGTTCTTGAGTCCCTTCTGAATTCTTTTTCATAGTTCCTAATAACAAATATTTAGGGAAAACATTCTTGTTCTATCTTGATGTTTGTTGTGTTTACTCATTAGAATCCCCACGCTGAGGCAATTCTAATGAATTACCCAACATACATTTAGATAATAGAATATCAGAAAGGCATTCCGCTCATGCATCCTTAACTGGGGCCAGTTGTTCAAAACTAACGACGTTGTTAGTTAACCAATTGTTAAAACTTTGATCATTTAATATGGCAAATAAACTAATATCTATGCTGATAAATGTGAGTAGCTTTTGCCTATGCAAAAATATCAAAATTTTAGATATTATATTTGCTAGAACAGTTAACAGTTTGACTGCTAACGAAACTTTGAACAACTCTACCCTGGTGTTTTGATCGACCCTCAGTTGCTCAGACTACCCCTGTCTAGAACACAATTTCACAGTCTCAAAGAAGGTTGAGCTATTTAAGTTTGACTGTATTTTCAACAGGAACAGAAGAAGGCATGGGCAGAATCTGTTCATTTCTGTGAAGAACAGTTCCTAGATTTTAGAAAGATGATTCTCAGTCAGAGGGCGGCAATGTAAGTCATGTTTATTTCAAGGCAAAGGGATACAGTGCAACATCTACCGTCAAACTCCTAAAAATTGGACATCTTGAGGACTTATGTAATTCTCCTAAAACTTTAAAAAAAATTGTTTCAGGACCCTGCAAGGAGTCCCAAAGGTGCAAACGGAAAGGCAAACAGTGTAAACCCTGATCAGGCTGCTCCTTCAGGCAGTCTGATCTGGGTCTGCACTGTTTGCTTAGGCCTATCTCTCCCAAAACTTAGGTTCATTACCGTAGGCAGCCATCCAGGGAAAACTCCAAAAGTGGCTTTTAAAGGAGGTGGCTGTTTGCAGAAAGATACATCATGGATGATTCATGGCTTGGTTTTGTTTGATTTGAGGTTTAACGTCCCCGTCAACACTGTAAAGGTCATTTTGGAGACGTTGCTTCCAATTTTGTGGGACTTTTACCCGACATTGAGATGAAATGACATCTCAAGCCCTGTCGCCCAATGAAACCAATAGGGTTTATCAGCATGGACGGTCCGCCTCGCACCTTGGTTCCTGGACAGGCTTAGATCCTCTAAGCGATTCACCAGTACTAGTGTGCGGGCCGGATTCAACTCTGTGTGGAGGCATCATGCAGCCCATATATTTCTTCAAGCCCCTATGGGCGGGTGCTTATTCATGGCTTGGTATAGACAGACAAAAATGTTGTGATAACTACAGGCAGCTCAACATGGATGTACCAAAGATAAATGAATAATGAAGAGGGGTCAGATGAGCATACCTATCTGACACCTCTCCATCATTTATTTTTCTTTTCATTTACTTGTATAGAATTTACACTGATAGCACCCTCACCCAGGGGAATGGATACACCTTTAGGGGAGGCAACGCCTGCTATATTTTCAATAGGGGTCAGATGGTAATGGAAAGAATTTGCTCCTGAGGAGCAGTTCTTTCCATTAAGAGAAGATCCCTTTTACAGTGGGACGGAGTTTATAGAAAAGTGATCAGGAAATCTTGAAATTTGTCTACCTTTGAAAAATGGCAGAAAAATCTGCCAGATGTTCCAATTTCCCTTAAAGTAACCAGCAGACAACAAAGCAGACAACAAATGTTCTGAATAGTACCTTTAGGGTTAATTATTGATATAACAAGGTCTCATTATGACATGGTATTTTATGTGACTCTGAACACTATCCTTATAAAGACATTGTATTGAGGGGATAACCATATTCCTTATTGCAATTTGTGGGAGGTAAATTGCAGGTTTTAAGGGGAATGGGAACAGCTTTATGGGAGGCAACTCCTGCAAAAGTATTTTTTCTCCCATGTCAATCGGGGTAAACTCTTAAAGGAAAGAATTTGCTCCTCTCTTAAAGAAAAGAATTTGCTCCTGAGGAACAAATTCTTTCTAAGAGTAGACCCCTTTTTCTATGAGGCAGGGCTTATAGAAAGATGAACAAGAAGTCCCAAAATTTGCCTTCCTTTGAAAATTGGCCATAAAATCTGCCAGGTGTTCCCATTTCCCTTCAGATGGGAAATTTTATTTTATGACGACACTTCAGCGGAGCCATTAAACATAATAATAATTATAATAATAATCAACCCGATTTATAGAGGGTAACACATTTAGTACTGGTACTAATCTTCCATGTGGCCCTCTTTTCCTGGGTAGGAACCAGTACTGAGCAATGTGGATAAAGTTTCTTGCTCAAGGAAACAACATTTGGCGCTTGCGAGGATCGAACCGGCTACCTCTCGATCTCAAATCTGATGCTTTACCACTGCACCACAGTGCTCCAAGTTCCTGTCTGCTACTGTCCACGTGACTATCACTGAGAGGTATCGGTTATTTATAACAATGTTTGTCTTCTCCCTGAAACACCAGAGGGCTGTATAAAATGTAAAATCCCAACTGAGCTCATGTACTGAGTCATTGGCAGTGAGTGTGATAATGTGATAAAGTCATAATATGGCCTCTGATCAGGGTCTACACTGAATGCTTAAAATACTGGAATTTAAGGATTAAATGAAACAGCGGCCCCCGCCCATCAGGGCTTAAAGAAATAGATGGGCTGCATGATGCTTCCACGCAGAGATGAAACCGACCCGCCGCACATGAGTTCTGGTAAACTGCTTAGAGGATCTAAGCCTGCCCAGGCAAAGCGGTGCGAGTCGGCCCGTCCATGCTTATAAACCGTATTGGTTTCATTGGGCGGCAGGGATTGAAATGTCATATCATCTCAATATCGGGTAAAAGTCCCACAAAATTGGAAGCAACGTCTCCAAAATGACCTAAACAAACAAAATGAAAGTGTTTAAGCCCCAGTTAAGGATTATTTTCCCAGCCTAAACTCAGAGACAGTTGACCACCAGTACTCTTAGTGCTTTGATTAATACAGTTATCCCCATTTTAATACATTTGTTTTCTTAACCCATAAGCTGCCAATGACTACAATAGTAGTCTGCTTTTGTTGTCTGCTGGTAATTTTAAAAGTCATTTTTGCAAACAGTGTGGTCCCAGATCTGATCTAGGTCCACACTGTTTGCCGAGATCTGATCTGGGTCCACACTGTTTGCCTGTATGCAAAAATATTTTTAAAATGCTTGCAAAAAAATATTCGGCAGACAACATAAGCAGACAACATTTTCATATGTAGTTTTTCTCGGCATCTTAAGGGTAAATTCATTTGTTTTGTTAAAAGACTCCATTTGTATTTGCAAAAAGCAGCTAGCACTATGAACTGTGTAAAAATAAATACCAGTCAATGAAAAGCGACATTACGTGATGAAGTCGGGTTTATGACAGTATATCTCAGAATATACTGTTGCACATTCTTGACAGCAACCAATCAGATGCCTAGTTACATACTCAAATGCATTAGAATGTATCTTATTTCAGGTTGAATTTGTTACGAAATGATTCGGTATTCGTTAAGACAAAGAACACAATGATTAATGAACAAGATCAGCTAATGGCCAAAATTCAGTATTTCAAAAGCAGGTAAGCTTGTTCTCTTCTTTACCATATTAACCATATGTATTGGGACAGATAGGTCTGAGCAGATGGTGTAATTCCAGATGAGATGCTTTAGAATTATAAGAATCTGATATGGGGTTCTGTTGTAGATGAGCGTTTCCAACCCGAGGGATGACCGTGCTGAGCGGATTCTTTTTCTTGCACAACACCTCCGGTTAGTTCTGACAGCTCGCACATGTATATTGTTTACAAAATAGGAGTAGTGCAGAAGCAGTTCCGGCAGTTGAATAGAATTGAAGCGCATTTATGTTAGTTTTGCCTGGGTCGGAACACCAGGGTCAGAACATAAATTTCTATCCCAGGGTAAATTCACGGATTTGCTTGTCTGGTGTGCAAGAATGCTGCATCTCATTAGGGTTTACAATGTTTGCCACTTATCCAGCTAATTCTGTACACAACATTTGGTAGTAAATTGTGCTTGTTCAAATTTTAGAACAAGTATCATTAGGCATTAAGAATAACCCATAAAATGCCAATTGTCGTCTGCTTTGTCATCTTTGCTGGTTACTTCAAGACTCATTTTTGCAAACTGTGTGGACCCAGATCAAACTGCTCCTGTGTCCATACTGTTTGCCAGTATGCAAATCTTTTTTTAGCTTACCTGACCGAAGATCATGGTGAGCTTTTGTGACTGTGAGATGTCGTCGTCGTGCGTTGTGCGTGCGTAAACTTTTCTTGTTAAGACTCTAGATGCCACAGTTTTGATCCAATCATCATCAGACATGGCCAGAATGATAATCCTGACAATATCTCGGTCAAGTTCCAATATGGGTCATGTCAGGTCAAAAGTAGGTCACCAGGTCAAATCAAAGGAAAACCTTGTTAACACTCTAGAGGCCACAGTCTTGGTCCAGTCATCCTCAAACTTGCTCAGAATGATCATCCTGACAATATCTCAGTCAAGTTCGAATATTGGTTATGTGGGGTCAAAAAGTAGGTTAGTAGGTCAAACCATAGAAAAACGTTGTTAACACTCTAGAGGCCACAGTTTTGGTCCAGTCACCCTCAAATTGCTCAGAATGATCATCCTGACAATGTCTCGGTCAATTTCGAATATGTGTCATGTCAGGTCAAAAAGTAGCTCAGTAGGTCAAATCATAGAAAAACCTTGTTAACACTCTAGAGGCCACAGTTTTGGTCGAATCATCATCAAAGTTGCTCAGAATGATCATCTCTTCAATATCTAGGTCAAGTTCGAATATGGGTCGTGTTGGGTAAAAAAGTAGGTCAAATCAAAGAACAACCTTGTTTACACTCTAGAGACTGCAATTTTAGTCTAATTATCATCAAACTTGCTCAGAATGATCATCTTGACAATACCTAGGTCAAGTTCGAATATGGGTCATGTGGGGTCAAAAAGTAGGTCAGTAGGTCAAATCCTAGAAAAACCTTGTGAAAACACTAGAGGCCACAGGCTTGGTCCAATCATCATCAAACTTGCCCAGAATGATCATCTTGACAATGTCTCAGTCAAGTTCTAATATGGGTCATGTCAGTCAGAAAGTAGGTCAGTAGGTCAAATCATAGAAAAACCTTGTGAACACAATAGAGGCCACAGTTTTGGTCTGATCATCATCAAGCTTGCCCAGAATGATCATCTCGGCAATATCTCAGTCAAGTTCGAATACGGGTCATGTTGGGTCAAAAAGTAGGTCAGTAGGTCAAATCGTAGAAAAACCTTGTGAACACTCTAGAGGCCACATTTTGGTCCGATCGAGATCAAACTTGCTCAGAATGATCATTTGACAATATCTCGGTTAATTTCGAATATGGGTCATGTCTGGTCAGTAAGTAGGTCAGTAGGTGAGATCATAGAAAAACCTTGTGAACACACTAGAGGTCCCAGTTTTGGTCCGATCATCATCAAACTTGCTCAGAATGATCATTTTGACAATATCTGGGTCAAGTTTGAATATGGGTCATGTCAGGTCAAAATGTCATCAGCAGGTCAAATCATAAAAAAATGTTGTGAACACTCTAAGAGCCACAGTTTTAGTCCAATCATCATGAAACTTACGAATAGCTCAGTTAAGTTCGAATATGGGTCATGTCAAATCAAAAAGTAGATCAGTAGGTTATTTTGTCATAACTTTTGAACCGTTTGAGATAGAGCCTTCATCTTTGGCATGTAGGTTCCTTGTGACAAGGGCTTCCCACTATATAAAAATTTGACCTGTGACCTTGACCTGTGACCTTCTTTATCTTAACTTTTGAACCATATGAAAAAGAGCCTTCATATTTGGTATGTATGTTCCTTGTGACAAGTTTTTCCCAACAATTCAAAATTTTGACCCATCACCTTGACCGTTGACCTACTTTGTCATAACTTTTTAAGCATTGAACAGGTTATAATGATTGGACTAAAACTAAAACAGCCTTCATATTTGGCATGTAGGTTCCTTGCGACAAGGGTTTCCTATTCATAAATAAAATGATCTGTGACCTTTACCTTGACATTTGACCTATGTTATCATATCTTTTGAACCATTTGAGATAGTGCCTTCATATTTGGCATGTATTTTCCCTGTGAAAAGGTCTTCCCACCCATACAAAAAATTTTGTCTTATGACCTTGACCTTGGACCTACTTTGTCATAATTTGTGAAGCATTTGAGGTAGAGCCTTCATATTTGGCATGTAGTTTCCTTGTGTCATACAGAAATGACTAGTGACCTTGACATGTGACCTACTTTATCATAACTTTTGAACCATTTGAGTTAGAGCCTTCGTATTTGGCATGTATGTTCCTTGTGGCAACGACTTTCACCCATACAAAATTTTTGACCTGTGATCTTGCCCTTTGACCTTCTTTCTCATAACTTTTGAACCATTTAAGATAGAGCCTTTATATTTGGCATGTAGGGTCCTTGTGACAAGGGCTTCCCAACCATGCAAAATTTTTGACCTGTGACCTGGACCTTTGACCTTCTTATAACTTTTTTGAACCATTTAGGGTAGAGCCTTCATATTTGGCATGTATGTTCCTTGTGACAGGGTCTTCCCACTCATGCAAAATAATTTGACCTGTGACCTTGACCTTGATCTGTGACCTACTTAATCATAACTTTGGAACCATTTGAGATAGAGCCTTCATATTTGGCATGTATATTCCTTGTGACAATGGCTTCACATCCATACAAAAAGTTTGACATATGACCTTGACCTTTGACCTTCTTTATCACTTTTGAACCTTGAGATAGAGCCTTCATATTTGGCATGTATTTTCCTTCTGACAAGGCACCTTACTCTATTACCTACCATTTCATTGCCAATCGAATATCCTTACGTGTTTCACATGCACTGATTGAATATGACCGCATATGCGCCGTCGTTAGGTTGAGGTATCAAAATGTTACATGATGTCACTAAACATCACGGCAGTGTCATCACAATATGGCAGACGTGGGCAACAAAAGTGACTGCAGTATGAAAAACCCACACTCAGAAATGAAAGGTATGCAACAAAAAAGAATCCTACATGATATGAGGGGTGGACAGAAAATCTGTCCCTCGGGATCACAGTCTGGCATCACTCGGCAAGCCTACTGATGCTGGACTGTGACCCTCGGAATGGATTTCTCTATCCACACCTCACACCCATGTAAGATTCTTGTAGTCTTCTGTAGTGCAGAAATAAAAAAAAAATAATGTATAGTCTTGTATGCCCAAGTTTTTTCTACATAAAGTAAGGTTTACAAGGGTGTTCCTTTTTAGCTCACCGTCACGTAGTGACGAGGTGAGCTTTTGGGATCACTTTTTGTCCGTCGTCCGTCGTGCGTGCGTCCGTGCGTCCGTGCGTGCGTCCGTGCGTCCGTGCGTAAACAATTTCTTTAAACGACATCTCCTCCTAAACCACTGATCGGATTTTGACCAAACTTCACAGGAATGATCCTTAGGTGGTCCCCTTTCAAAGTTGTTCAAATGGTTCCGGTCCGTTGCCCATCTAGGTCACAGGAGCCAAAAATAGATTTTTTTCACCAAAAACTTAAAAAATCTTCTTCTCTGAAACCACAAGGCCCAGGTCTTTGATATTTGGTATGAAGCATCATCTAGTGGACCCCTACCAAGATTGTTCAAATTATAGTGCTGGGGCCAAAAATGCCCCCGCCCCGGGGCCCTTTGGTTTTACATGGGCTTATATAGGGAAAATCTTTAAAAATCTTCTTCTCTGAAACCACAAGGCCAGTTCTTTGATATTTGGTATGAAGCTTCATCTAGTGGACCCCTACCAAGATTGTTCAAATTATAGTGCTGGGACAAGAAATGCCCCCGCCACAGGGCCCTTTGGTTTTACATAGGCTTATATAGGGAAAATCTTTAAAAATCTTCTTCTCTGAAACCACAAGGCCCGGGTCTTTGATATTTGGTATGAAGCTTCATCTAGTGGACCCCTACCAAGATTGTTCAAATTATAGTGCTGGGGCCAAAAATGCCCCCGCCCCGGGGCCCTTTGGTTTTACATAGGCTTATATAGGGAAAATCTTTAAAAATTTTCTTCTCTGAAACCACAAGGCCCAGGACTTTGATATTTGGTATGAAGCTTCATCTAGTGGACCCCTACCAAGATTGTTCAAATTTTAGTGCTGGGACAAAAAATGCCCCCGCCACGGGGCCCTTTGTTTTACATTGGCTTATATAGGGAAAATCTTTAAAAATCTTCTTCTCTGAAACAATAGGGCCCAGGTGTTTTATATTTGGTAAGAAGCTTCATCTAGTGGACCCCTACCAAGATTGTTCAAGTTATAGTGCTGGGGCCAAAAATGCCCCCGCTCCGGGGCCCTTTGGTTTTACATAGGCTTATATAGGGAAAATCTTTTAAAATCTTCTTCTCTGAAACCACAAGGCCCAGGTCTTTGATATTTGGTATGAAGCTTCATCTAGTGGACCGCTACCAAGATTGTTCAAATTATAGTGCTGGGGCCAAAAATGCCCCCGCCCCGGGGCCCTTTGGTTTTACATAGGCTTATTCCATTGTGGAATTTTGAAAATATCTGAGGGTCACTGATGAGGCCTTATTGGCCGAAACTAGCTAGTCTGGCCCAGAAAATATGTACACTCCATATTTTACAGTTCTGTGGTGTATTCTTTGCTTCCAAAGGATAACCCTTTTATAGAACATATTTAACTTCACTACAGCTGGTGTGTGGGAATGTGTGGCGGCGGTAAAACGTCTCCCTGCCCTACATCATAGTGTAGATTATATTTTCTTGTCCTTTGGGACCATTGATTCCATTGTGGAATTTTGAAAATATCTGAGGGTCACTGATGAGGCCTTATTGGCCGAAACTAGCTAGTCTGGCCCAGAAAATATGTACACTCCATATTTTACAGTTCTGTGGTGTATTCTTTGCTTCCAAAGGATAACCCTTTTATAGAACATATTTAACTTCACTACAGCTGGTGTGTGGGAATGTGTGGCGGCGGTAAAACGTCTCCCTGCCCTACATCATAGTGTAGATTATATTTTCTTGTCCTTTGGGACCATTGATTCCATTGTGGAATTTTGAAAATATCTGAGGGTCACTGATGAGGCCTTATTGGCCGAAACTAGCTAGTCTGGCCCAGAAAATATGTACACTCCATATTTTACAGTTCTGTGGTGTATTCTTTGCTTCCAAAGGATAACCCTTTTATAGAACTTATATAGGGAAAATCTTTTAAAATCTTCTTCTCTGAAACCACAAGGCCCAGGTCTTTGATATTTGGTATGAAGCTTCATCTAGTGGACCCCTACCAAGATTGTTCAAATTATAGTGCTGTGACAAAAAAATGCCCCCACCACGGGGCCCTTTGGTTTTACATTGGCTTATATAGGGAAAATCTTTAAAAATCTTCTTCTCTGAAACCACAAGGCCCAGGTCTTTGATATTTGGTATGAAGCTTCATCTAGTGGACCCCTACCAAGATTGTTCAAATTATAGTAATGGGGCCAAAAATGCCCCCGCCCCGAGGCCCTTTGGTTTGACATAGGCTTATATAGGGAAATTCTTTAAAAATCTTCTTCTCTGAAACCACAAGGCCCATGCAGGACTTTGATATTTGGTATGTAGCTTCATCTAGTGGACCCCTTCAAATTTTAGTGCTAGGACAAAAAATGCCCCCGCCACGGGGCCTTTTGGTTTTACATTGGCTTATATAGGGAAAATCTTTAAAAATCTTCTTCTCTGAAACCACAAGGCCCAGGTCTTTGATATTTGGTATGAAGCTTCATCTAGTGGACCCCTACCAAGATTGTTCAAATTATAGTGCTGGGGCCAAAAATGCCATCTAGTGGACCCCTACCAAGATTGTTCAAATTATAGTGCTGGGGCCAAAAATAGGGAAAATCTTTAAAAATCTTCTTCTCTGAAGTCACAAGGCCCAGGACTTTGATATTTGGTATGAAGCTTCATCTAGTGGACCCCTACCAAGATTGTTCAAATTATAGTGCTGGGGCAAAAAATGCCCCCGTCCCGGGGCCCTTTGGTTTTACATAGGCTTATATAGGCAAAATCTTTAAAAATTTTCTTCTCTGAAACCGCCAAGCCCAGATCTTTGAAATTTGATGTGTAGCTTCATCTAGTGGACCTTTGCCAAGATTATTTAAATTATAGCCCTGGGGCCAAGATTGCAAGGCCCAGGTCTTTGATATTTGGTGTGAAGCTTCATCTTGTGGACCTCTTCCAAGATTATTTAAATTATAGCCCTGGGGCCAAAAATGCCCCCACTCCGGGGCCCTTTGGTTTTACATTGGCTTATTTTGGAAAAATCTTTAAAAATATTCTTCTGTGAAATCACTAGGCCTACGCCTTTGATATTTTGTGTGAAATTTCATCTAGTGGACCTCTATCAAGATTGTTCAAATTATAGCCCTGAGACCCTTTGGTTTAACAAGACTTATATAGGGAAATCTTTAAAAATCTTCTTCTCTGAAACTGCAATGCCCATGTCTTTGATATTTGGTATGAAGCTTCACCTTCTTAGACCTCCCTCAACATTATGCACATTATAACCCTGGGGTCAATAATGGCGCTCCGGGGCCCACTTGTTACTCTATGGATCAGGTGAGCGATCCAGGGCCATCATGGCCCTCTTGTTTGGACTTGTGAATGTGATGTGACCAGGGGCCAGTTGTTCAAAACTTAAGATATCGTTAGTGCATCATCAAAACTTTTGGTCATTTGATATAGCAAATATCCTGATATTTTTGCTGAAAGAATGTGAGCAGCTTTTGCAAATGCAAAAGCTGCTCTCATTTTTTCAGCAAAAAAGCAAGAATTATAGATATAGTTTGTACCTGCTAGAGCAATTGACAACATCACGAAAACACACCTATATAATTTTGACCCCTTGGAACCCCACTTTTATATAGTAAAACTTGGGTTTACAGGGGTAAGCATTATTTTTCTTATTTCTGCTCTAAAATATAGACCACAATCTATATTTTGAGCAGAAAGGAGAAAAATATCACAATTTTTCATCTTAAAATTTTCGTTTTTCGGCATTAAAATTTACAATGTATTTGTATAGGTGTGTTTTTGTTATGTTGATCCTTAACGAGCTTGTTAAGCTAATGATGCTTGAATAACTGGATTATAATGCTGTTGTGAATCCTCAGTGACTCAAACTACTATCTGGAACAAATCTATATAGTCGCAAAGGCGTTCTCCTTAGTCACAAAGTCACAAAGATGTTTTCCATAGTCACTAAGGTATTCTCTACAAAGGTTTTCATTAAATATGTTCTATGAAAGGGTTATCCTTTGGAAGCAAAGAATACACCACAGAACTGGAAAATATGAAGTGTACGAGTATATGTTTTCTGGGTCAGACCAGCCCATTTCAGCAATTTGGCCTCATCAGTGACCCTCAAGTATTTTCAAAATTCCACAATGGAATCAATGATCCCAAAGGACAAGAAAATATAAACTACACTATGATGTAGGGCAGGGAGACTTTTTACGGCTGCCACACATTCCCAGACACCAGTTGTAGTGGCGTTAAATATATTCTATAAAAGGGTTATCCTTTGGAAGCAAAGAAAACACCACAGAACTGAAAAATATGAAGTGTATATGTTTTCTGGGCCAGACCAGCTAGTTTCGACCAATTAGGCCACATCAGTGACCCTCAAGTATTTTCAAAATTCCACAATGGAATCAATGATCCCAAAGAACAAGAAAATATAAACTAAACTATGATGTCATACAGGTGCTCTTCACAGTAGCAGAGGTGTTTTCCATGGGCACAAAGACATTTTCTATAGTCAGGAAGGCATTCTCCACAAAGGTATTCACTATAGTCATAAAAGTGTTCTCCCTAGTCACAAAGGTGTTCTCCATTGGCACAAAAGCATTCTCCATAGTCGCAAAGGTTTCAAGCATTGAAACTTGATTGTATATAAGTGGCATAAAATCAATGCTTTGCAAACCAAATTGCCATAACGATCCTATGTATTGGGATAGACAGGCCTAAGCAAACAGTGCAGACCCAGATCAGACTGCTCCCGTAGGAACTGTCTGATCAGGGTATACACTATTTGCCATTCCATCTGCACTTTTTGGACTCCATGCTGGCTTGTGAAACAAATTTATTGAAAAAGTGTCTGAATATCATTACCATAACACATCTGTGTTATATAGTGCATTTTTCAAACCTCAAAAAAATGCTATTTTTCTGATGAAAATTTGTGATATTTTTCTTATTTATACTCCAAAAATAGGTTTTGGGTGCTCGTTAGAACTGCCTCAATGAGGCAGTTCTAACGAGTACCTACAACCTTTGTCTAGGAGCAAAAATAAGAAAAATAATGTTTACCCCCGTAAACTCCATTTTTCTCTATATAAAGTGGGGTTTAAGGGGGTGTTCATTTCACGGACTTGTTCATGTGATGATTTAGGATTTTTACAGTATTCTCAGAGAATGCCATTGGAGTAATAATTTTTACCTTGATTTTTCACTAAACAGTTTACTGCGAGGGCTGATGTATTTCTTAAAAATAAAAATGTTCATTCTTATATTACAGTTTAAACCATGATGTGATGTTCTATGAACAGTTGGAGCAAAATGGTAGTTTAAGTAAGTTTTGAAAAGAAAGATTATTTTACACTATCAGTAGGCTTTTAAAGTGGGACATACTTTTCCATTACAAAAACATGCCTATACAAATACATTGTAAAGTTTACCGCCAAAAAAAAAATATTTATAGCGCTGTTCCTAATTATTTGTTTTATAATTTAATTAAGTGGAAGCCTACGAAATGTATAGATTAGATAGAAAAATGACCATAAATGGTAATTTTTCTATATATTCTATGCTATATAAAATTCATAGACTATATAGAAAATTACAATAATGGTCATTTTTCTACATAATCTATGCATTTTAAACTAGCTATTTGGATCCTAACAATAGTATTATAAAGAACGTGTTAGGTATTGGGAAAAAAAAATTTGATTGATCTTCGAAAACCATGATTGATTCTGTACTCAGTTAGCTTAAATGAGTTATCAGTGAGTAAACTGGTTAGCAAGCAAACCACTAGTGACAGTCATACAATACTAACTCAAAGCCTCTCGAAAAAATGAGCATTATAAAATGTCTGAGTATCCATGAAAATAGAAATGAAGTGCATAGGTTGTGGGTACTCGTTAGAACTGCCTCATTGTGGCGCTTCTAATGAGTACTCACAAAAACCTTTGTCTTGGAATAGAAGTAAGACAAATAATGTATAAACCTGTAAACAACAGTTTTCTCTTTATAAAACGGGGTTAAGAGGGCTGGGGCCAGTTGTTCAAAACTAACGACATTGTTAGTTAGCGTATCGTTAAAACTTTGATCATTTATTATGGCAAATATGCTCATATTTTTGCTGCAAAAGCTGCTCACATTTTTTTCAGCAAAAATACCAAAATTTTAGATATTTTGCTTGCTAGAAAACTTAACAATATGACCACTAACAAGCTCATTAAGCTAACAATGCTTTGAACAACTGGCCCCAGTTCATTACCTGGACTTGTTAACATGATAAAATTTTGTCTTACAGAATTTTTAGGTTCTGACAGTAAGTTGTCAAAATGGAAGAAGATGGATGAAGATGTCGATAGTTTTAAAACTTTGGTAAGTCCATCATTCATTTTAGATTCTCACTTATTTACTTAACCCATAAGATGCCAATCATGACAGTCTCCGGATGTTTGCCCCCCAGGACATTTTCTCCCCGATGAAAAAATGCATTAATGGACATTTGCCCCCCAGATGAAAATGCAACCCGGACATATGCCCCCAGAGCTTATTTAGCTCACCAGAGCCGAAGGCTTATAGTATAGGCAGTGATCCGTCGTCCGCGTCCACGTCCGCGTCTGCGTCAACATTTTCAAATGACTTCTCCTCAGAAACTGCTAGGCCAATTGAAACCAAATTACATGTGGAGCCTCTATGGGAAGGGGGAACGAAAGTTTGTTCGGGAGGACTGGGTCACATGACCAATATGGCCGCCATGCCAATATATGGTAAAAACCTTTAAAAATCTTCTTCTTAAGAACCGAATAGCCGATGATCTTGAAACTTGGTATGCAGCATCAGGGACTCTGGCCCTACCAAGTTTGTTCAAATGATGACCTTTGGTTGACCTTGACCTGTTTTACGTCAAGGTCGAATTTGGTCACTTAGACATTTGTATGTAAAAATGGCAAAACAGTGGATTTTTCTGATTGTATATTAGCATATTAGCTAGTGGCATCGGAAATGGTATTTACAATAAGCTGAATGGAAGTTTATGAGTTCCAATGGTCAAGGTCATTTACCAACCTTTGTTCAGGACGCCTCAGATTCAGTATTTTTATCTTCTTCTTCACTTAAACTACTTGGCCAATTGAAACCAAATAACATGTGGAGCCTCTATGGAATGAGGGAACGAAAGTTTGTTCGGGAGGACTGGGTCACAAGACCAATATGGCCGTCATGCCCATATATGGTAAAAAACTTTAAAAATGTTCTTCTGAAGAACCGAATGGCCGATGATCTTGAAACTTGGTATGCAGCATCAGGGACTCTGGCCCTACCAAGTTTGTTAAAATGATGACCTTCGGTTGACCTCGACCTGTTTTACATCAAGGTCAAATTTGGTCACTAAGGCATTTGTATGGAAAAATGGCAAAACAGTGGATTTTTTCTGATTGTATATTAGCTAGTGGCATCGGAAATGGTATTTACAATCAGCTGAATGGAAGTTTATCAGTTCCAAAGGTCAAGGTCATTTACCGACCTTTGTTCAGGACGCCTCAGATTCAGTATTTTTATTATTTTCTTCTTCACTTAAACTACTTGGCCAATCGAAACCAAATTACATGTCGAGCCTCTATGGAATGAGGGAACGAAAGTTTGTTCGGGAGGACTGGGTCACAAGACCAATATGGCCGTCATGCCCATATATGGTAAAAAACTTTAAAAACCTTCTTCTTAAGAACCAAATGGCCCATGATCTTGAAACTTGGTATGCAGCATCGGGGACTCTGGCCCTACCAAGTTTGTTCAAATGATGACCTTCGGTTGACCTCGACCTGTTTTACATCAAGGTCAAATTTGGTCACTAAGGCATTTGTATGGAAAAATGGCCTTTGGTTGACCTTGACCTGTTTTATGTCAAGGTCAAATTTGGTCACTTAGACATTTGTATGGAAAAATGGCAAAGAAGTGGATATTTCTGATTGCCTGGTAGGCTGTGATATCAAAAATGATATTTGCAGTTAGCTGAATGGAAGTTTATTAATTCCAAAGGGAAAGGTCATTACTGACCTTTGTTTTTGATGGCTCAGATTCAGTATTTTTATCTTCTTCTCAAGCAAAAGAGCTGTGCTGATTGAAACCAAATTACATAAAAAGTCTCTATGGGGGTGAGGCATGTGATATCAAAAATGATATTTGCAGTTAGCTGAATGGAAGTTTATTAATTCCAAAGGGAAAGGTCATTACTGACCTTTGTTTTTGATGGCTCAGATTCAGTATTTTTATCTTCTTCTCAAGCAAAAGAGCTGTGCTGATTGAAACCAAATTACATAAAAAGTCTCTATGGGGGTGAGGCAATTAAACATTATTTGTGGTATTGTTGTCATATGACCAAGATGGGCACCTTGCCTGTACATGATCTCTGGTGAGCGTGGTGGCCCATGGGGCTCTTGTTTTTGTATGGCGTCTGCCCCCCACTGCTTATTTTGCAGGTGGACATTTGCCCCCAGTGCTTATTTCAGAAAGGGACATTTGCCCCCGTACCTCATGCCAAAGTGATACATCCAGCATTGTATATTCTTTGTGTCCTCTGTTTATTCTCAAATTATTTTCAAAAATCTTATTTTATCTACTTCACAAAAAATGTGCTAATGGCATTTGAAATCTCACAACAATTGTCGTCTGCTTTGTCGTCTTCGGGTTACTTAAAAAGTTCTTTTTTACAAACAGTGTGAGCCCAGATCAGAATTCTCCTGTAAGAACAGTCTGATCTGGGCCCACACTGTTTGCCTGTATGCAAAATTTTTTTTAAAAACGTTTGCTAGAAGATTCAGCAGATAAGCAGACGACATTTTCAGATGTAGTTTTTCTCGGCATCTAAAGTGTTAAGGGTGAAGAGTTAATTACTGTTAATTCTGCAGTTGTATGGTAACCCTTAAGATTCCAAGAAAAATTATGTCTGTTTTTGTCGTCTGCTGAATATTCTTACAAACTGTTCAAACATTTTTTAGCTCACTATCACGTAGTGACGAGGTAAGCTTTTGGGATCACTTTTTGTCCGTCATCCGTCGTGCGTGCGTTCGTTCGTCCGTAAACAATTTCTTCAAACGAGATCTCTTCCAAAACCACTGATCGGATTTTGATCAAACTTCACAGGAATGATCCTGAGATGGTCCCTGGGACCAAAAATGCCCCCTTGCCGGAGCCCACCAGTTTTACATAGTCTTATATAGGGAAAACCTTTAAAAATCTTCTTCTCTGAAACTGCAAGGCCTAGGTCTTTGATATTTAGTATGAAGCTTCATCTAGTGGACCTCTACCAAGATTGTTCAAATTATAGCCCTGGGGCTAAAAATGCCCCCGCCCGGGGCCCTTTGGTTTTACATAGACTTATATAGAAAAAATCTTTATAAATCTTCTTCTCTGAAACCACAAGGCCCAGGACTTTGATATTTCGTATGAAGCTTCATCTAGTGGACCCCTACCAAGATTGTTCAAATTATAGTGCTGGGGCAAAAAATGCCCCCGTCCCGGGGCCCTTTGGTTTTACATAGGCTTATATAGGGAAAATCACCGGGTCTTTGATATTTGGTGTGAAGCTTCATCTAGTGGACCTCTATCAAGATTGTTTAAATCATAGCCCTAGGGCCAAAGATGCCCCCGCCCTGGTACCCTTTGGTTTTACATAGGCTTATGTAGGGAATATCTTTAAAAATCTTCTTCTCTGAAACTGCAAGGCCCAGGTCTTTGATATTTGGTGTGTAGCTTCATCTAGTGGACCTTTGCCAAGGTTGTTGAAATTATAGCCCTTGGGTCAAAACAGCCCCCACACCGGGTCCTTTGGTTTAACATTGACTTATATAGGGAAAATCTATAAAAATCTTCTTGTCTGAAACCAGAAGGTTCAGGTCTTTGATATTTGGTATTAAGCTTCGTCTAGTGGAGATCTATCAAGATTATTCAAATTATAGCCCTGGGGCCAAAAATGCCCCCTTCTATGGGGCCCACTGGTTTTACATTGACTCGTATAGGGAAAATCTATATAAATCTTCTTGTCAGAAACCAGAAGGCTCAGTTCTTTGATATTTGGTATGAAGCTTTGTCTAGTGGACCTTGACCAAGATTGATCACTTTTTTATAGCCCTGGGGCCAAAAATGTGTCCGTCCTGGGGCCCACTGGTTTTACATAGACTTATATAGGGAAATCATTTAAAAATCTTCTTGTCTGAATCCTGAAGGCTCAGGTCTTTGATATTTGATATGAAGCTTTGTCCAGTAGACCTCTACCAAGATTGTTCCAATTATAGCCCTGAGCTCAAAAATGGGCCCATCCCGGTGCTCACTGGTTTTACATAGACTTTTGTAGGGAAACCCTTTGAAAATCTTCTTGTCTGAAACCAGAAGGTCTTTGATATTTGGTATGAAGTTTCATGTAGTGGACCTCTACCAAAATTGTTCAAATTAGTGCCCTGGGGCCAAAAATGGGCCAACCTCCGAGCCCACTTGTTTTTCATAGACTTATATTGGGAAAACCTTTGAAAATCTTCTTGTCTGAAATCAGAAGGTCAAGGTTTTTGATATTTGGTATGAAGTTTTGTATTGTGGATGTCTACCAAGATTGTTCAAATTATAGCCCTGGGGCCAAAAATGGCCATGCCCCGGGACCCGCAGGTTTTATTTAGACTTATATAAGGAAAACCTTTAAAAATCTTCTTGTCTGAAACTAGAAGGCTCTGTTCTTTGATATTTGGTATGAAGTTTCACCTTTTAGACCACTACCAAGATTATGCAAATTATAGCCATGGGGTCAATAATGGCTCTCCCAGGGGCCCACTTGTTACCCTCTGGATCAGTTGAGTGACCCAGGGCGATCATGGCTCTCTTGTTTTTTCATACAGGCAAACAATGTGGACCCAGATCTGGGTCATACTGTTTGCAACAATGGCTTTTAAAGTAACCAGCAGACAACATGGCAGAAAACAATTGTTGTGATTGGCATCTAAAGGGATAAGCCCATCAAGCATAAATTGTCTTTTTGGACATACACTCTCACTAACAAGAGTGTCAGGTTGTGTTCCCTTCAAAATGTATTTAGAAATTTTGCAAACAGTGTAGACCCTTGTCAGATGCCACATTCTGATCTTGGTCTGCACTGTTTGCCAACCACCCGTTTTGGGGTTTCCGGTAGACAATAGGTTAATGGGCCTTTTGGTATCACAGACTGTTAAGCATATATTTTGATGGCAAATAATTTTGCTAATTGGCAAACAGTATAGACCCTTATCAGACTGCTCCAGCAGTCTGATCTAGGTCTATACTATTTTCTCAGGCTTATTTTTATGATCTTTTTATGTCTGAAAATTTAGGTTAATATGGTAATAAACAGTAAAGACCGTGATCAGACTGCATGAATGCAATCACATAGTACATTGCAAAGACAGGCTGATTTTCACTGGGTACACGTCTGAAGGGACTATTTTACTTATGGTTGTGACTTAACTGTATTCATAATGTTCATTTCGGGAGGTAAATCGATGGTTTTACAGTTTGAAATTTTGTTTTACGACGACACATGAGCAGTGCCATAAAACAGAATTTGTGACTGTAAAAACAAAAATTTACCTACCTAATGACAATCTTCAATACAGTTTTCCCCATTCTAATGCACTTATTCACTTGTTTTGTTTCAAAATTGCTCTCTTTGCCCAAAATGGGAAGTCCATTGAGCCGCGAAAAACAAATACTAACCAATGAAAAGTGACGTTAAATGATGATGATTTCTGACAGAATACCATTGATTATGCTGTCCTTAATTTTGACATTATCCAATCAGACGTAGCATTATATACGCAAGTGCATTAGAATGACCGTTATACAGTGAAACATTGATTGCTGGAACACCAATGACATGATTACTATCGCTGATTTGAACTCATTTTTGCGTCTCTATGTAGTGCTTCCCTTCCCGTAATTGCTGATAAGGCACAGTTTGTTATAATTTAGGAAGATATTGCATTATGAAAAGGTGTTTTGTGTACACATTAGAATCTCCTTAATAAGACAATTCTAATGAGTACACTTAGCATACTTTTATTGTATTATTGAATTTATTAAACGAGTTGAGGTAAAGGGATAAAATGCGAGGCTTTGCCGAGCATTTTATCCCTTTTCCTCAACGAGTTTAATAAATTCAATAATACATGAGCACGAATGCAAGATTCTATTTATCATATGACATTAAAACGCATTTTATTCACGATTGTTTACAAAAATGTCAATATTCCGCCGTTAGTAAACACGACGTCGTTAAGGACGTCGTACATGTAACGTTACGGGACGTTTTTAGCTAATTTGCATATTTAATCCACTAGTGGATTATCGAAAATATTACATGGCGTTATTACATTCTCAGACGCGACGTCATATGATAAATAAGCATAATGCCTCCCGACATTGGTTAATGAATTGCCCTCAATGGCTCAAACTTATACCCCCTGTTATTGAACAAATTTTCATGGTCCCCAGAAGATCAGTAAGATAACACTTCCATGTAATGCAGTACATTCTTTCATATCCTTGAAATGTTGAATTTTCTGATAAAAATTTGTGATATTATTCTTATTTATACTTAAAACATAGGTGGTAGGTGCTCATTAGAACCACCTCATTGAGGCGGTTCTAACAAGTATCCACAACCTAAGTTTTGGAGCAAAAGTATGAAAATTAATGTGCACCTCTGTAACCCCTCTTTTCTTCTTTAAAATGGGGTTTACGGGGGTGTTAATTTCATGTACTTGATGTGTTTAACCCTTCTCTTGCTGAATATTCAGATTAGCCACACCTATTTCTGACTTTGAACCAATCAGATTATGTGATGTAATTTATTTCTACAAATTCCTAAATTGAATGTCAAACAGTGTAGATCCTGATCAGATGGCTTCTTCAGAAGCCATCTGATCTGGATCTACACTGTTTGCAAAGATAAGGGTTGTCGTGAACAGCAAGATAAGGGTTAAGCCATCAAAGTTTCACTATACATGTATATCAATGGCTATACTTACACAGGCAGCTAAAGTTACCGATTTAGAGCGGAAAGCATCAGTCGTACAGACAAAGATTGTAGAGTTACAGAGAAGTCCATTTGCCAAGAGTAAACAAGATGACACGCTGGAAAAATTGTAAGTTTTACAATTACAGTCAATCCCATTTATACGGACATTCGATATAACGACAAAACTCGCTTTAACGACAATATCAATGGAACGAATCCTTAGCCCAAGATGAGCCTGATTAGTGGAGATATTCGAGCATTATTGTAATTATCAAATAATCCAAGAAACATATGTTGAGAACATTTGTTAGAACTGCTTAGTCCAAAAAACAAATGTTGTGGATATTTGTTAGAATCACCTCTGCGATTCTAACAAATCTACACAACATATGTTAAAAAAACAAATGTTTTGTATATTTGTTAGAATTGCCTCACCAAGGCGATTCTGACAAATCTCTACAACATTTGTTTCTTGGAGTAATTAAGGGAAGAGTCCTTTCTTAGCTCTTATTCTACTCCTTACTGGAATTCTTTATAGGGGCACATTTGCTGTAGCGGCTGGTTGTTCAGGAACAAATACTGTCATTATAGCGAGGATCCTCTGCACTCGTAGTTTCTGTGTTTTACTGAGCATACCTCTCTAACACTTGATTGCCATAACTTCTATACCATTCTATCTTCCTGTACTTTGTATATCGATGATCTAAGATAGAAATTTCTTGCACACCAGATAAGGAAATCCAAAGTTTTAGCTTGGGATAGAAATTCTGTTCTAACCCTGTTCTTACCCGAAATGGAATATTCTCACGTGTTTGATAAAGCACTGGTTGAATACGACCTTATATGCGCCGCCTTTATGGTTGACATCACAGCATGTTACGTGACGTCACTAAACATTCCTGTAGTGTCATCACAATATGGCGGATGTCGGTAACTGAATTCACTGCAACATTAAAAATCTGCATTAAGAAATGGAAGGTATGCGAGAAAAAGAATCCTATATAGGTGTGAGGGGTGTCTGCAAGCCTCGTGATGCCAGACAGTGACCCTCTGGACGGATTTTTCCATCCGCCCCTCAAACCCATATAAGATTCTTAAACACCATTGTGTTTGGAAGAAGTCCACAATATAACTTGGTCATGAAGACCCTAATAAACACCACTTTATTTAGATGTCATGCTGATACTTTGCAGAAATGTACTTGAGGATAAGCTGGTGTCTTTTATTTAGCTGCCCCCGCCCATTGGGGCTTGAAGAAATAAATGGGCTGCATGATGCTTCCATGCAGAGCTGAAACAAACCGCACATTAGTACTGATAAACCACTTAGCGGTTCTAAGCATGCCCAGGGAAAGTGGTGGGAGTTGGACCGTTCATGCAAATAAACCCTATTAGTTTCATTGGACGGCAGGGCTTGAGATGTCATTTCATCTCAGTGTTGGGTAAAACTCCCACAAAATTGGAAGCAAAGTCTCCAAAATGACCTATTCACTGTTGACGGGGATGTTAAACCTCAAATTGAACGAACTGGTGTCTTTTATTTCTTATGCACTTTTTGCATATGTAGAATCTTCTAAACACCATATTGGCTTTTAGTCATGGAATATGCCATCTCTTCTGATGGATATTTTTTGTGACTTTAGAGTAGGACTTGACTTTACATGTGAATCATCTGCTGGACACATGGAATGTCTAGCCATACTTTCTTTAAAAGTGATAAAGAATAGAATGTCTGTTCTGGAACTTCTGTGGTGTTTTAAGGGTTAACATGTCAATCCCACTTTTAGTATTTATTATGTGTGTCAGGCAAAAAGTGTCAAGCAAAATTTATGAAGATAGTCTGAATTCTTCTACCTTTTGTCAGATAAAACAAAGCTTGACATTACGTGTGAATCCTCTACTGGGCACATGAAATGTCCAGCCATACTTTCTTTGAGAAATGATTAAAAATATAATGTTGTCTGTTCTACATTCGTGGGTGTTTTAATGGTAAACAGTCTTTTTTTTTTAAAAAATGCCATTGTAATGTCAAGCCCACTTTTCTGTGTTTATATTACATGATAACCCTTCAAGTGTCAAACAAAATTTAAGAAGAGATTCTGTATTCTTCTTCTGTTTGTCAGATAAAACAAAGCTTGACATTTCATGTGAATCATCTGCTGAGCATAAATCAAATCATGAAATTTCATGTGAATCATCTGCTGAGCATAAATCAAATCTTGACATTTCATGTGAATCATCTGCTGAGCAAAATTAAATTTTGACATTTCATGTGAATCATCTGCTGAGCATAAATCAAATCTTGACATTTCATGTGAATCATCTGCTGAGCATAAATCAAATCTTGACATTTCATGTGAATCATCTGCTGAGCATAAATCAAATCTTGACATGTGAATCATCTGCTGAGAATAAATCAAATCTTGACATTTCATGTGAATCATCTGCTGAGAATAAATCAAATCTTGACATTTCATGTGAATCATCTGCTGAGAATAAATCAAATCTTGACATTTCATGTGAATCATCTGCTGAGCATAAATCAAATCTTGACATTTCATGTGAATCATCTGCTGAGAATAATTCAAATCTTGACATTTCATGTGAATCATCTGCTGAGAATAAATCAAATCTTGACATTTCATGTGAATCATCTGCTGAGCATAAATCAAATCTTGACATTTCATGTGAATCATCTGCTGAGAATAAATCAAATCTTGACATTTCATGTGAATCATCTGCTCAGCAGATGATTCACATGTGCTGAGCAGATGATTCACATGAAATGTCAAGATTTGATTTATCTGACAGCAGATGATTCACATGAAATGTCAAGATTTGATGTATCTGACAAACAGAAGAAGAGAACAGACTCAGCAGATGATTCACATGAAATGTTAAGATTTGATTTATCTGACAAACAGAAGAAGAGAACAGACTCAGCAGATGATTCACATGAAATGTCAAGATTTGATTTATCTGACAAACAGAAGAAGAGAACAGACTCAGCAGATGATTCACATGAAATGTCAAGATTTGATTTATCTGACAAACAGAAGAAGAGAACAGACTGAGCAGATGATTCACATGAAATGTCAAGCTTTTTCTTTTAAAAGTAATAAACAAATTAGATTGTCATCTTCTCTAGACTTCTTTTGCTCCTTGAGGGTTAGAATAAACATTGTTCAGCCAAGAGTGATTCACCTGTGGATGAATTTGCTTGAAATGAGGTTTTACATCCCTGTCAACACTATTTAGATCATTTTGGAGACATTGCTTCCAATTTTGTGGGCCTTTCACCCGACATTGAGATGAAATGACATCTGAAGCCCTGCCACCCAAACAAACCAAAATGGTTTATATGTAGGGACAGCCTGACTCACACCATTTTGCCTGGGCAAGTTTAGACCATCTTAGCGGTTCACCTGTACTTGTGTGGGGTCAGTTTCAGCTGTGAGTGAAAGCATTATTCAGCTCAATGTATTTTTTCAAGCCCAGTTGGTCGGAGCCCACAATTAGGATGAAATGCCAAAATGCAAGTCTTGTTTTCTCTGAAATGAGGGAACTATTTGAAAATGTCATCTTGAGTTGTGATCTCTGTCTCTCTCTCTGTCGGTGTCTCTCAGCATATACGGTCGTACACGCTTGTGAGCATTCCTGGCAGATGTTTTCAGCTGAAAACCAGTACTGAGCATTACTCAGCAATGAGGATAATGTGTCATGCTCAAAGGAACAATAATTGGTGCTCATGGGAATCAAACTCACTACCTCTTGATCTCGCGTCAATTTTTTTACCCCTGCACCACAGAGCTTTTAAGGATTAACACAATATGTAGGTATCTGAAGTTGGAGGTAATTATAGACAGAGTACTGACATGGGCCCCAGTAAAATTGATTTAACCCTTGACCTGCTGAATATTTAAATATGCCACACCTACAACTGATTATCAGCCAGTCAGATTTCTTGATGCAAAATCATGGCAAGAAATTCTTAAACTGAATAACAAACAATGAAGATCCAGATCAGATGGCTTCTTCCGAAGCCATCTGATCTGGATCTACATTGTTTGAAAGATAAGACATATCCTGCCCGGCTCAGCAGGACAAGGGTTAATTTCATCATAATGATATCATCATTTTTCATGTGTTTCAGTGCCAAAGAAGCAAGGGAAGCATATGCAGAATTCAGAGTTGCTGCTAGAGGTAATCAAATGTACTATACATGTCATCACTTGAACAAGTCCGTGAAATGAACACCCCACTAAACCCCTCTTTATATAAAGAAAACTGGGGTTTATGGGGGTAAACATTATTTCACTTATTCCTGTTCCAAGACATAGGTTGTGGGTACTCGTTAGAACCGCCTCATTGAGGCGGTTCTAACGAGTACCCACAACCTATATTTGCAGTAAAAATAAGTAAAATATCAAAGATTTTCATCAGAAACGTAGCCATTTTGGGGATGTGAAAATATATACTAAGTCGCACGGGTGTGTTATTGTAATGATAGGGAATCTTATAAGAGGTCCATTTCTTATATTTATTAGTCTTTAAGACTTGAATCACAACAATTGTCATCTGCTTTGTTGTCTGCTGGTTACTTTATAAGTCATTGTTGCAAACAGTTTGGTCCAAGAGCAGTCTGATCAGGGTGCACTTTGTTTGCCTGTATGCAAAAACATGAAAAATGCATGCAGAACAGTTGTCATCTGCTTTGTTGTCCACAGGTTACGTTAGAAGTCATTGTTGCAAACTGTGTGGATGCGCAGTATGACCTGGGTCCACACTGCTTGCCTGTATGCAAAACATTTTAACATTTTTAAAAATGTTTGCAAGAAGATGCACGCAGATGACATACGAGTAGACAGCATTTCACATGCAGTTTTTTTTTTCAGTTTTTCTTAGCATCTTAATGGTTAAAAGAGTTTTATATTGTCTCTTTCGTGAGCCTTGGCAAGCTAAAGATTAGTTTATACTAATTTATTTTAGTTCGATTGCGATGAAAGCTTTAAGCTTATTGAATCGCTCTCGAACACTCATTCCGGGTGTTTTCACGCGCGCGCGAGAGAGAGGCAGTGGCTTTAAGACCACTGCTACCCATTTACACCTGGGTGGAGTGGGGCAGTGTCATTACGTGTCTTGCCCAAGGACACACCTCGATACCGGTGGCGGATTCGAACGCACAACCTCTCGATTATGAGTCGAACGCGCTAACCTCTGCGCTATCGAGGCTGACAAGATTGAAATTACTAACCAAGTTTGGAACATGATTTTAAGATTGTCTTCAACATATGACCCCCCAAAATTGCTCTGTATATATGTATATGTATTTTCTACCAAGAACCTCACTTTGTATAAGTAAACAGTACCTTTTCACAGATACTGTACCATGACCTCATGCATCATAACTTTGTTTCATCACACTAGTGTTTTGTTTGTTTGTTTGATTTGAGGTTTAATATCCCTGTCATCACTGTATAGGTCATTTTGGAGATGTTGCTTCCAATTTTGTGGGACTTTTAACCGACATTGAGGTGAAATGACATCTCACGCCCTGTAGCCCAAATGAAACCAATAGGGTTTATAAGCATGGGCGGTCCGATTCGCACCACTTTGCCTGGGCAGGCTTATATCATCTGAGCGGTTTACCAGATCCCATGTGCGGTCGATTTCAGCTCTGCGTAGAAGCATCATGCAGCCCATCTATTTCTTCAAGCCCGATGGGCAGGGGCAGAATAGCACTAGTGTAATTAATATGATTTAAGCATGCCTATACAGAAGTATAGAAGAGCTACAGGCGAACTTCAATGGCTCGAACACCTTTGGACCATGAAAATCTGTTCGAGACAGGGGTAGATTGAAATTACTAACCAAGTTTGGAACATGATTTTAAGATTCTCTTCAACATAAGACCCCCAAAATTGCTCTGTATATGTATTTTCTACCAAGAACCTCACTCTTTCTATAATTAAACAGTACCTTGTTACAGATACTGTACCATGACCTCATCCACTGAGGGCTAATTCCAGGAGGCATAATGACATACTTTAGGTCATCTTTTTCTGTGTTCTATAATGAAAAATGTATGCTGTGTGTACTCATTAGAATCGCCTCATGGAGGCGATTCTAATGAGTACACACAGCATACATTTGCAAGATAAAAGACGAAACTATCCTAATTTTTACCCCACCCTATTTCTTATGTACAGAAATTCCCTATGAACTCACGAACAGGTTTGACTCAGCCATGGTAAACGAGCCATCGGTGTTCGAGCCATCGAAGTTCCACTGTATTGTTGTCACCTGAACATCTTTTGCTGGCATCTGTGAGCATTTGTGTTGGTGTCCGTGTCAGTCCATAGCTCCAGATAAGGCACTTTTATCGTCTGAAAAGTACTGGGCCCAGTTGTTCAAAGCCTCGTTAGCTTAACGAGCTCATTAGTGGTCATATTGTTAACTGTTCTAGCAAGTTTAATATCTAAAATTTTGGTATTTTTGCTGAAAAAATGTGAGAAGCTTTTGCATACGCAAAAGCTGCTCACATTTTTTCAGCAAAATTTTTAGCATTTTTGCCATATCGAATGATCAAGGTTTTAACAATATGTTAACTAACGATGTCGTTAGTTTTGAACAACTGGCCCCTGATATCTGGGGCTATGATGTCACACTCACTTGAAGTGTTAACCCTTGACCTGCTGAATATTTAAATTTGCCACACCCACTACTGATTATCAATCAATCAGATTACTTGATGCAAATTAATGCAACAAATTCACAATCTGAATGACAAACAATGTAGATCCTGATCAGATGACTTCTTCAGGAGCCATCTGATATGGATCTGCATTCTTTGAAAGTTAAGACAGCATGACACGGGTTAAGCAAAGATTTTAAAACGTCATATCTCAGCAACCACTGGCCAGAACCCTTCCATGTTTGGAATACAATCATATAACAGGGTAAACTTATATCCTTAACCCTTATCTTGCTGAATATTCATTTAAGCCACACCCTTTTCTGTCTATCAACCAATCAAATTACTTGATGTAAGGACTTCGGAAACTATGGGGGGTTTTATGCCTCAATTTTGAAAGCTTCTGCAAGCGTCTGTAGTGTGTATATATGGAATTGACCTAATGTATACTAAAAACTGACGTATGTCGAACATCATGGCATTTACCAAATGTAGAAGGATGGCACACTAGTAGAAAAATTCCACATTGAAGTGGGCAAGGGTGATAATTTTTGAAAAAAATATAAGGTAAAAAAATGACAATTCCATGTTTCATTTTCAAGTTGATATCAAGTTAGGGCTATTATAACTCAAAATTTTAACATATAGTGCTATGCACACATAAAACGCAGGTGCACTACTTCAATGCATTTTACACCAGGAGGTACAGTGCTCATCACAAATGGACACACCTGTACATTAATAATAATATTAGATATACACCTGTTATTTATAGAAGACAGGTAGCCTGCTCATTCAGGTATAACATACCTGTATTCTGTATGTACACTATATACATTGCACTTTAGGCAGATACTACCATGGCTGATAAATGTACATGGTGTGGTTTTAATACCAAGAAGAGAAAATCGTCTTATGCTAATAGGCGCTCTTTGCTCGGTGACACCTATGCTTGGCACAGAGAATATTTGTCTAATGTCTGCAACATAGCAGATGTAAATGAGAGAGGAATTCTTTGCAGTAAATGCATAAGAAAGCTTAACCGTCTCAGTTACAAATGCACAAAACTGTGGTGCTGCAGAAATGGATTCCACCAGCAGTGATGCAGAATCCAGTACCAAGTCTGTTCCCCTCAGAGCCTCCTCTGTTGCGACAACACATGCAAGATGCATAGTTTGCAAAAGAACAGTGTTGGGTGGTATTTGTACAAAGATACCAACAGAAGCCCGTTTTGATTTGTTGATTCGTTTCAGGGTCTACTCTGATTCTGAATGCAGGATTTGTTTTCAGCATCTGGCTGGAAATCGCCTGGCAGAATCAGTAGAATGGAACACTTCCGGTGACGATGAGGAAATTTCACTCAGTTGTGACCAAGCCTCCAAGATTATAGAGCAATTTCTCATGTTGTCCAGAGAAAAAGAGCGATATTTTGCTCTAGATTTCAATAACCCCTACTTTACGGACAACGACTGCTTGGTTTGGACTGGATGGACAAGACAACAGTTCCAGTCAATGCTTGACTGCCTTCATACTACACATGACAGCCCTAACCGAGACAAAAGCACAGCTTTACTTATATTTTTGGTTAAGCTAAAAACAGGCCTTTCTTTTCAGCAGATAGCCTCTCTTCTGAATCAGAACAATGAAAATGGCCGGAAAATGGTTTCAAATGCTTTTAGCTCCGTCACATCCGATTTGGACAAATTTTTTGTTCCCCTACATCTTGGTTGTTCACACATAGCACGGGAAAAGGCCCTGTCTGAACATATGACAGCGTACTCCTCTGTGTTGTATGGAGGAAAATTATGCATCATTTGGGATGGAACATATTATTACATCCAAAAAAGTGGGAATTATAAGTTTGGGAGGCAAACATATTCAGGTCAAAAACATCGGCCACTTTTGAAATTTATGTCCATCGTTCTGCCAGATGGTTATGTTCTTGAGAGCATCGGCCCTTACTTTGCAGATAGCAAGAACAATGATGCTGGCATAACTCAACATATTTTGAGTTTGCATGGTGATCTTGTTGAATGGCTTCAGGAGGGTGATGTGTGTGTTGTAGACAGGGGCTTTAGGGACGTCCTTGATGTCTTTGAGGACCTTGGCCTCGAGACAAAGATGCCATCCTTCATGAAGCCAGGTATGGCCCAGCACAACACAGAAGAAGCCAACCAGTCACGTCTGGTGACCAAAGTTCGCTGGGCTGTTGAAGCTTATCATGGCCGGATGAAAAAGTGGCTGTGTTTTGATAAAGTCATACACCATGATTTTCTTGATGTGGTTGGACCTCTCAACAGGATTCTGACAGGGGCCATGAATGCTTTTAGACCTCCCCTGATATGTACAAATGATGCAGATGCAGAAATTGCAAGGAACATGCTTAGGAAAGCAGAGGAAACAAGAAACAACTTGTTCAGTCGGATTGAAAAGGGGCCTCTCTCTAGCAGAGGGCGATGGACAGTCCTGGATAGTAATGAAGCAGTTCCTGACTATCCCAAACTGTCACTTTCAGACCTGCAGGAATTAACCTTTGGAACATACCAACTGAAGCAGGCAAAGTCGTATGCTAAGGAGCACAAGTCGGAGGAAGATAATTACACTATTGATGTGCACAGCAAGGCACCTGGTCTGTTAAGAGTCCGAATTCAATCTCGGAATATCAATGCAAAACGCTATTTCTGTTGGATTGAATACAGTGATAACCAGATTGCTGCTTGGTTTTGTCATTGTAAAGCAGGCCAAAGGACAGTAGGCTGTTGCGCACATGTGTCATCTGTCCTATGGTATTTAGGTCATGCACGACATCAAATGGAAGGTCAATTGCCAATTAAAAAAGGGCCAAATGTAATGAATGCAGCAGATCATTGAACTTGTGCGACTTTGACTTGACTTCAGTTGTGTGGATTCGTCCAAAGCACCAGTCCTGTTGAGATTCTGAAATCATGTTGTTTACTGCAGATACAGAATGGATCAATTGTACCTAATCATTGCCTAGGGGTAGATTCGATAAGATGGTTGTCACAATGCAAAGTAAAGGGGAAACCCCCAAAGCACAGATTGCTACCTTGCGGCCATATTGTTTGACTGACCGGTTTTTGTCAGGGAGACACAACTTGGTATTGAAGGAAATCAATATGAAGGTTTCGATCAAATTCTTCCACTTGTTATGGAGCATATATGATAACAAGAAAAATTCAAAATGGCCGAGGGTGGCCATGTTTGTTGATGAACGGGAACTAAAATGGCAGGTGAACAACTAGACCACTAGGGGATCATTCCAGACAAGTTTCAAAAAAAAATTTAACGAGTTGTCCCGGAGGAGATGCGATAACAAGATCCTAACAGCTTAAAAACTTCTGATTTTTTATCTTGGAGGAGATGTGATAACAAGAAAATATTTACTGACTTACGGACACCGAACTTTTGCCCTCTGAGATAATCGAAAAAGTTGTCTGCTTTGTTCATGACATATCATCTCAATGTGATGTATACACCTGCAAAATTTCATGGATATATTCAAAACGGTTTAGGAATTGTAGCCTGGACACGAAAGTATTACAGACAGATGCACGGAAGAACTGGACAACCTTTGCATGGGGGTATAATAAATTATTATCTGTAAAGGAATGTTTCACATAATAATAATAATAACTAGATCTGCAGTCGATGGTATACCATCGCAAATACCCGCTTTTTCTATTAATTACACTAATGACTATGTATAAGCTAGCCAAAACTACATGTAAGTTAAAAAAAGTTGCAAAGAACATTCTAACTGATAAGCAAAGTTTCAGAAGTGTAACTCTTATAGTTTAGAAGATATGACAAAGTCATACTTTTTGACCTTTGACCTTGGGGTTATGTTGAGGTCCACCTTAAGTATCCCAATTTATTCTATATTCCAACAGCCATCCAATAACCAAGTTTCAGAAGTGTAACTCCAATAGTTTAGAAGATATGGCAAAGTCATACTTTTTGACCTTTGACCTTGGGGTCGAGGTCACACCAAAAGTAGCCCAACATATTCTAGATTCCAAGGGCCATCCAATAAGCAAAGTTTCAGAAGTGTAACTCCAATAGTTTAGGAGATATGGCAAATCATAATTTTTGACCTTTGACCTTGGGGTCATGTTGAGGTCAAGGTCACACCAAAACTATCCAAATTTGTTCTATATTCCAAGGGCCATCCTATAACCAAAGTTTCAGAAGTGTAACTCTAATAGTTTTTAAGATATGGCAAAATCATACTATTTGACCTTTGACCTTGGGGTCAAGGTCACACCAAAAGTAACCTGACATATTCTATATTCCAAGGACCATCCAATAAGCAAAGTTTCAGAAGTGTAACTCCAATAGTTAAGGAGATATGGCAAATCATAATTTTTGACCTTTGACCTTTGGGTCATGTTGAGGTCAAGGTCACCAAAACGTTGCCCACTGCCATCTACATTCCATGTACTATCCACATGCAAAGTTTCAAAAGTGTAACTTCAGTGGTTGCAGAGGAGATCCAATCACAAGAAACGTGACGGACGGACAGACAGACGGACGGACTGACGCCGGAGTGAACTGTGGTACGAAAACAATATACCCGATTTTTCTTCGAAAAAGCGGGTATAATAATAATAATAATTCGTGCCGGGCATAGCCTTTATTAGCCAGAAGGTTACATCCACCTCAACATGGCAGGCACATATATGTCCACCTCCGCCAGGGTTCGAACCCACGACTACCGGATCAGACGGCCGACGCTCTAACCACTGAGCTATAAATATGCAAGTATCCTCAACAAACAGTTTTGTTTATATCATTTGCTTTTAGGAAAGAGTATACCTTTGACTACTAACTGTAGTGGCATTTTCTTTTTCATATTATTGACAACATACTGTAGGTAGTTCAATTGTCATGCTCAGCCAGGCATAAATATGTCCTTAGTTTAAAAATAAGCCCTACTGTATAATGATACAGTATAGTTCCAAATCCTGTGAAGTTTTTCAATGATAGCGCTAAGCATGCATGTTGGTTTTTAGGATTTTTCACAGCCTTCCCCCTCTTGCCCAAACACAACAGTTGGTCAGAGGATGTATAAGTTAAAAATACAAATGTATGCCAAATTGTTTTATTGGGCAAGGGGGGGAACATATACTTATTTAAAAGTTTCTGTTTCCTATGCAACTTTATAGAAACTTGACTCAATTAAGCCAAAAATCAACAAAATTAATATTTGAGCTGTAGACCAAAATGCATATCATAATAGAACAAAGTGTTACCTTTAAGTTGCCTCTGTGATGAGTTCGTTTGGTTAAATTTGAGAATTTTATAATTTCCGGGGCAAATGTCTTAACAAAGTTTCCGAAGTCCTTTATTGCCACAAATTCATAAGCTGAAGGACAAACATTGCAGATCCTGATCAGATGGCTTCTTCAGAAGCCATCTGATCTGGATCTACACTGTTTGCAAAGATAAGGATTGTCAAGAACAGCAAGATAAGGGTTAACCCTTTTGGTACCAAATGGAATCTTCCTTCTTATATATAGCAGGAGTCCATTTCAATTTTAGGGGTGTCAGGGTATATATGTTTTCTTCAAAATTCATTTGGAAAATCGTCTTGTAAACCAGGGGCCGCAGGATCAATCCTGGGCTTCTCCAGACTTTAGGATGAGTCATTAAACCAAGGTCCCATCTCCGTATGACCTTAGCTGTTGGTGAGATGTAAAACTCAAACACTCACTTACTCATTTGGAAAATAGCTGAACTTTTTGCATTGTAGGCCCTGATCAGAAACCGCGATCTGTGATGTCTGATCTGGGCCTACAATGTTTGCCAGGGTAACTGTTTTAGGGTTTCCGGTACAAAATGGGTTAAGGTCAGGCCCTGGGGTTGGGCTTAGGGATCAAGAATTAGGTCAAACTCAGTTTAAATCTCAGCGTCAGGCCCTTGGGTGGGGCTGTGGGTCAAGAATTTGTTCACACTCACTTTAAAATTCAGTGACAATGTTCTTTGCAAGTTCATTTCTTCACAATCACTGATTTGTTATAACTTCATTTTGGCATTTTTGGTTTTACGGCCTTTCTTAGATTATTTTGAGCTGATAGTTAATCAGAGGCAGGCAAAAAACAACATATCTGGAAAAAAACCACCTGACCTGAACTTCTCAGATGTGACTTTTGGGTCTCACATGTGACCGAGCAGTAGTGACAGACCTACTGTAATGATTAACAGTCGACGCTCCTACCCACTAGACCATGGAGGCATGTTATTACAAAGAGATACCCGTAAGAAGCTCACAACATGTACTTATTTATTTTTAGATAACAAGGAGGCATTGAGAGATCAGAAGCCAATGGTCACAATTATCGTTAAATGTATATTACACAGAGATAAGAAGCTCACAGACTTGTTCGCTCATTTAGGGTAGGTAAATACAATAAACCAGTTCATTTTTGCAGTGAATTTTTTTATCATTTCTGAACTACTTCCCTAAAAAGTGTTTTCACAAGCTGCTTAAGACTGATTGATTAATTATTTTGGGTTTAACGACACGTCTACCCTTGTGGGTCATTTTAGGGAGAAAAGAGATAGAAGAGATAGCAGAGATGAAATTGAGGGACAGAGGAGATAAAAGAAAATGAATGGAAGTGTAAATAACATTATGTTCCCCCTCTGCCCTTACCTGCTGCAAGGATAACAGGCCTTGTCCAACTGTAAGCCAATATCAGTTGGACATCCCAGTGATGCAAGATACATATGTCTACTTAAATATGTTCTATAAAAGGGTTATCCTTTGGAAGCAAGGAATACTCCGCAGAACTGGAAAATATGAAGTGTACATGTTTTCTGGGCCAGACTAGCTAGTTTCGGCCATTTAGTCCCCATCAGTGACCCCCAAATATCTTCAAAATTCCCCAATAGAATCAATGATTCCAAAGGACAAGAAAATATAAAACTATACTATGATGTAGGGCAGTGGGACTTTTTACTGCCGCCACACATTCCCAGACACCAGCTGTAGTGACATTAAAATATGTTCTATAAAAGCAACCCCCATCAAACTACTTTAGGCTTCATGGAATTATAGCCTTCATGGCATTGTAAAGCTTAAGCACAGGACATTGACTTTCCATCAGAAACCCCAAATAGCCCTCAGACTGCCCTAAATCCATTTTTGCTATAATAAGCAAGCAAAGCTTTGCTTGCTTATTATAGTAAAAGTGGATTTTGGCCACTTTGAGGACTCTTTGTTTTTCTGATGAAATGTCAATGTTCTGTAGTTTAATGAGCACAACAAAATCCACAAAAAAAACAGTTGTAACCAGTGAAGATTCAGATTCGGCCTTGGGCCAATACAGCTGACTGACTTGTAACTGGGTCAATACAAAATTACTTGATTAATGACAATTTTATTGACATAATTAAAAAACATGATTATTGATTTTTTTTATCTCAGCCTAATATCACTTGACCTTGGGTTAATATTGGTTGATATGACTACCTGCCCCGATAGCTCAGTTGGTAGAGTGTCCGCTCGGGGGAACGGGAGGTCAGGGGTTCGATCCCGGGCCGTGACATACCAAAGTCGTTGAGAATGGTACTAGCTGCTCCTCGCTTGCCACTCAGATTTATGGGGTAGAGCTAGGACCCAGTGTCAGGATAATGTGACTGGGTGTGGTATCATGTAATGTGTCTGGGACATGATACTTCAGTGAGGCAGCACGGGCCATGACATACCAAAGTCGTTAAGAATGGTACTAGCTGCTCCTCGCTTGCCACTCAGATTTATGGGGTAGAGCTAGGACCCAGTGTCAGGATAATGTGACTGGGTGTGGTATCATGTAATGTGTCTGGGACATGATACTTCAGTGAGGCAGCACTATAAAAGTGAGCATTGGGCTCCCTGTCACAACCAGACACCATCGTGATATGACTGAAAAATTGTTGAAAGCGAGGTTAAACCCAAATTCACACACACATTGGTTGACTTGGTGTTAATACAGATGACCTCCAATCAATACAGGATAGTTAATTAGTAATATAATGTTATTAATCAAGTAATTCGGTATTGGCTTAGGTACAGGTCCGTGATCTGCTGCATTGGCCGGGGGCCGAAGGCTAATGCAGCTGACCAAGGACCTGTAGTTGGGTCAATACGAAATTACTTGATTAATGACAATTTTATTAATTGATACAATTAAAATAACATGATTATTGATTTTTTTGACCTCACTTGACCTCAGTTAATATTGGCTGACCTGGTGTTAATACAGATAACCTTTGGTCAATACAGGATAGTCAATTAATAATGTTCTTTATTAATTGACTATCCTGTATTGACCAGAGGTCATCCGATAAATTCCATGAGCAAGAATCTCAGAACTATTTCACACAGCAACCGGTATTAAAATAACGTGACATCAGAGAGCATGATTTGAAGCTGTGTGTTACGTCATTGTAAATGTAATGCCATCAACAGGTTGCGATTTAAAGATGGGAAATAATTGAAACTGCAAATGTTAGAATACAAATAAACTGATTTTAAACTCTTCATGTTTTTTCTGCTCGCGTTTCTATCAAAGATGGCAGCTTCTAATTGAATAATCATTCTACGCGGCTGTTGGTAAGCTCAGTGTTGCGCTTTTAAAAGAATTCCTAAAATTTACCATTTTTTGTGTCAAGTGTATCATTTCGATGACAAATTTGGAATTATAAGGAATGAGTTATCATTTTTGTGGCTTTTATTGATGTGTAAACTCCTGCAAATCCCTCACAAACTACGCCTGAATTGAAGGGCTTCATGCTAAGTTCGTGAGTGATTCATCCCTATTATATTACTGGTCTGGTACATGTAGATTCACATGCTCATGTTTTGCATATAACAGTTTTATCATGGATCCCAAAAATATACAGATTATATAGAATAATGACCACTTATTTTCATTTTTCTATATACGGTAGGACTTCGAAGGCTCAAAAACCGATGGCTCGAAAACTGATGGCTCATTTACCCTGGCTGAGTCGAACCCATTCTTGAGTCCCTAGGGAATTTATCTATATAAGAAATAATGAGGGGAAAATTTAAGATATTTTTGTCTCTTCATTAGAATTACCTCAATGATTCTAATGAGTACACACAGCATACATTAATTTTATATTATAGAACACCGAAAAGAAGTCAAAAAAATTATCCCCTTCATGCCTCCTGGCAGTAGCAATCAGTGGCTCAAAATACCCCTGTAGTGAACAGATTTTTGTGGTCCCAAAGGTGGACGAGCCATAGAAGTTCAACTACAATCTGTATATTTTTGTTTCTGCTTTGGACCCAACAGTACCGATGTAACAGTTTATCTTTACCCCCTGGGTAGCGTTACCCCGGGGGTAAAGATATCCCGGGATATCTTTACCCCCATCCTGGATATCTTCAACCCCGGGGGTAAAGATATCCTCGCTGGGATATCTTTATCCCCGGGGGTAAAGCTAAACTGGCTAGGATATCTTTACCCCCACCCCAACTTTTGGGTATAAACTATTTTCTTAATGCCCAATTTCTTCTTATATGTAAGTGAAGCAAGATAGTGGACTCGATGTTTCACTTGGAACATTTTTTGTTTCAATCATGACTCGTACTAATAGAACTACCCTTAGTAAGAAATATGACCATATTATAGAGGCAGATGATTATTTAATAACTTCTTTTTTGTATAGTTTCTTATTCAAAATGTCCCTTATGACAATCTTTCATAAACTTGCATTATCCCTGTCAGTTGTGAAATGGGTTGTGGTGGTGAATGCAAAGGCGGCGGTAAAGATATCCCGGCTGTGATATCTTTACCCCCGGGGGTAAAGCTAAACTGGCCAGGATATCTTTACCCCCACCCCAATTTTTGGGTATAAACTATTTTCTTAATGCCCAATTTCTTCTTATATGTAAGAGAAGCTAGAAAGTGGAGTCATTGTTTCACTTGAACATTTTTCGTTTCAATCAAGACTCGGATTAATAGAACTACCCTTAGTAAGAATATGACCATATTATAGAGGCAAATGATTATTAAATAACTTCTTTTTTGTATATTTTCTTATTCAAAATGTTGCTTATGACAATCTTTCATAATCTTGCATTATCCCTGTCAGTCGTGAAATGGGTGGTGGTGGTAGTGGAAAGGCGCGGGTAAAGATATCCCGGCTGGGATATCTTTACCCCCGGAGGTAAAGCTAAACTGGCTAGGATATCTTTACCCCCACCCCAACTTTTGGGTATAAACTATTTTCTTAATGCCCAATTTCTTCTTATATGTAAGTGAAGCAAGATAGTGGACTCGATGTTTCACTTTTACATTTATTCGTTTCAATCATGACTCGGACTAATAGAACTACCCTTAGTAAGAAATATGACCATATTATAGAGGCAAATGATTATTTAATAACTTCTTTTTTGTATATTTTCTTATTCAAAATGTTGCTTATGACAATCTTTCATAATCTTGCATTATCCCTGTCAGTCGTGAAATGGGTGGTGGTGGTTAGTGGAAAGGCGGGGGTAAAGATATCCCGGCTGGGATATCTTTACCACCGGGGGTAAAGCTAAACTGGCCAGAATATCTTTACCCCCACCCCAACTTTTGGGTATAAACTATTTTCTAAATGCCCAATTTCTTCTTATATGTAAGAGAAGCAAGATAGTGGACTCAATGTTTCACTTGAACATTTTTCGTTTCAATCGTGACTCGGACTAATAGAACTACCCATAGTAAGAAATATGACCATATTATAGAGGCAAATGATTATTTAATAACTTCTTTTTGTATATTTTCTTATTCAAAATGTCCCTTATGACAATCCTTCATAATCTTGCATTATCCCTATCAGTCGTGAAATGGGTGGTGGTGGTGAGTGGAAAGGTGGGGGTAAAGATGTCCCGGCTGGGATATCTTTACCCCCAGGGGTAAAGCTAAAATGGCCAGGATATCTTTACCCCCACCCCAACTTTTGGGTATAAACTTTTTTCTTAATGCCCAATTTCTTCTTATATGTAAGAGAAGCAAGATAGTGGACTCGATGTTTCACTTTAACATTTTTCGTTTCAATCATGACTCGGACTAATAGAACTACCCTTAGTAAGAAATATGACCATATTATAGAGGCAAATGATTATTTAATAACTTCTTTTTGTAAATTCTTCTAAATTATATTTCCGCAGGGAAATAACAAATAGTCTATGAATTAAAAATCACTTTAAGAAATTGTATAGTTTCTTATTCAAAATGTCCCTTATGACAATCTTTAATAATCTTGCATTATCCCTGTCAGTTGTGAAATAAGTGGTGGTGAGTGGAAAGGCGAGGTAAAGATATCCTGGCTGGGATATCTTTACCCCCGGGGGTAAAGCTAAACTGGCCAGGATATCTTTACCCCTACCCCAACTTTTGGGTATAAACTATTTTCTAAATGCCCAATTTAACGTAATGTAAGATTATGAAAGATTGTCATAAGGGACATTTTGAATAAGAAAATATACAAAAAGAAGTTAATAAATAATCATTCGCCTCTATAATATGGTCATATTTCTTACTAAGGGTAGTTCTATTAGTCCGAGTCATGATTGAAACGAAAAATGTTAAAGTGAAACATCGAGTCCACTATCTTGCTTCTCTTACATATTAGAAGAAATTGGGCATTTAGAAAATAGTTTATACCAAAAAGTTGGGGTGGGGGTAAAGATATCCTGGCCAGTTTAGCTTTACCCCCGGGGGTAAAGATATCCCAGCCAGGATATCTTTACCCCCGTCTTTCAACTCACCACCACCACCCATTTCACAACTGACAGGGATAATGCAAGATTATGAAAGATTGTCATAAGCAACATTTTGAATAAGAAAATAGACAAAAAGAAGTTATTAAATAATCATTTGCCTCTATAATGTGGTCTTATTTCTTACTAAGGGTAATTCTATTAGTCTATTCTATGAGTCATGAATGAAACAAAAAATGTTAAAGTGAAACATTGAGTTCACTATCTTGCTTCTCTTACATATAAGAAAAAAATGGGCATTAAGATAATAGTTAATACCCAAAAGTTGGGGTGGGGGTAAAGATATCCTGGCCAGTGGCCAGTTTAGCTTTTTCCCTGGGGGTAAACATATCCCAGCCGGGATATCTTTACCCCCCCCCCCCTTTGCACTCACCACCACCACCCATTTCATAACTGACAGGGATAATGCAAGATTATGAAAGATTGTCATAAGGGACATTTTGAATAAGAAAATATACAAAAAGAAGTTATTAAATAATTATTTGCCTCTATAATGTGGTCATATTTCTAACTAAGGATAGTTCTATTAGTCTGAGTCATGATTGAAACGAAAAATGTTAAAGTGAAACATCGAGTCCACTATCTTGCTTCTCTTACATATAAGAAGAAATTGGGTATTAAGAAAATATTTTATACCCAAAAGATGGGGTGGGGGTAAAGATATCCTGGCCAGTTTAGCTTTACCCCCGGGGGTAAAGATATCCTAGCCAGTTTAGCTTTACCCCCGGGGGTGAAGATATCCAGGGTGGGGGTAAAGATATCCCGGGATATCCTTACCCCCGGGGGTAAAGCTACCCCTGAGTAGCTTTACCCCCATGGGTAAAGCTACCCAGGGGTCAAGATAAACTGTGGCACTGGTATATTTTTTGTTGCAGAAAAATCTGTGCTTGCAAAAAAGACATAGAAGAGATTCAACCGAAGTTAGAGCAGTGTGTGGATGAGATTATGATAAATGCCGAGAAGTTGATTAGTTATCAGAAACAGCGGCAGACATCAGTGTGGGGTCTGCTTGAAGTTGCAGTGAGTATTAACATAACCTATTTTATATGGGAAACCCAAGAACGTGGCGGCCATCGCCCATCGGGGCTTGAAGAAATATATGGGCTGCATGATGCTTCCACGCAGAGCTGAATCCGACCCACACACGAGTACTGGTAAACCGCTTAGAGGATCTAAGCCTGCCCAGGCAAAGCGGTGTGCACGAGTCAGACCGTACATGCTTATAAACCCTTTTGGTTTCATTGGGCGACAGGGCTTGAGATGTCATTTCGTCTCAATGTCGGGTGAAAGTCCCACAAAATTGGAAGCAACGTCTCCAAAATGACCTTTACAGGGTTGACAGGGACGTTAAACCTCAAATCAAACAAAAACCAAGAACATGTACTGTGGCAAAAGTGCAGGCCCAGATCATACCCCACATCTGATAAGGACCTATACTGTTTCTGAGAAGTTCTGAGATTTTCTAAATACATTTTTGAAAAAAACTCAATCTGACAACCTAAATTTTGAAAAGGAGATTCCACGCAGTACAAAACAGGTTAATCAAATTACAGCAAAAATGCTAAAACAGTTCATTTTTGAGCTGTAACATACATGTATTTGAGGTTGTTCAGCTCATGTTTACACAGTGCTGGTACGACTGCACAATTGACGTCTGTATGACATCTGCTTGAAATAAAACAAACTATGAAATAAATGGTATAACTTTTTCAGTCTTAACACACTTAAGGGGTCCATATCCATATATATACTACAACCTCATCATAACACTGTTCATTATAACACTGTTTTGGGTATAACAGTTTCAAGATGGATCCCAAAAATGTAAAGATTTATAGAAAAATGACCATTTAAAAATAATATATACATTTTTGTTTGGATATGGCATGGTTGTTTAACTAACACAGGTTCTGCTGTGGACCCCATTGATAGTGTTATAAAGTGTTTGTTGCATACATAACAATTGATTATTCACCTTTAGGGGAGGCAACTCTTTCACAGTGCTGGTAGGACTGCACAATTGACGTCTGTATGACATCTGCTTGAAATAAAACAAATTATGAAATAAATGGTATAACTTTTTCAGTCTTAACACACTTAAGGGGTCCATATCCATATATATACTACAACCTCATCATAACACTGTTCATTATAACACTGTTTTGGGTATAACACAGTTTCAAGATGGATCCCAAAAATGTAAAGATTTATAGAAAAATGACCATTTAAAAAATAATCTATACATTTTTGTTTGGATATAGCATGGTTGTTTAACTAACACAGGTTCTGCTGTGGACCCAACTGATAGTGTTATAAAGTGTTTGTTGCGTACATAACAATTGATTATTCACCTTTAGGGGAGGCAACTCTTTTCAAATATATATTTATAAAAGATGGGGAAAAGTTTTTCAGATGTATTTATTCCCCTTAATGTCAGTGATGCCTAACTTTTGTCCAGGTGTATACATTTTTTTTTTTTTTGGTTTGGGTTTTACGGCCCTTTCAAGATTATTTCACTCATATCGAGCCGATCGTTAATCGTAGGTGGGCGAAAACCGGAGGACCCGGAGAAAAACCACCTGACCTTCCGTTGCAGAACTTGGCGTCAGGTGTATACATTTAAAATGATGCTATAATGCATGGCCCGAGATATAATGGGGTATCCACATACTATTTTCCTTATTTCTGCACAAAAACATATGTTGTGAGTACTTATTAGAAAAGCTTTACCCAGGTGCTTCTAATGAATACCCACATGTGTTAACCCTTGTCCTGCTGAATATTCACATATGCCACACCCACTACTGATTATCAACCAATCAGATTACTTGATGCAAATTATTGCAACAAATTCACAATCTGAATGGCAAACAATGTAGATCCTGATCAGATGGCTTCTTCAGAAGCCATGTGATCTGGATCTACATTGTTTGAAAGCTAAGACATATCCGGGTTCAGCAGGACAAGGGTTAACATGTAGAAATGAGAAAATATCAGTTCTTTTCAATAAAAATAGCGCCTTATTTGGAGCTATGATAATGAACACTGTTGTGGAGGTTTGTTCATTTAAGAAATGAGGGTAACTTTTTTAAAAGTTCATTGATGGATGAGCAATATTGAGTCATGAGCTAGGTAACTTTGTTGTTCATACTTTAATGAACTTTAAATAAATTTGAAGTTAATCTTTTAATGTTCATTGAAGTTTGAGAAACATCGGGTCACCAGCAAAGTGACTTTTCTTGTGACCTTATGTTGTTCATACTTCAATGAATGTTAAACAAATTACCTTTATCACATTTTTTACATTATTTCCATCTGTTATGGGCAAAAAAAATCAAGTTTGAGGGCTAAAATTGAAAAAAGAAAACCATTGCACCGACTTTTCCGGTTAACAGCAGAAGAGCACCATTGTTGTTGTATTGTAACCCAGTCATATTGGAGAGGACTATGTTTATTTTGACATCAGCTGAGTTGAGCAGGAAAAATGTAGTTTACTGTAGGGATTTGCTGTAAACACACTGAGAATGTAAATATTTGACTTTTCAGATTCATCAAAACAGGCAGGTTCAACAAGCTCAACAATCTCAGGTAACCAGTCCAGTTCCAGAAGATTTACCACCAGTATGTCGACAAGAATCAAAAGCCAGTAGTGGTAGTAATAATGGAACAGCCAATTTTCTCCAGTCTTTCAGTTTAAATTTAGAATCACTCAAGGTCATGGAAGATTCTAAAACAACGAACAAAAAGTAAGTTTTGATGATTGTGTGAACAGCATAGGGAATCATCAAAAATGATTGAGACAGCCTATGAAAAATACCTGTATTAGAAATTTAAGCGAAATGGGAATACCTGGCACATTTTTTCACCATTTTTTCAAAGGGAGTACATTTTTTAAACTTCCTGTTTGCTTTTCTATAAGCTCTGTCCCAAGGAAAATGGGTTCAACTCTTAAAGGAAAGAAATTGCTTCTCAGGAGCAAATACTTTCCTTTAAGAGTTGACCCCCATTGATATGGGAGACAAAAATACTTTTGGAGGAGTTGCCTCCCCTGAAGGTGTATCCATTCTCATTAAACAGCAAAGACTCGGATATAACTATAGAGTCAAACTTCAATTCGTTAGACACCTTCACAACCATGAAAATTTCAGGAATACATACCTATATAATTTTGACTCCCTCAAACTCCCACTTTTATATATAAAAGTGGGTTTTACAGGGGTATACATTATATTTCTTATTTCTGTTCAAAAACATAGATTGTAGGTACACATTAAGAGCAGCCTCGTCGAGGTGGTTCTAACAAGTTCCTACAACCTATGTTTTGTGCAGAAATATGAAAAATATCGTAATTTTTTTCTGAAATTTTTGGTGGTGAAATTTTCAATACACTTGAATAGGCATGTTTTCATAATGAGTCTGGGGTGGTTCCAGCCACTGAGGGTTAGTCATAGTGCCAGGTCAGGCAGCTTAACAGTTATATCTTTTCTATTTTCCTTAAAAATAAAGGTATGTTGTGTGTACTCATTAGAATCACCTCTTCAAGGCTATCCTGATTAGTACACAAAACATACATTTTCAGGATTAAATAAGACAATTGTCACAAACATATTAAAATATATACAATTATGGGAAATTTTCCTAAGAACTCAAAAATGAGTTTGAACCAGCCATGGAAAAAATTACCCATAGGACCAGCCATAGGAGTACCACCCATAGGTGTACCGGCCATAGGTCAACCATCTATAGGTGTACAAGCAGTGTTGCACTGTACACTGTATATGGCTACTAGCAATCTCTACAGTGACAGTCTACTATCCAATCATTTTTTGTTTTATCATTTTTCTGAGTATTCATTTTTGTTTCTATGCTCAGTATTAAGTGGGCCCCGTCAAGCGATTTTGGTACTTATCGCCTATGCGAGCAGCGAAGGTTCAGGCGAGCCTGCGCAGTCTCGCCAGAACCTTCGCTGCTCGCTCATACAGGCAGTGAATCAAGAGGAACCTTCAGACAGAAAGCCATATCCCTGGCCCCTCTGAATGGCTGGGCATGCGCATTTAAAATTTGTCATGACAGAATGCTCGAAGACACAAAATCGCTTGGCGGGGCTCAAGTGTGTATTATGGGAAAAGGGAACATCTTCAGGGGAGGCAATTCTTTCAAAAATATTTTTTTCTCCTCTTCTCTTAGAGGAAAGAACTTGCTCTGCAGGAGCAAACTCTTTGCTCAAAGAGTTGACCCTTTTTCAGAGGTATTCGGTGTTCAAAACAACAGTACAGTATGTTACAAACTTGTCTCCCTTTGTAAAAATGGAGTCAAATATCGGGGGCTAGTTGTTCAAAACGAATGATGTCATTAATTAACATATCGTTAAAACTTTGATCATTTAATATGGCAAAAATACTGATATTTTTTCAGCAAAAATACACCGCATTAGATACTGTTCTCATACTAGAACAGTTAACAATTTACTACTAACAAGCTTGTTAAGCTATCCATTACGCAAACACGCCTATACAAATACATTGTCACCTTATCACCGAAAAAATGAAAATTTTATGATGAAAAATCGTGATATTTTTCTTATTTCTGCTCAAAATATAGATTGTTGGCACTCCTTAGAACTGCCTCCGAAAAATAAGGTATACCCTCGGAAACCCCAGTTTTACTATATAAAAGTGGGGTTCAAGTGGGTCAAAATTATATAGGCATGTTTTCGTGATGAATGCGTTGAACACATGGGCCCAGGTCTCCCAGTTCCCATTGAAAGTATTTGCTCGAGAAGAGCAATTTCTGTCTTTGAGGCATTATGGGAACGGGAAACATATCAGGGTCCAGTTTTTCAAAGCTAATGAAGGCACAACTTTTTATTCCATTTACCGTATTTACCGCACATGCTCCTATAAGCGCACACCCAAGCTTTTTCTGGAAAAAATACACAAGCGCACACTTTACAGTAACCTCCCAACAAATTCATATTGAGTTTTGCTGCATCTTTGACCCGGACAATCATATGTATATGTGGTGAACCCCTATGCTGAAACTCAACTCTATAAAATAATCATATCTGAAGCTTTTTTTCTTATTTTTTTTTGTACTGAGTGTGCGCTTATTAGGTAGATTTTTCACCACAATATTTTCATACAATTTTGAAAAAACTAAGCGCACGGTGCGGTAAATAGGTCGAATACGGTAATACAACTTTATGCACTCCATTTAATACAATTAATGCGCTATAGGACTTGACATTTTATGTGAATCATTGGCTTTGCAGATGATTCACATGAAATGTCAAGTCACAGTGTAGGACTTGACATTTGATTATCTACTTGGCAGATGATTCACATGAAATGCCAAGTCACAGTGTAGGACTTGACATTTGATTATCTACTTGGCAGATGATTCACATGAAATGTCAAGTCACAGTGTAGGACTTGACATTTGATTATCTACTTGGCAGATGATTCACAGATTCAAATGAAATGTCAAGGATTATTTGCTGAAAAATACTGAAAAACAAAGAATTGACGTCTGTCTGCTTCAGTGCTTGTAGGGTGAAAAAGGAATGGGTACACCTGTAGGGGAGGTCATCATGTTAGCACCCCACCCCAGTAAACCCCGCCTAATATAGATAAAAACTGGGATTTTAGGGGTACACATTATTTCTCTTGTTTCTTCTCCAAGACAAAGGTTGTGGATACTAGTTAAATTTGTTTGATTTGAGGTTTATCGTCCCCGTCAACACTGTAAAGGTCATTTTGAAGAGGTTGCTTCCAATTTTGTGGGACTTCTACCCGACATTGAGATGAAATGACATATCAAGCCCTGTCGCCCAATGAAACAAATAAGGTTTATAGGCATGGACGGTCCGACACTTGCACCGCTTTGCCTGGGCTGGCTTAGATCCTCTAAGCGGTTTACCAGTTCTCGTGTGTGGGTCGGATTCAGCTCTGCGTGGTAGGACCATGCAGCCCATATATTTCTTCAAGCACCGATGGGCGGGGGCCATATATGAGGTAGTGCTATTGAGTACCTACAACCTATGTTTGGTTTCTTCAAAAAACAAAATGGAGATAGAAAGAATACATTTGGAGACTATGTCTCATCTATGTGTTATCATAATGTACCTCCGTACAAATTATTTGTCTCTCTGGTTGAACAGCAAGTTCTTTAGGACTTTTTCAGGAAAGCAATCAAAACAAATATGTTGGAAAATACCTTATGGCGGATGTATCCTATCACTTTAACCCATTTTATTCTGGAATCCCCAAAATGGAACACTTGCGAATAGTGCAGGCCCAGATCAAACACTGTGTTCAGGGCCTGCACTGTTTGTGAGACTGTTCAGTCATTGTCCCTTAATGAATTTTCAAAAACAGCTAAACCTGACACCCACTAAATTTCACAATAGGCTGCATGTATACATGAGCCGGGAGATTCCATTCAGTACAAAATGGGTTACAATTAACCCCGGAGAAGCCAATCACAACAATTGTCGTCTGCTTTGTTGTCTGCCGTTTTTTTTTAAATGATTTGTTGCAGAAAGTGTGGACACAGATCAGATTGCTCCTCTAGGAACAGAGGAGCCTCCCTGGTGTGGTGGTTATGCTACTCGCCTTGTAAACCAGGGGTCGCAGGATCGATCCCGGGCTTCTTCAGACTTTCGGATGAATCTTTAAACCGAGGTCCCGTCTCCGTATGACCATAGCTGTTGGTGGGATGTAAAACTCAAACACTCACTCCTCTAGGAACAGTCTGATCTCCTCTAGGGATAGTCTGATCTGAGTCCACACCGTTTTGTGCCCGTTTGAAAATAATACGCAGCAGACGACGTAAACAGACAACATTCTCAGATGCAGTTTTTCTTGGCATCTTTAGGGTCATTTTCAGGCACTTTTTTCTGTATCTTTAAATGGCCTGTTCTACCATGTATTATCATTCCAGGTTTGAAGAAACATTATGCAGTTTAATTCAAGAGCATGAAGAATTTGCATCACTTCTGTCAGAGGTTTGACAGCCAGTTTCCATGACAACCTGAGCAACCATTTGCCATTGATGACCAGCAAACAAAGAATGAAGACATCAGCTCAGTCTACTGAGCAAAGAACTGCATTCCAAGCAAAGGAAAATGTGAACCAGTCTGTGATACAGAGTGGAAGGGTTTCCACTTTGCATTTTAATTCCAACAAAACATACATGTATTTATTTAGAATGAATTGAGAAGCATGAATCAATTGTACATTATAATATATGAGAGGAGAGCTCCTTGCATTTTAGACTGTTGTTTTTAATTGAATGAGCACTGTCAGGAGAAATCCAGGCCCAGAGATTATAAAACAATTTTCATGCTCAACTCAGCTGAGCATGAAATTTGCAATGCTCATAACTATTAAAATACATACAAATCAGGTGCCAAGGTTATTAAACCTTTTTCAGGCTCAACTCACTTGGGCATGAAATTTATCCTGCTCATAAATTTTAAAATGCCAACAAATGTTGGCATTTTAAAATTTATGAGCAGGATAAATGACATTCTGTGTTGATCTGAGCAAGAAAAATGGTTGATGAGCATCCCCACTTTGTATAAAAGAGAAAAGTGGGGCTTATGGACATATTCATTAGTTTCCTTGTTTTTGCCCCAAAACATAGACTGTGGGTACTCATTGGAACGGCCCTAATGAGGCGGTTGGTTCTGAATTATATTTGGACAAAAAATAAGAACTATGGATGGACTGACAGGGTAAAACTAAATGCCCTTTCAACCATTCTATGAATGGCGGGGGCATAAAAATACCAGCCGTTTTCCTGGGGTTCAGATGCAGATTCAAGAAGGGCAGTTGTAAGTTGGTAAAAGAGTGAGTGAGTGTTTGAGTTTTACATCCCACCAACAGCTAAGGTCATACGGAGACGGGACCTCGGGTTAAAGACTCATCCGAAAGTCTGGAGAAGCCTGGGATCGATCCTGCGACCCCTGGTTTACAAGGCGAGTAGCTTAACCACTACACCACGGAGGCTTCTAGTTGGTAAAAGAATATACACTTTACTATTTTTAACTACTAATATATGAGCCTGCTCAGTAAAGTGATGTTAGGTAAAATGACCAGCTTGGCATGACCTAAAAAGTGTTTACTGGGCTGTTAAAACTCCAAACCAAACCAAAATTTTATTCATCATCTGAAACATAGATAGTGTTGGTACTTGTCAGACATCATGAAAGCATGCCTATACAGTTTTGACCCCTTTCAAACCCCACTTTTATATAGTAAAAATGGGGTTTACAGAGGTATCATTATCTTACTTGGTTCTGCTTAAAACGTAGATTGTGGGTACTCATTAGAACCTCCTCGCTGAGGCAGTTCTAACGAGTTCCAACAATCTATGTTTTTGAGCAGAAATATGAAAAATATCTGAATTTTTATCTGAAAATTTTTCAATGTTTGGTGGAAAGATTTTCAATATATTTGAATAGGCATGTTTTTTGGTATGAGAAGCGGTTCCATCAAGCACCCACAGTCTACATCTTGACTTTTGTATCACAAAGCCAAATTGTGCTGCAGATCAATGAGCTGTCACGCCTGCTTTAAGCATGCCCTGATACAGGAGTCCCGTTTTACATCCATTCATGAAGCTGTCAACATTTGCAACCAATCTAACTTTCACCCTAATGTAAGAGTCCATTTCTGAAGAAACGACATAGCCTTCAGTGGAACTGTTTATAGTATGTATTTATTTACCTTTAACCAGTATACATTGAGTTATTATTTAGTAAATAGATTACCGTAATGATCCTAAGTATTGGGACAGGTAGGCCCAAGCAAACAGTGCAGACCCAGATCAGACTGCTGCTGAAGGAGCAGTCTGATCAGAGTCTACACTGTTTGCCATTCTTTCTGCACCTTTTGGATACCTTGCAGGATCGTGAAACAAATTTGTCAAAATTTTAGAAGAATTATAGCAAGTCTTCAAGGTGTCCGAATTTTTAACCCTTGAGACGTAAAAAACTACATATGAAAATGTCGTCTGCTTATGTCGTCTGCTGAATATTTTTGCATACAGGCAAACAGTGTGGGCCCAGATCAGACTGCTTTCAACCATTCTATGAATGGCGGGGGCATAAAAATACCAGCCGTTTTCCTGGGGTTCAGATGCAGATTCAAGAAGGGCAGTTGTAAGTTGGTAAAAGAGTGAGTGAGTGTTTGAGTTTTACATCCCACCAACAGCTAAGGTCATACGGAGACGGGACCTCGGTTTAAAGACTCATCCAAAAGTCTGGAGAAGCCTGGGATCGATCCTGCGACCCCTGGTTTACAAGGCGAGTAGCTTAACCACTACACCACAGAGGCTTCTAGTTGGTAAAAGAATATACACTTTACTATTTTTAACTACTAATGTATGAGCCTGCTCAGTAAAGTGATGTTAGGTAAAATGAACAGCTTGGCATGACCTAAAAAGTGTTTACTGGGCTGTTAAAACTCCAAACCAAACCAAAATTTTATTCATCATCTGAAACATAGATAGTGTTGGTACTTGTCAGACATCATGAAAGCATGCCTATACAGTTTTGACCCCTTTCAAACCCCACTTTTATATAGTAAAAATGGGGTTTACAGAGGTATCATTATCTTACTTGGTTCTGCTTAAAACGTAGATTGTGGGTACTCATTAGAACCTCCTCGCTGAGGCAGTTCTAACGAGTTCCAACAATCTATGTTTTTGAGCAGAAATATGAAAAATATCTGAATTTTTATCTGAAAATTTTTCAATGTTTGGTGGAAAGATTTTCAATATATTTGAATAGGCATGTTTTTTGGTATGAGAAGCGGTTCCATCAAGCACCCACAGTCTACATCTTGACTTTTGTATCACAAAGCCAAATTGTGCTGCAGATCAATGAGCTGTCACGCCTGCTTTAAGCATGCCCTGATACAGGAGTCCCGTTTTACATCCATTCATGAAGCTGTCAACATTTGCAACCAATCTAACTTTCACCCTAATGTAAGAGTCCATTTCTGAAGAAACGACATAGCCTTCAGTGGAACTGTTTATAGTATGTATTTATTTACCTTTAACCAGTATACATTGAGTTATTATTTAGTAAATAGATTACCGTAATGATCCTAAGTATTGGGACAGGTAGGCCCAAGCAAACAGTGCAGACCCAGATCAGACTGCTGCTGAAGGAGCAGTCTGATCAGAGTCTACACTGTTTGCCATTCTTTCTGCACCTTTTGGATACCTTGCAGGATCGTGAAACAAATTTGTCAAAATTTTAGAAGAATTATAGCAAGTCTTCAAGGTGTCCGAATTTTTAACCCTTGAGACGTGAAAAACTACATATGAAAATGTCGTCTGCTTATGTCGTCTGCTGAATATTTTTGCATACAGGCAAACAGTGTGGGCCCAGATCAGACTGCTCCTTGATCTGGGTCCACACTGTTTGGAAAAAGGACTTTTTAAGTAACCGGCAGATGACAAAACAGACGACAATTTTTAGGATTTTTGCGTTAACCCTTTTCATACTGAATTATAGAATCTTCCTCACTATACATGTATTTAGCAGGAGTCCATTTCAAAGTCTAGGGGTGTCAGGTTGGGTTTTTAGAATTTTATTTTGAAAATGGCTGAACCATTTGCAAACAGTGAAGGTCCTGAGCTGATGCCACATACTGACTGTCTGAGGCATCTGATCTGGGCCTGCACTGTTTGCAAATGACCCCTTTTAGGGTTTCTGGTACAAAATGAGTTAATCAGCAAAGAAAAATATAGTTGACAATGTTGTCTGCTACAGTTATGACTGGAAATTACAGATTATGGAAATTTCAGATTATGGAAATTACAGATCATGGAAATTACAGATTATGGAAATTTCAGATCATGAAAATTACAGATCATGAAACCATTTGTGTTCAAATGTTCATAAGTTTCATCTAAATAAATTTTTAAGAAAAGACTGTGTTACGTGTAATATCTGTTCCTTATCGTATTTGGGGTAACTGACAGCCAATGAAAATAATCCATACAGGTCCAGCAACATCATTTTGGGAAATTGATCATAAAATTATTTCTTTGGTCAGTCTCTCCCTTACATTGATTTCAGAAGTTTTTTAAGAGTTTACAAGCCTCTGTGGCCTAGTGGGTGAGAGTGCTGATTCTTAATCATTTGGTCTCTCACCACTGTGGTTCGAGCCTAGCTTGGGTTACATGTGAGACGCCAAGTTCTGCAGATGGAAGGTCAGGTGGTTTTCCTCTGGGTACTCCGTTTTTCGCCCATCTCTGATTGACGATCGGCTTGAAATAAGTGACATAATCTTGAAGGGGCTGTAAAACCAAAACCAAAAAAAAAAAAAAAAAAAAAAAAAAAAAATGAAAATTAAATAAAATTTAACCCTTAAGACGCCGTTGAAAACAAAATCTGAAAATGTCATCTGCTTGTGTCGTCTGCACAGTTTTTTTGCAAACTTTTTAAAAATATTTTTGCATACAGGCAAACAGTGTGGGCCCAGATCACACTGCTTCTGTAAGGCAAACAGTGTGGGCCCAGATCAGACTTTTTCCATAAGCAATCCACATATGAAATTTCATATACATGTATTGTTCCTAAGATACGATATAAACTATAGTGCCTGACGGATGGACAGATGGACTGATGGACGAATGGAGAAAGCACCACAACTTCTTCCAAGTCTAAAATGGCTGTTCGAATTGCTCCATATATTTCAGCGAGGGCACAGAAATTTCTACCTGTACATGGGCACCAATCGAAGACCCAGTTAAGCATGCAAATAGCACTGTTTGATCAGAGACTTCACTGGTCACATTCTTTACCTACTATGCAGAGGGCCATATTAAAAAAAAGCCCTAAATCAGATTTTTTTTACCGACCTGGTAGAAAAATTTCAATGATACAGTCAGTTAGGATAGCTTGGACATACTTTCAAGGTGAATACCAATTCTGAAAGTGGGGCAGATTTTTTCAGGGGCATCTCTGAGGTTGTTTGATTTTTGTGTTCTTGGAGATGTTGCACTGATGAGTTAGGAAGCCTTCTTGAGGACTGGACAAACAATTTATCTAAATCGTGACAATCAAGGGTGAGGGTTGCGGCTGCGTAAGATCGATTTAAGTCCCCCAGTGATTTTTCACTGACCGTTCCAAGGCGGTTCTTCTGTTGCAGTTTATTTTTGTTATGGTTTGTCAATGAGTGTGTGTATTGCTTATATCTTTTTGTTTTGAATAGCCAATAGGACATTTTGTAGGAAAGTCACTGTCCTTTTGGCTTTCTGCTATTGATGTTTCCAATAGGGTCTAGTTACCTAATCTTTGCGTTTCTTTCCCTTTGGTGTCTCTGATGGGTGGTGTGGGTTGATTTTTCCATTCCTGGTCATTGCCTTCACGTCTATTTTTCATGAAGTGGAGGATATGAGGCATATCCATGGGGACAATCACTTTGTTTAATCATTTTCCAGAAACGTTCCTGGAAAGATTTTTTAGCCCACCTGTCACGCAGTGACGAGGTGAGCTTTTGGGATCACTTTTTGTCCATCTGTCGTGCGTGCGTGCGTCCATGCATGCGTAAACTTTTTCTTCAAATGACATCTTCTCCTTAACCACTGATCGGATTTTGACCAAACTTCACAGGAATGATCCTTAGGTGGTCCCCTTTCAAATTTGTTCAAATGGTTCCAGTCCATTGCATATCTAGGTCACAGGAGCTAAAAATAGATTTTTTTTTACTGCACACTTAAAAAATCTTCTTCTCTGAAACCACATGGCCCAGGTCTTTGATATTTGGTATGAAGCTTCATCTAGTGGACCTCTTCCAAGATTGTTCAAATTATAGCCCTGGGGCCAAAAATGCCCCTGCCCAAGGGGCCTTTGGTTTTACATAGGCTTATATAGGGAAAATCTTTAAAAAGCTTCTTCTCTGAAACTGCAAGGCCCAGGTCTTTGATATTTGGTGTGAAGCTTCATCTATTGGACTTCTGTCAAGATTATTCAAATTATCGACCTAGGGCGAAAAATGCCCCTACCTGCGGGCCCTTTGGTTTTACATTGGCTTATACAGGGAAAATCTTTAAAAATCTTCTTCTCCGAAACCACATGGCCCATGTCTTTGATATTTGATGTGAAGCTTCATCTAGTGGACCTCTATCAAGATTGTTCAAATTATAGCCCTAGGGACAAAAATGCCCCCGCCCCAGGGCTCTTTGGTTTTTCATAGGCTTATATAGGGAAAATATTGAAAAATCTTCTTCTCTGAAACCACAAGGCCCAGGTCTTTGATATTTGGTATGGAGCTTCATCTAGAGAACCTCTACCAAGATTGTTCAAATTATAGCCCTGGGGCCAAATATGCCCCCGCCCGTGGCCCTTTGGTTTTACACAGACTTATATAGGGAAAATCTTGAAAAATCTTCTTCTCTAAAACTGCAAGGCCCAGGTCTTTGATATTTGGTGTGAAGCTTCATCTAGTGAACTTCTATCAAGATTGTTCAAATTATAGGCCTAGGGCGAGTGAGTGTTTGAGTTTTACATCTCACCAACAACTAAGGTCATATGTAGATGCGACCTCTACCGAGATTGTTCAAATCATAGCCCTTGGGCCAAAAATGCCCCAGCCCCGGGGACCTTCGGTTTTACATTGACTTATATAGGGAAAATCTTTAAAAATCTTCTTCTCTGAAACCGCAAGGCCCAGGTCTTTGATATTTGGTGTGAAGCTTCATCTAGTGGACCTCTATCAAAATTGTTCAAATTATAGCCCTAAGCAATGAAAACCTTTGAAAATCTTGTCTGAAAGCAGAAGGCCAAGTCTTTTATACTTGGTATGAAGCTTCATCTTGTGGATTTCTACCAAGATTGTTCAAATTATAGCCCCCCCCCCCCCCTCCCGAAACCATAAAGAACTTAGGTAAGATATTTAGTATGTAGCAACGTAATATGGTCACCTACATAAATCCTTGAAAACTTGAAAAAATCTTCTCCTCTGAAACAACAAGACCCAAAGCTTAGATATTTAGTATGTAGCAATGTCAAGTGGTCCCCTACATAAATCCTGCCAGTCACGCCCCTGGGGTCCAAATTGGCCCCGCCCCGGGGCTCCTTAGCTCCCATAATGGAAAAGAAGCTTAAAAAACCTGAAACCATAAAGCACATTGCTTAGATATTTATAATGTAGTAACGTGAAATGTTCACCTACATAAATCCTGCCAACCATGCCTCTGGTCTTGTTTTTTATGATAAGATGCATTCAGTGACACCAACCTGGGGGTCCTCTGGGATGTATCTGGGCCATGCCCCACCCCCTCCACTTCATAAAAAGGCCCAATATCTCAGAAACCGTTCAGATCTCCACCCCTAAACCATATATATTCTTGTTCCTTATGATAAGACGCATTCAGTGTGGGGTCCGCCCCGCCATACCCCACCCCTCCATTCCATAAAAGGCAATATATCTCAGAAACCTTTCAAATCCCAACCCCAAAACCATATATATTCTTGTTTCTTATGATAAGACGCATTCAGTGACAGCAACCTGGTGGTCCCCTGGGATGTGCCCGGGCCATGCCCCACCCCCTCCACTTCGTAAAAGGCTCAATATATCGGAAACAGTTTAGATCCACACCCCTAAACCATATATATTCTTGTTCTTTATGATAAGATGCATTCAATGATACCAACCTAGGGGTCTCCAATGGTGCGCCAGGGACATGTCCCACCCCTCCACTTCATAAAAGGCAATATATCTCAAAACACATTCAAATCCCCACCCCAAAACCATATATATTCTTGTTCCTTATGATAAGACGCATTCAGTGATACCAACCTGGGTGTCCCCTGGGATGTGCCCGGGCCATGCCCCACCTCCTCCACTTCATAAAAGGCCCAATATCTCAGAAACCGTTCAGATCCTCACCCCTTAACCATATATATTCTTGTTCCTTATGATAAGACGCATTTGGTGATTCCAACCTATGGGTCTCCCGGGGTGCGACGGGACCATGCCCCAGCCCTCCACTTCATAAAAGGCGATATATCTCGGAAACCATTCAGATCTCCACCCTAAAACCATATATATTCTTGTTCCTTATGAAAAGTCACATTCAGTGACACCAACCTGGGTGTCCCCTGGGATGTGCTTAAGCCATGCCCCACCCCACTACACTTTGCCAAAGGCCCAATAAACCAATTAGATCCCCACCCCTGAACCAAATATATTCTTGTTCCTGATGATAAGACACATTCGGTGATACCAACCTGGGGGTCTCCTAGTGTGCACTGGGGCATGCCCCACCCCTACACTTCATAAAATGCCATATATCTCAAAAAACTGTTCAGATGCCCACCCCTAACGCATGTATATTTTTGTTCCTTATGATAAGACTCATTCAGTCACATCAACCTGGGGTCTCTTTGTGCTAGGGTAATGTCTCGATGCCCCTCCACTTCATAAAAGGCCATGTATCGCAGACACCATTAAGATACCCACCTCATAATTATGTCTCCCCTGATTTTTTTTTTTCGGAGAGACATATTGTTTTTCCCCCGGGCATCTGTCTGTCTGTCTGTCTGTCACAAAATCGTGTCCGCTCTAGAACTTTAAAACCGTTCAAGCTATCTTCACGAAACTTCATATAAATATTATTCAACATTGGACGACGTGCAGTGTGCAAGAATGATAACTCTCACATTTATACTTTTTGAGTTATCTCCCTTTGAAATTTGTCGGTATGTATGGGAAAATCGCGTCCGGTCAATAACTTTCTTATTTTCATATGGATTTTGAAATTACCTGGCAGAATTAACAACTATGAGACGATGTGTGGCCCGCATTAGGCAGGTCGGTACCTCAAAGGTCAAGGTCATACTTAGAGGTCAAATATAAAAAAGGGGCCTTTTTTCGTGTTTGGTCAATAATTTTCTTATTTTTAGATGGATTTTATAATGACTTGGCAGAAATGTTAACTACCATAAAACGATGTGTTGCGGGCATGACCCAGGTTGGTACCTCAAAGGTCAAGGTCATTCTTAAAGGTCAAAGGTCAAACAGGGGCCTTTTTTCGTGTTTTGTCAATAACTTTCTTATGTTTAGATAAAATTTGAAATTACTTGGCAGAAATGTTAACTATAATAAGACGATGTGTTGCACGCATGATTCAGGTTGGTACCTCCAAGGTCAAGGTCATACATAGAGGTCAAATGTCAAAAAAGGGGATTTTTTCGTGTTTGGTCAAAACCTTTCTTATTTTTAGATAGATTTTAAAATTACTTGGCAGAAATGTTAACCACCATGAGACGATGTGTTGCGTGCAAGACCGAGTTGGGTACCTCAAAGGTCAAGGTCAAACTTAGAGGTCAAAGATCAAACAAGAGGACCAGGATGGTCCTATATCGCTCACCTGAGCTAAGTGTTTTGCACGTGCCCCAGTGTCCTGTTTGAGACCCGGCGAGGGGCCATTTTTGGTCCCAGGGCTATAATTTGAACAATCTTGGAAGAGGTCAACTAGATGAAGCTTCATACTAAATATCAAAGACCTGTGCCTTCTGGTTTTAGACAAGAAGATGTTTCAAGAAGATTTCCCTATCATAAGCCTGCATAAAACCAGTGGGCCCCGGCACGGGAGCATTTTGGCTCCAGGGCTATAATTTGAACAATCTTTGTAGAGGTCAACTAGATGAAGCATCATATCAAATATCAAAGACCTGGGCCTTCTGGTTTCAGACAAGAAGATTTTTTTTTAAGATTTTCGATCCCTATATAAGCGTATGTAAAACCATTGGGCCCCCGTTTGAGGCCATTTTTGGCCTCACGGCTATAATTTCAACAATCTTCATAGCCGTCCACTAGATGAAGCTTCATACCGAATATCAAAGACCTGGGCCTTCTGGTTTCAGACAAGAAGATTTTCAAAGGATTTCCCTATATAAGCATATGAAAAACCAGCGGACCCCGGTGCGTGGGGGGGGGGGGGGGGGGGGCATTTTTGGCCCCAGGGCTATAATTTGAACAATCTTGGTAGAGATCAACTAGATGAAGCTTCATACTAAACATCAAAGACCTGGGCCTCCTGGTTTCAGACAAGAATATTTTAAAGGTTTTCCCTATCATAAAATATTTTCTATAAAGGGTTATCCTTTGGAAGCACGAACTACACCACAGAAATGGAAAATATGAAGTGTACATCTTTTCTGGGCCAGACTAGCTAGTTTCGGCCAATTAGGCCTCATCAGTGACCCTCAAATATTTTCAAAATTCCACAATGGAATCAATGATCCCAAAGGACAAGAAAATATAAACTACACTATGATGTAGGGAAGGGAGACTTTTTACGGCCGCCACACATTCCCACACATCAGCTGTAGTGACGTTAAATATGTTCTATAAAAGGGTTATCCTTTGGAAGCACGAAATACACCACAGAAATGGAAAATATGAAGTGTACATGTTTTCTGTGCCAGACTAGCTAGTTTCGGCCAATTAGGCCTCATCAGTGACCCTCACTTTATAAAAGTGGAGTTCAGTGAAAAAAGAAAATAGGCCAATGGAGGGGGGAGACGGAATGGAGGGAGAAAGGGGAATGGAGAGGCGAGAAAGGGCAGGGAAGAGGGAATGTGGTAGAATAGGGGTGTGAGAAAAGGAAGGGGAAGGATGCCTAGAGGGAAAGAGAGATACCAGAGGGAAGAAAGAAGAAAGAGGGGAAAGGGGAGTGAAGGGATAAAGATAGGGGAAAGGGTACAAAATGAGGAAATGGTAGATGGGATTAAAAGGGGCAGTGAGAGGGAAGAATTTTGATTAATTTGACAGAAACACTTTCATGCTAGCATTGTGTCCGTTTTGTTTGTCAGATATGTAAAAACAGCTGGTAAAATACGGACAGTTTAAGTTTTAACTGATAAAACTGAGAAAAAAATCTTATTTACTCGAAAATTTTTCAAAAAACAAACTAAAAATAAATAATACATCAATTTTATTAATAAAAGTTGAGCAAAAAAAAAATAATAAAAATAAATAAATCGGACTGAGAAAGTTTTCTTTCAAACACTGCCGCTTTTTGGAAGTTTTAACAAAAACGAAAAGAAGGCAAGACGGGTAGGTTACGTTATTCCAAAGGGATACAATCGTGTGAAAGCTCGCAGTAGAAGAACAAAATATACAGTTTAATAGATAATTGAATGATATCGCCGTCACATTACTGGGGGCGATATATGGGCATTCGTATCCAACTGTCCTTATTTATACCTCTGTCCGTATTTACCCGGATTGCCCTTACACTCAGTATAGACATTTTCATACATAATCAAAACAGCAGAAATTGCACTCTTATGTACCAGCTCAAAGACGTTTCTTTTTTTTTTTTGTAATGGAGGCAGGTATATACAAACCGTAGGCCAATTCCTCAAAAACGCCAGATAAGTTTGACGCGGTAATAGCTCTTAGAAATAAGTCGGAACACGTCTTTCTTGAAGATGTAACCAAAATTCTGATCTGTCATCAATGTTAGCCTTTGAAATCTCTGATCTTTGTGGACAGACGTATACAAAAACAATCTGTAGTTAGAGACATCATTTTTCTTGACACCTGGTCTCTTTAGGGGAGCGTTGTTTGTTTATTTAACCGAGTTATACGGTCCAATTTGGCAGAAATGCTGCTGAATAATCGTAATTTTAGCGCAAGCAAGTGAATGTAAAATATTTTGTTCCGTAGACGTACACTTGACGCAGAAAACAAAATTTCATACGATATATTTTCTTTGAAAATATTTTTCAACATACTGGAAAAGCCTTATCTGGTTTTGAAATATAGTCGGAATGTTGCTGCGGTATCTCCAGGCATTTAGTTTCTTCTCCAATAGAAGCAAAAATCAACAGATTGCCTTCTCGATTTACACAAACGAAAAAACTTCACCTACCCTTTCTTCGAAGCCCTTTTTTGTGAGCTGTCTTCGATGCAGTAATATGTCTTCGCCGCAGCCGGTTGTACGGTGTGTTGATGGTCTCTACTTGTGTAATAGAGAACATAAATAAATAAACCACAGAATAAAACCAAATCGGCATTGATTATAGACGGCTTGTTTTGGATTGCATAACACCCTAATGACCACTTATTGAAGAATACAGTTTTGAGACAAAAACACTTGGTGTCATTCTGGCTGTCATACGGTTGGGGACCGGCCCCGATAGCTCAGTTGGTAGAGTGTCCGCTCCGGGGAACGGGAGGTCACGGGTTCGATCCCGGGCCGCGACATACCAAAGTCGTTAAAAATGGTACTAGCTGCTCCTTGCTTGGCACTCAGATTTACGGAGAAGAGCTAGGACTGGTCGACCCAGTGTCAGGATAATGTGACTGGGTGTGGTATCATGTAATGTGTCTGGGACATGATACTTCAGTGAGACAGCACTATAAAAGTGAGCATTGAGCTCCCTGTCGCAACCAGACACCGTCGTGATATGACTGAAAAATTGTTGAAAGCGACGTTTCTGATTTTATTTTCAGATACCATTTTACTTATGATTATTTTTCATACTTCTCATAGGTCTTGATAAGAGTCGTAATCAGGTTTTTCTTATTTCTCCATTAAAAGATATGCTGCAGGTGATCAGTGGCATTGCCTCAGAGAGACAATTTCGGTAAATAATACGAGATATGTTTTTCTGGTAGAAGCGTGGAAAATTTACAGTTGAAAAGAAGCGTCTTGGGAAGAAATAATAATAAATATAAACGTGATTTTTCGTGGCTCTAAACATGTTTTTAAGACGATATATATTGATTTTTTTTATTTTTGTTCCAAACAAAGATGTGGGTGCTCATTAGAAATAAGTAAACCCTAATGAAAACATCACAAGCGGGTATTTAAGCCAGAAGGACAGTTATTTACCCACAAAATGACCAAACTGATATCCAAAATAAAAAGATATAAGCAATACATACATGCAAAGACGAACTACAACTATAATAAACCACAACAGAAGAACCGCCTTGGAACGACCATTTAAAGTATTTCAAGATTTATTGTCGACTGTAACTCCTACTGGAGTAACCCATAAGTCAAAAATTTCAACAAAAGAAATACAAAACAGACATCTGAGGAAAGTTGCAAACTTTTGGTTTTGGAGAGCAAACCGTTTACTCTAGTCATCCTCCTGGGTATACAGCTACGATGCTGACAGGCGCCTGACCAGTGCAAATACTGCCAGAGAATACAAAATAGAAGTGAAGGCAATGATCAGGTATCGATACAATTAACCCACAGCTCCAATCAGAGACACCAAAGGGAAAGAAAAACAAAGATCCTAACCCTCAGAACAACATTTAATATGTGACTGCGTCAATAATAGAACAATAGTTAGTGTGGAGACAATCCTTTGAGTAGAAAAAATAGTTAGTGGAATAATCCGTGATAATACTGTCATGAATACCACTTTATGACAATGTTCACATCGGAATGTACACCATGAAAAGTTAAATGTTCTTGAAGATTACTTGATATGTCTTGAGTAGCGCAAAACAAACATCTTAAGAAAGTTGCAAACTCTGGTATTTAACATGAAACTGTTTACGCTAGTATCCCTCCCGGGCATACAACTGTGATGCTGACAGGAGCCTGACCAGTGCAAACACCACCACAGACAAGATCATCTATTGATGTGTGATCGTGTCATTGATTGACTAGAACTATAGACAGTGAGGTGACAGTCATATGGCTATATAGTAAGTGAGGTGACAGTCCTTTGGCTAGAAAAGTAGTTAGTGGAATAATCCATTATAATACTTTGTTGCACCACTTTATGTCAATATCCATAACCGAATGTACACCATACATAAACACTTAGAGAAACCTGTAGACTTCTTGCGATTTCAAGTTACGATGCAAATTCTACATCTAGATTCAAACTTATCAAAAGACATGAGGCTGAACTGAAATGGATTAAATCTTTACAGACCCCTTTCCCACTGGGATTTAATGACAACATTTATCAAGAGGGTAATATTTCCAGAATGTCCGACTTTGATATTTTCTCGCTCCTGGAATGTCGAAAACGCAGAACTAGATCTCACGGCACCAGGAAAAACGGTAACTTTAAACGTAAATTACATGCTTTTAAACGAAACAATACTAGACTGAAATGACTTATATTATTAAATCATGGACGCCACTCAATGCTTTCATTTCTAAGTTCATTACCCGTTTCTGTTTTACGTCTTCTGGACACCGAGGCGAATAAATTCTACGATAGTTCTAATCAGTTATATGATGCGGCTCTCTTAACTAGAGGCTATACTCAGCATACTCTCCGTCCTTACATTGATTCTGAAATTAATCATAAACGCCATTTCTTCAAAATACCCTTCATTAATAAGGGTATGGATTTTATAGATTTGCCCAGTATTTTCCGTGAGAGCTCGGTGCTTTCTTCCATTCCTGCTTATTTTCAAAATATTGAAACACCTATAATTTGCTATAAATATAACAAGCATGTTAGATATATCATTTTTAATTTCAATAAACTTGTTTCAGATCTTGATATTGATATTAATACTCCTGATTAATGTGATTGTAAAAACTCAGTGTATTGCTATCCTGCTGCTGGTCATGTAATTACTGGCAATTTGAAAATTATTCCTGATTCTAGGATAAGGAATATAATTTCTAAAGGACCGAAATATCGGTTTCCTTCTAAAATTGATTTCAGTAAATGTAGAGATGAAATAGCTGCTGCCTTGAATGAATTTCGCACTCGATGGTGTAAGAGTATGTTGAGCATAAAGCCCTTAAGGACTGGAAACTTTGCATTTTAAAACTAGTGAATAAACGCATTTCTTTCTATTCTCAAAATACTAACTTATTATCTCCTAAGCCTAAGACGTCTTTACGTCATTTTAAACTAGGTATTCAAGAATTTCATAAGAAGTTTGTTTCGGCCCCTGCAGACAAGGCCGCTAACAACGTCGTCGTTGTATGACGACTCCACAACGTCGTCGTTGTATGACGGCTCCACTATGTTAACACGCTTAAGCTGGAGCTGGGCGGTACTAAGGCCTATGAACTTCAGACTTGAGCTGAAGAGAGAGCTATAGTAGATGAACATATTTGTCATTCAGCCACCAAGTTTGCTGTGTGTGTTACCGAAGGCCAAGACAAGCTTCCTACGCTATACTGGTTACCAAAACTTCATAAAAGACCTTACAAAGCACGGTTTATTGCAAATTCTAGCTCTTGCACTACCACTGAACTTTCTAAATTATTAACTTCCTGTCTTACTGCTATTAAAACGCATGTGATTAAATATTGTGATAAAGTCTTTGAAAGATCAGGAAGAAATCTGTTTTGGTCTATAAAAATTCGAATGAGGTTTTAAATAAATTGAAATCCAGACGTTTTCGTGCTTCAAGTCTGTCTACTTATGATTTTTCCACTCTTTACACTACACTTCCTCATAATCTTATAAAAGAAAAGCTTAATGATTTAATTGAATGGGCTTTTCACAGAGAAGATTCTCTCTATCTTGTAATGTCAGAAATGCAGTTTTCACTTCTAAAGAGCATAAGAATTATACACTATGGTCATGTCGGAAAGTGTGTGATGCCCTCACCTTTCTACTTGACAATATTTATATTAGATTCGGTACTAAGTTGTTTAGACAAATTATGGGTATTCCGATGGGTACGAATTGTGCACCTCTTGTGGCTGATCTGTTCTTGTATTGTTATGAAAGAGACTTCATGTTGTCGCTTTCCATTGATAACCAATCTGAAATTATTGAAGCTTTTAGCTCCACTTCTAGATATTTAGATGATTTATTAAATATTGATAATACCTATTTCGATGGGTTGATCAGTCAGATTAACCCCCATGAACTTCAGTTAAATAAAGCATATTCTTCTGATACCGAGGCCCCGTTTTTGGATTTACATATATCTATTGTAGATGGGTTTGTTTCGTGCAAAATTTATGATAAACGCGATGACTTTGATTTTGAGATTGTAAATTTTCCTTTTTTGGATGGTGATGTTCCTCGTGCGCCATCCTATGGCCATCCTATTTCGCAATTAATTCGATTTGCTAGAGTGTGTAGTCGTGTGACTGACTTCAACACTCGTAATAAATTATTAACGGCTAAACTTCTTAATCAGGGTTATCGGTACCATAAACTACGCAAAGCCTTTTCAAAATTTTATAGACGCCATTCTGATTTAATTTCAAAATTCAATATTGGACTTAAATCTCTTCTGCAACAAGGTCTATTGGAACCCGAATTTTATGGTGACTTAGTATATAAATTTAGAAAAATATATGACCGCAATGACTTCAGCACCCAATTTCGTAAAATCATTCTTCGATATAAAAAGATTGGATACAACATGGATGTTATACGACAGACTGCATACATGGTAGTTAACCCAATCACGGTTGGCAACTTTGCTTCCCTCTTTAATTGCACGCCGGTGGGCCAGGCCTCAGATTCTATGACGGTTACAACGTAAAGACTTTTTGAGAATTAGAGAGATCTAATTCAAGGTTATGTTGGTTGGTGCCTGATGCTCTGTCTCTGGTCGGGCCCATCGGAGTCAAACTGTTGGTTTTCTTTTGCTCCAGCATTTCAGTGGTTTCTTGCTGTCGAGTCCTCACCATTGTCTCACCTCTGTGGTTCTTTGATTATTTGTGTTCACGGAGATGTTGCACTGATGAGTTAGGAGGCCTTCATGCGGACTGAACAAATTATTTGTCTAAATCGCGACGGAAGTAAGGGCGAGGATTGTGGCCACGTAAAATCGATTGAAGCATCCCCCCCCCACCCCCACCCCCAGTGAAAATCTTTCCACTGACCGTTCCAAGGCGGTTCTTATGTGGCGGTTTATTTATATTGTTGTTTGTTACTTACTGTGTGTATCACTTGTGTCTTTTTATTTTGGATGGCCATATGGCCATTTTGTGGGAAAATAACTGTCCTTATGGCCTTCCTTTGCTTAGGTTTTCATTATGGTCTGGTCGCTTCATGTTTGTGTTTCTTTCCCTTTGGTGTCTTTGATGGGTGGAGTAAGTTAATTGTATCGATTTCTGATCTTTGTTTTTCTTCTACTTTAAGAATTACGAGAGCAATCAAAATTATTTCATAATATATGTCACGTAATATGCCGCATTAAAACAATTTTCTAATGTTTTCTAGCATATAAGTGCTTTTAAGTTAAAGTGTTTAAGCTCACCCGAGCCGAAGGCTTATAGTATGGTAAGGCTCCGTTGTCTGTCTGTCGTCTATTTTCTGTTGTCTGTTGTCTGTTATCTGTCAACATTTTCAAACATCATCTCCTCTGAAACCACAACGCCGATTGAAGTCATATTTCATGTGGAGCATTCATGGGATGGGGGAACGAAAGTTTGTTCGCAGGGTCCAGGCCACATGACCAATATGGCCGCCATACCTATATAAGGTAAAAACCTTTCAAAAATCTTCTTCTCCGGAACCAGTGGGCCGATTGGCCTGAAACTTGGTATGTAGCATTGGGGACTTGGGCCCATAATATTTTGTTCAAATGATGACCCTTGGATGACCTTGACCAATTCCAGGCCAATGTCAAATTTGGTCGCATAGACTTTTGTATGGGAAAAAGTCAAAACCATGTACTTTTTGGAAACTATTGCAGCCTGTGATCTGAATATTAGTAGATGCAGTAAGCTAAATGGGTGGATGAAACCACATGATTATTCAAGGTCAATGTCATTCTTTGACCTTTGTTCAAGGTCATTCAGATATGAGAATTAAAACTTATTTTTATCAGGAACCACAAAGCCATTTATAACCGAATTTCACATGAAAGTTTTTTAGAACAAGGAAATGACAATTAATCAAAATGAATTTGGTCACGTGACCAATATGGCCCCATGACCATATTAGGTAAAACCCTTCAGAAATCTTCTTCTCCGGAACCATCGGACCGATTGGCCTGAAACTTGGTATGTAGCATTAGGGACTCAGGTCCATCATATTTTGTTCAAATGATGACCCTTGGATGACCTTGACCAATTTTAGGCCAAGGTCAAATTTGGTCCCATAAACTTTTGTATGGGAAAAAGTCAAAACCGTGTATTTTTGGAAACTATTGCAGCTTGTGATCTGAAAATTAATAGATGCAGAAAGCTAAATGGGTGGATGAAACTGCATGAGTATTCAAGGTCAAGGTCATTATTTGACCTTTGTTCAAGGTCATTCAGATATGAGAATTAACACTTATTTTTCTCAGAAACCACACAGCCATTTATAACCGAATTTCACATGAAAGTTTTTTAGAACAAGGAAATGACAATTAATCAAAATGAATTTGGTCACATGACCAATATTGCCGCTATCCCTATATGAGGTAAAAACCCTTCAAAAATCTTCTTCTCCGGAACCATTGGGCCGATTGGTCTGAAACTTAGTATGTAGCATTAGGGACTCGGGCCCATCATATCTTGTTCAAATGATGACCCTTGGATGACCTTGACTAATTTTAGGCCAAGGTCAAATTTGGTCGCATAGACTTTTGTATGGGAAAAAGTCAAAACCGTGTATTTTTTTGAAACTATTGCAGTCTGTGATCTGAAAATTAGTAGATGCAGTAAGCTAAATGGGTGAATGAATCTATATGAGTATTCAAGGTCAAGGTCATTCTGTGACCGTTGTTCAAGGTCATTCAGATATGAGAATTAAACTTATTTTTCTCAGAAACCACAAAGCCATTTGTAACAAAATTTTATATGAAAGTTTTTAAGAACAAGGAAGTAACAATAAATCAATATGAATTTGGTCACATGACCAATATGGCCGTCATGCCCATATAAGGTAAAACCCTTCAGAAATCTTCTTCCCTGGAACCGTTGGGTCGATTATCATGAAACTTGCTATGTAGCATTAGGGACTTGGGTCCATCATATTTTTTCTCAAATGATGACCCTTGGATGACCTTGACCAATTTTAGGCCAAGGTCAAATTTGGTCGCATAGACTTTTGTATGGGAAGAAGTCAAAATCGTGTATTTTTGGAAACTATTGCAGCCTGTGATCTGAAAATTAGTAGATGCAGTAAGCTAAATGGGTGAATGAATCTACATGAGTAGTCAAGGTCATTCTTTGACCTTTATTTAAGGTCATTCAGTTATGAGAATTAAAACGTATTTTTCTCAGAAACCACATAGCCATTTGTAATGAAATTTCATATGAACGTTTTTAAGAACAAGAAAATGACAATTAATCAATATGAATTTGGTCACATGACCAATATGGCTGTCATGTCTATATAAGGTAAAAAACCTTCAGAAATTTTCTTCTCTGGAACCAGTGGGCTGATTATCATATAACTTGGTATGTGGCAATGGGGACTTGGGCCCATGATGATGACTCCTGAATGACCCTGACCTATTTTAGGCCAAGGTCAAATTTTTTTGCATAGACTTTTGTATGGGGAAAAAGTCAAAACTGTATTTTGTTTTAAATATTGCACCTGGTGATCTGAAAATTGGTAGATACAGTAAGCTAAATGAGTAGATGAAATGACATGAGTATTCAAGGTCAAAGTCATACTTTGACCTTGATTCAAGGTCATCCAGATATGAGAATTAAAACATATTTTTCTCAGAAACCACTGAGCCATTTGTAACCAAAATTTCATATGCAGCATTGGGGGCTCGGGCTCATCACAGTTTATTCAAATGCTGACTTTCGGATACCTATTTTACGCCAAGGTCAAATTTGGTCACATAGATTTTGGGATGGGAAAAAGGTCAAAACCATGATTTTTTCGGAAACTATTGCAGTCTCTGATCTGAAAATTGATAAATGCAGTAAGCTAAATGAGTGGATGAAACTACATGTGTATTCAAGGTCCAGGTCATTCCTTGACCTTGGCCTAAGGCCTTTCAGATATGAAGATTAAAAATTATTTTTAACTAGAACCTCTGAGCCGGTTGTGACCAAATTTTATACAAGGCTCGTAGAAACAAGTAAATGAAGATTTAAATACATGCGTTTGGTCAAATGACCAAAATTGCCATCATGCCCATATAAGGTAAAAACACTTCAGAAATCTTCTACTCCAGAACCAGTGGGCCGATTTTCATTTAACTTGGTATGTAGCATTTGGGATTTGGGCCCACTATAGTTTCTTCAAATGATGACCCCTGGATGGCCTTAACCTGTTTTACGCAAAGGTCAAATTTGGCTGCCTATACATTTGTATTGGAGAAAGTAAAAAAAAATGTGTATTTTTTGGAAACTATTGCAACCTGTGATCTGAAAATTGGTAGATGTAATAAGCTAAATGAGTGGATGGAATTAAGGTCAACATTATTCTCTGACGTTGGCCCAATGTCATTCAGATGAAATTAAAATTTATTTTTCATAGAAACCACTTCTCCATCTGTAGCCATATTTCACATGAAAACTTTTAGGAACAAACAAATGAAAATTTATTAATATGAATTTGGTCACATTACTAAAATGGCCGCCATGTCCATATACATGTATACCCTTCGGATTTTTTTCTTCTAACCAATGGGCCCATTATCAAGTCACATGACCGAGATTAATACTTGGTAAAAACCCTATAAAATCGTCTTCTCAGAAATGAAATGGCTCCATAAGCTCTCAGCACTCAGGTGAGCGGCTCAGGACCATTGGTCCTCTGGTTTGTATTTCCTTGAATTGGGTCCGAGGTATGGCGATCTTGTGTTCTTCAATTGATAGATGTGCTGGAGGATTGGTCAAACTTTGTCGAGAATGATAAGAACTGGGATACTATTTACCTTGATTTTGCTAAAGCATTTGATAGTGTTCCACATAATAGTGTTTCCCCCGGCTCCTCAAAAGGGCAGTCAGGAAAAGGGCACTTAAAATACGAACAGCCATGTAAAAAGGACACATTCACATGCAGCAGCTTGCTTAAAGGACACATCTCCAAACTTGGCATGTACTTCATATCCTGAAATCTCACTTGAGCAAGTGTGCATGTAAATCAGTGCTTTAAAGAATAATGCAAATGTTTCTATCTAAATTTATAGGTCAAAGATTTCAGGACACGGAGTATGAAGTACATAGTACAAGGGCTTTCATTTAAACACCCTAACAGAGATGAGCTTCAGGACATGTTACCCAGAAAGAAACTCAGGCTAACAAAGATTCCGGGGTGTCCTGGAGTCTCTGATTTCACTGTTAATTGAATTCTACTAATTTTACTTACGTTACTGATCTTCACCACTGTAAGTAAAATAAGCAATTTTACAGTATTCTACTTAGGTTACTCAGTTTACTTACCTGGCACTACAGCAGTATAAGTAAACTAAGTAGATGTCAAGAGATCTATGCCCCTCGATCAAAAAAAAACATGCTACATAAATTTATGTGCAATAAGCTAATCAATTGATAAAAAAAAATATTTTACATACTTTTAAGAGAAATATCTAAAATTTGCTGATCAGAACACTGAAGCACGATACTATAATACGGAAATGAGCTAAGTAGGATGAGTAACATAAGTAGGCGTATAGCTAGTTAAGGATGGTACATGTATCAACCTCACTCTTAAGATAAGCTAAGTAACGTAAGTAATGTAAATTGACTAATCAAACCACCGAAAGTCAATCTTGATATAACAGGATAAGTAATAGAATAAGCGTAAGTAATCTAAGTAAACTAAGTAACCTTGCATGACTCTTATGACAAAGGCTACTACCATACCAACAATGCTAAAAGTAAGCAAAGTAAGATATTAAGTAACCCCAGTTGGGGTGATATATTTCATCCATGACTATGAGCAGTGTACGTAGGATAAGTAAGGTAAGTAACATAAGTATTGTAAGTAACTGATATACCAGTAACATCAGCGACACCAGAGTAAGTTAAGTAAGCTAAGTGAAGTAAGGAAGTATTGTGGTTTCGATCTCAGCACAAGAGTAAGCTGCGTAGGATAAGTAAACTAAGTAACCTGAGTAGATCTTTAAGTAACATAAGTAAATGTTCAACCAGCTACAACAGCCATACCAGAGTAAGTTAAGTAAGCTAAGTAAACTAAGTAGGCGTCCTGGTCACTTCGTAAAAGGATGCACAGGGTAAGTAGGATAAGTAAAGTAAGTAACCAAAGTAGACTTATAAGTAACATAAGTAATGTAAGTAACCTCCCCACCCTACACCAACCGTACCAGAGTAAGTTAAGTATGCTAAGTAAACTAAGTAGGCATGATGGTCACTCCGAACAGGGTTGAGTAGGGTAAGTAGGATAAGTAAAATAAGTAACCTAAGTTGAATTCTAAGCAACATGAGTAAGGTAAGTAACTACTCCATCAGCTACGCTACCCATACCAGGGTAAGTTAAGTAAGCTAAGTAAACTAAGAAACCGGCGAAGTGTGTCCCAACGAGGATGAGCAGAGTAAGTAGGATAAGTAAACTAAGTAACCTGAGTAGAATTCTAAGTAACATAAGTAAGGTTAGTTACTGCTTTAGCAGCAAAGCTACCAATACCAAAGTAAGTTGAGTAAGCTAAGTAAACTAAGTTGGCGACCTTGTCACTCCGAACAATGATGACTATGGTCAGGAAGATAAGTAAACTAAGTAACCTAAGTAGAATTCTAAGTAACGTAAGTAAGGTAAGTAATTGTCCTACTAGCTATACCACCCTTACCACAGTAAGTTAAGTAAGCTAAGTAAACTAAGTAAGCGGCGAAGTCTGTACTGAAGAGAATGAGTAGGGTAGGTAGGATAAGTAAACTATGTAACCTAAGTAGAATTCTAAGTAACATAAGTAAGGTAAGTAACTACTCCATTAGCCACACTACCCATACCGGAGTAAGTTAAGTAAACTAAGTAAGCGGCGAAGTCTGTATTGAAGAGGATGAGTAGGGTAAGTAGGATAAGTAATCTAAGTAACCTGAGTAGAATTCTAAGTAACGTAAGAAAGGTAAGTTACTGCTCTACCAGCAACGCTACCAATACCAAAGTAAGTTGAGTAAGCTAAGTAAACTAAAATGGCGACCTTGTCACCCCGAACAATAATGAGTAGGGTAAGTAGGCTAAGTAAACTAGGTAACCTAAGTAGAATTCTAAGTAACGTAAGTTAGCTACGTGACTGTCATACTAGCTATACCACCCTTACCTCTGTAAGTTAAGTAAGCTAAGTGAACTAAGTAAGCGGCGAATTCTGACCCTACGAGGATGAGTAGGGTAAGTAGGATAAGCAATCTAAGTAACCTGAGTAGAATTCTAAGTAACGTAAGAAAGGTAAGTTACTGCTCTACCAGCAACGCTACCAATACCAAAGTAAGTTGAGTAAGCTAAGTAAACAAAGTTGGCGACCTTGTCATCCCCAACAATGATGAGTAGGGTAAGTAGGCTAAGTAAACTAGGTAACCTAAGTATAGTTCTAAGTAACGTAAGTTAGGTACGTTGCTGTCATACTAGCTATACCACCCTTATCACTGTAAGTTAAGTAAGCTAAGAGAACTAAGTAAGCGGCGAATTCTGACCCTACAAGGATGAGTAGGGTAAGTAGGATAAGTAAACTAAGTAACCTAAGTAGAATTCTAAGTAGGGTAAGTAACTACTCCACTAGCCGCTCTACCCATACCAGAGTAAGTTAAGTAAACTAAGTAAACATAGTAAGCAGCGAAGTCTGTACCGAAGAGGATGAGTAGGGTAAGTAGGATAAGTAAACTAAGTAACCTGAGTAGAATTCTAAATAACATAAGTAAGGTAAGTAACTGCTCTAACAGCAAGGCTACCAATACCAAAGTAAGTTGAGTAAGCTAAGGCTACCAATACCAAAGTAAGTTGAGTAATCTAAGTAAACTAAGTTGGCGACCTTGTCACTCCGAACAATGATGACTATGGTCAGGAGGATAAGTAAACTAAGTAACCTAAGTAGAATTCTAAATAACATAAGTAAGGTAAGTTACTGCTCTAACAGCAAGGCTACCAATACCAAAGTAAGTTAAGTAAGCTAAGGCTACCAATACCAAAGTAAGTTGAGTAAGCTAAGTAAACTAAGTTGGCGACCTTGTCACTCCGAACAGTTTATATTTTACTTTTGGTCCTTTGAGATCAGCGTGAATATTCTGAGAAATCAGAAATGAATCATTAGTTTAGACTCAAATTCTAGACAGGTTTTTAATTATTTGGTGCTCATTTTGATTTATATCAGTCTTTGAATCGACTGCCTATTCGAAATTCGCAAAATTGCAGTATGCTTCCTCTGGCTTTCGTTGCCGGATCATTACAGGGTCACTGATGAGGCTTTATTAGCCGAAACTACGTAGCATGACCCATCTTCTTTTGAATATTTTCATTGGTCTTAAAGGAACTCATTTTTGATTTTTATTTGCCTTCACTGCAGCTGGTGTTGTGCCGTGTGGCGGCCGTAAAACGTCTCCCCGTACATCAACCATAGTGCAGTTTATATTTTACTTTTGGTCCTTTGAGATCAGCGTGAATATTCTGAGAAATCAGAAATGAATCATTAGCTCAGACTCAAATTCTAGACAGGTTTTTAATTATTTGGTGCTCATTTTGATTTATATCAGTCTTTGAATCGACTCCCTATTCGAAATTCGCAAAATTGCAGTATGCTTCCTCTGGCTTTCGTTGCCGAATCATTACAGGGTCACTGATGAGGCTTTATTAGCCGAAACTACGTAGTATGACCCATCTTCTTTTGAATATTTTCATTGGTCTTAAAGGAACTCATTTTTTATTTTTATTTGTCACTCCGAACAATAATGAGTAGGGTAAGTAGGATAAGTAAACTAAGTAACCTAAGTAGAATTCTAAGTAACGTAAGTAAGGTAAGTAAATGTCCTTCTAGCTTTACCACCAATACCACAGTAAGTTAAGTAAACTAAGTAAGCGGCGAAGTCTGTACTGAAGAGGATGAGTGGGGGAAGTAGGATAAGTAAACTTAGTAACCTGAGTAGAATTCTAAGTAAGGTAAGTTACTGCACTACTAGCAACGCTACCAATACCAAAGTAGGTTGTGTAAGCCAAGTAAACTAAGTTGGCGACTAGCTAGTCTGGCCCAGAAAACATGTACACTCCATATATTTCAGTTCTGTGATGTATTCTTTGCTTCACAAAAGATAACCCTCTATAGAACGTATTTAGCGTCACTACAGCTGGTGTGTGGGAATGTGTGGCGGCGGTAAAACGTCTCCCTGCCCTACATCATAGTGTAGATTATATTTTCTGTCTTTTGGGATCATTGATTCCTTTGTGGAATTTTGAAAATATCTGAGGGTCACTGATGAGGCCTAATTGGCCGAAACTAGCTAGTCTGGCCCAGAAAACATGTACACTCCATACATTTCAGTTCTGTTGTGTATTCTTTGCTTCCAAAAGATAACCCTCTATAGAACGTATTTGTCACTCCGAACAATGATGAGTAGGGTAAGTAGGATAACCAAACTAAGTAACATAAGTAGAATTGTAAGTAACATAAGTAAGGTAAGTAACTGTCCTACTAGCTATACCACCAATACCACAGTAAGTTAAGTAAGCTAAGTAAACTAAGTAAGCGGAGAAGTCTGTCCCAACGATGATGAGTAGGGTAAGAAGATTAAGTAAACTAAATAAGCTAAGTAGAAGTCTAAGTAACATAAGTAAGGTAAGTTACTACTCCATTAGCCACTCCACCCATACCAGACTAAGTTAAGTAAGTTCAGTGAACTAAGTAAGCGGCGAAGTCTAACGCAACGAGGATGGGTAGGGTAAGTAGGACAAGTAAACTAAGCAACCTGAGTAGAATTCTACGTAATATAAGTAAGGGAAGTTACTGCTCTACCAGCAACGCTACCAATACCAAAGTAACTTGTGCAAGCTAAGTAAACGAAGCTGGCGACCTTGTCACCTCGAACAATGATGAGTAGGGTAAGTAGGATAAGTAAACTAAGTAACCTAAGTAGAATTCTTAGTAACGTAAGTAAGATAAGTAACTGTCCTACTAGTTATACCAGCCTTACCACAGTAAGATAAGTAAGCTAAGTAAACTAAAAAAGCGGCGAAGTCTGTCCCAACGGGGATGAGTAGGGTAAGGAGGATAATTAAACTAAGTAAGCTAAGTAGAATTCTAAGTAACATTAGTCACTACTCCACTAGCCACTCTCCCCATACCGGAGTAAGTTAAAGGCATTCATTCTTGATTATTGAGGACTATCATTTCATTACATAATATTATGTAGCCCTCAGAGCTGACTGTAGAGAAGTCCTCTGTCTTCAACAGGTAAGGGGCTTCCTTGGGGAAAATCAATAAATTACTTACTGTTGACTGGTGTACATTATTGATTTTCCCTTTAAGTGCCTCAGTCAGGGGAAACAACAAGAGCTACTAATCACCCTATTAAGGGCCGCCTTTGATCTGCTATAGTCAGTATATCACAGGGGGCAATAAAACAATTATGAACACACGGTGTGTTCTTCTGTTACAGAATAAATGCCTTTAAGTAAGCTAAGCAAACTAAGTTAGCGGCAAAGAGTGAGGTTGATACATGTACCATCCTTGGCTGGCTATACGCTTACTTATGTTTCTTATCCTACTTAACTCATTTCCGTATTATAGTATCATGCTTCATTGTTCTTGTCAGCAAATTTTAGATATTTCTCTTAAAACTATGTAAAATCGTCCTTTTTTATCAATTATTTAGCTTATTGCACTTAAATTAATGTAGCATGTTTTTGTGTTTTTTTTTTTTTTATCGAGGGGCATAGATTTTTTGACATCTACTTAGTTAACTTATACTGCTTTAGTACCAGGTAAGTAAACTGAGTACACTTAGTAGAATACGGTAAAATTGCTTATTTTACTTATAGTGGTGATTGAAGATCAGCAACGTAAGTAAAATGAGTAGAATTCAATTAACAGTGAAATCAGAGACCCCAGGACACCAGGTCAGCCTCAGCTCAGCTTACTTACTTTACTTATCTGACAATGATGACTGATAAGTAATCTAAGTAAAGTAAGTAAATACCGCAAGACTGCTTATTTCGCTCATTTGTGGACAAAAATTGGATAAGTTGTGTAAGTAAACGACACAGAAGGCATGGATAGCGCTTTTAGATGAATTTCAGGACTCGGAGTATGAAGTATAAGCCCTAAACGTGAAATAAAAAGATCCTTCTCTAACGCACAATTATACTGCCTGTTTTAAGCTAAGGGGAAGAGATATGTCAAATAAACCATTGGTGACAATAAGTTTAATTTTTGCAAGCAAACTGATCACTAATACAAATAAGATAAGTTTGGAACATGCTTGGGCCACAGCTCCCATTCTTTAATACACACAAACACTGACATGACACTGGCCAGGCACACTTACACATTTCATTGTTTAATTGGTGTCACTCACACGGGTTATCAAAACACAGCTATGACTTCTCAAAGTGACATAATTAAGTATAAACGGGGGGGGGGGGGGTGGGGGGGGGTGGGGGGGGGGTGGGGGGGGGGGGTAGCAGTCAACCATAAATGTGAACTGTCAAATAGGCAACAATTTATTTCTAAAATTGTCTAGGATAGTCCTTATTTCTTATTTAAACAGGCATAACTTTGTTATTTTTCGGCCAATTTCAGTGATTATTGTACCAAAATGTAGGGCAACATTTACTCTAGTTGACAAAGGGCATTGCGCTAGATAAAAGGGGCACGGCGCCGCGCCATGCTAAATTGGTCTAGGGGAAACACTACATGAAAGACTGCTAAAAAATTATCTGCCTATGGCATAAGAGACACTTTGATATCTTGGAAACAGAGAAGACAATATGTGTCTGTCCAAGGGAGAATAATCATCCTGGAAAGAAGTAATCATTGGAGTGCCAGACGGCAGTGCTCTTCATTATTTATATAAATTACCTTCCAGACATTGTTAGTAGTACAGTTAAGATATTTGCTGATGATATAAAGTTGTATAACAAAGGCAGTAGCTTTGATATAATTCAACAAGATTTAGATGCTCTGTTTGTATGGTCAACACAGTGGCAACTTGTATTTAATGTTGAGAAATGTAAGACGATTCAGTTTGGTCGAAATAATGAAGCGTATCAGTACACCATGCATTTTGAAGATATTGAACCTGTGGAAGACGAAAAGAATCTTGGTGTGATTTTCCAGAAATACCTTAAATTCAGTAACCATTCCGTATCAAAAGTGAATCAAGCATACAGTACACTATCTCTAATCACCATGACTTTTTATTTCATTGAGCAAGACTCATTTGTTCTTCTGTCCAAAGCCCTTGTAAAACCATATGTTAAATATGGTAATATTATTTGGTATCCGTTTTTAGACGAGACATTGAAAGCGTGGAAAGAGTATAAAAACGTGCTACTAGACTACTTTGCATCCCTCGAATTTTTAACTGCACGCCGGTGGGTCAGTCCTCAGGTTCTATGACGGTTCCAGCGTAAAGGCTTACTGAGAATTAGAGAGAATTTAATTTTATGTAATGTTGGTTTATTGTTTGATGCTCTGTCTCTGATCGGGCTCATAGGAGTCTATTGGTTTTCTTTTGCTCTAGCATTTCAGTTGTTTCTTGCTGTCGAGTCCTCGCCGTTGTTTCATCTCTGTGGTTGTTCAATCTTTGTGTTCTCGCAGATGTTGCACATGTGAGTTATGAGGCCTTCATGCGGACTGAATAAATGATTTGACTAAATCGCGACGGAAGTAAGAGCAAGGATCGCACCTGCGTAAAATCGATTTAAGCCCCCCCCCCCCCCCCCCCACACACACACACACACACGCAAGTGGAATTCGTTTCACTGACCGTTCCAATGCGGTTCTTCCGTCGCGGTTTATTTTTGTTATGGTTTGTCTTTTGAGCGCGTGTATCGCTTATAGTATTTTGTTTTGGAAAGCCAATTGGTCATTTAGTTGGAAAGTAATTGTCCTTTTGGCTTTCCGCCACTGATGTCTCCATTAGGGTCTAGTTATATCGTATGTGTGTTTCTTTCCCTTTGGTGTCACTGATGGGAACTGTGGGTTAATTGTATTGATTTTTGAGGCGAACACTAATGTCCGGGAATTGTCCGGGAAATCGCCGGGAATTGTCCGGGAAATGGGGGGTAGTGATACGTTATCCCTAATATCTCCACTTCGGGTGGTCAGAAATTAATAAAATTAGTATCAAATAAAATTTTAAGCTCCATTCTAAAAGATTATTAAAAAATAACTTACTTTTTAAACGTTTTAGGGGTCCATTTATTTAGTTAATTTGTCCGGGAAATTCTCGGATTTTGTCCTGGTTTTTGGGGTAGTGGTGCGTTAACCCTAATATCTCAACTTAGGGTGGTCAGAAATTAATAAAATTAGTATCAAATAAAATTTTTAGCTCCATTCTAAAAGATTATTAAAAGATATTTTTCATTTTGAATATTTTAGGGGTCCATTTCTGAAGTTAATTTGTCCGGGAAATTCCATGTTGTGTCCTGGATGTTGGGGTAGTTGTGCATTTTCATAGTATCTCTGTTTGTGGTGATCACTTATTGATAACGATTGATATATATTAAAATTTTAAGTTCAGTTCTAAAAGAATATAAAAAAAAAATATTTTCATGCACCTCACTGAGGCAGTTCTAATGAGTGCACACAACATGACTAATTTATAGAAGATCTCAAAGAATCTTTAATTAGGGCAAACAGTGTAGAACTTGGTCAACGGTTTAACACATATATGCCTAGCGCCCCATTGTTGGGCCATTGGCAAACAGTGTAGATCTTGATCAAAGGTTTAACCCATATATGCCTTGACTCCCACTTGTGGGACATTGGCAGATAGTGTAGATCCACTGGCAGATCAGATATTTAACCCAGATATTTAATCCATATATGCCTATATAGCGTCCCATTTGTGGGACATAGTCAAACAGTGTAGATTCAAATGATCAGACGCTGCAAAACGTGTCGTCTGATCCGGGCCGCAAAATGCTACATCTGATCTGGGTCTACACTATTTGCTTAAACAACGAGGAAATTTAACCGCATCCATTTCTTGCTAGCAATGAATTAGGTGTACGGACTTTGACGGACCATTATGATCAGTAGCTGCGCAAACCTTGGCGTCTGATCTGGGCCGCTTAGTGCGACGTCTGATCTCGGTCTACACTGTTTGCTTAATCAACGACGAAATTTAACCGCATCCATTTCTTGCTGGCAATGAATTAGATGTACGGACTTTGACTGATTTGACGGACAATGATGCTCAGACGCTGCAAAACTTGGCGTCTGATCTCGGCCGCAAAATGCGACATCTGATCTGGTTCTATACTGTTTGCTTTAACAACGAAATTTAAGCGCATCAATTTCTTCCTGACGATGAATTAGGTGATCGGACTTTGAGCGATTTTACGGGCCATTAATTTTCTAACGAGATTAATTTAAGTTAATTGTTTTAACTCATAATAAGTTGGCGTGTGCTGCTTACCTGGATTGAAATAGTAGAAATACTTCATTCATTCACTTGTAAAATCGTAAAAATTCCAGTGTGGTGATTCTGCAAAATGCCTGAGTATATTGATATCATGATTTGCTGTGAAAATCGTAAGTGCAAAATTTGGTTTTATAGAATATGTTTAGGTTTGAATTCATCATCAAATCAATGGCAGTGTCCGTCTTGTGAGCAGCAACATGTGTGACATCATAGAAAGCTGTGTAATGGAAACCCATGTAAATCCAACTTTATACAGCGAAAAGTAGGATTTACAAGGGGTGTGCAGTCTTTATTTCGTTCTCACAAGTCGATATATTAATGAAAACGAACCAATACCCCAGCATCCTGGATACAATCCGGGTTGTGGGTACTCATTAGAACTGCCTCATTGAGATGTATAAATGAATTTTTTATGTTATTTTATAGAATTGAACTTAAAATTGCAACATATATCAATTGTTATCAATAAGTGATCACCACAAATCGAGATATTATGAAAACGCACAACTACCGCAAGATCAAGGACACATTCGGGAATTTCCCGGACAAATTAACTTCAGAAATGGACCCCTAAAATATTCAAATTGAAAAATATTTTTTAACTATCTTTTAAAATTGAGCTAAAATTTTTATTTGATACTAATTTTATTAATTTCTGACCACCGAAAGTCGAGATATTAGGGTTAACGCATCAATACCCCAACATCCAGGACAAAATCCGAGAATTTCCCGGACAAATTGACTTAAAAAATGGACCCCTTAAACGTTAAAAAAGTAAATTGTTATTTTTTTATCTTTTATAATAGAGCTAAAAATTTTATTTGATACTAATTTTATTAATTTCTGACAACCCGAAGTGGAGATATTAGCGACAACACTCCACTACCTCCAATTTCCCGGACATTTCCCGGCGAATTCCCGGACATTTCCCGGACAATTCCCGGACATTAGTGTGCACCGATTTTTGATCATTGCCTTCACTTCTATTTTATTTCTCAGCTTAAGGGTTTTCCATATACTGAAAGACTGAAAAAAAAATGAAATTACCAACACTAGCTCACCGTAGGAGGAGATGAAATATGGTTCAGACATACAAAATTATCCATGGAATTTAAGAAATACCTTCTGGAAGATTCTTTAGAAACTTAGCAAAACGGGGACACAATCACACGTTAGAAAAACCAAGATGCAAAACATCATTCAACAGAGGTAAGGGCGAGGATTATGGCCATGTAAAATCGATTTAAGCCCCACAGTGGAATTCTTTCCACTGACCGTTCCAAGGCGATTCTTCTGTTGCGGTTTATCTATATTGTTGTTTGTTACTTATTGTGAGTATCACTTGTGTCTTTTTATTTTGGATGGCCATATGGCCATTTTGTGGGAAAGTAACTGTCCTTATGGCCTTCCTTTGTTAAGGTTTCCATTATGGTCTGGTCGCTTCATTTTTGTGTTTCTTTCCCTTTGGTGTCTTTGATGGGTGGAGTAAGTTAATTGTATCTATTCCTGATCTTTGTTTTACTTCTACTTTTCAACATTTTTCACAAAGAATTATAAACGGCTGGAATGCTTTCCATTTTCTATTGTGAATGCAAAGGAATCAGAATCAGATTTGTTACTGGTGACACGTCAAATAACATTCATACATGTACACCAGGACCTGTGATATGGGAAGTTAGTCCCTAGCTCTAACCACAGAGGTAAACTTAGGGCGTTTTTGTTGTACAGAAACCAGTTTCGGTTCTGACCTGGTTTCTAAAACTATCTATTTGTTGATCGAAACGTTTTTGAAACCGAAACCGGTTTGCACATTTTTTGGCTGAATCCGAAACCAGTTTTTGAAACTAACGAAACCACCTCAGGAGGTGAATTCGCCGGTTTCGCTCTGTCCGAATATATGCACAGTCAGAAAAAATGGCTGAAGGTGAAGACCATGCACAACTGAAGCTCGCCATCGACACATCTTAAATAAGATATCTTATGTGGTATATTAAATATCTTATATTTTATATAAGGTAACTTATTTAGCATATATCTTATTTAGTATGCTAAATAAGGTACCTTATATAAAATATAAGATATTTAATATACCATATAAGATATCTTAATTGATATATGTGTCAATGGCGAGCTTCAGTTGTGCACGGTCTTCAACTTCCGTCATTTTTTATTTAGTACGACCCCAGCCCATAGGGTCTTGAAGAAATATATGGGCTGAATGATGCTTCCACGCAGAGCTGCATCCGGCCCGCACACTAGTACTGGTAAACCGCTCAGAGGATCTTAGCCTCTCCAGGAACCACGATGCGAGGCGGACCGTCCGTGTTAATAAACCCTATTGGTTTCATTGGCCGACTGGGCTTGAGAAGTCATTTCATCTCAATGTTGGGTAAAAGTCCCACAAAAATGGAAGCAACATCTCCAAAATGACCTTTACAGTGCTGACGGGGACGTTAAACCTCAAATCAAACAAACAAAACAAACAAGGAATCTTATTTAGTATATTAGATATCTTATTTGTGCCAATATATATAATTATATTACATAAGATATCTTATATGTTAAATAAGATATCAAATATAGTATATAAGATATATTACATACTATATAAGATATATGATATATTTGAACATGTAAGATGTATATTATATTAGATATCTTATATGTTAAATAAGATATATATTATATATCTAATTTAATATATAAGATAACTTATATGCATAATTATATAAGATATCTTAATTACGATATTAGATATCTTATATAATTTGGAGGGGGAAATAAAATCATTGCAACAATAGTCGCTCCCTGACCCTCCAGGGTCATCAAAATGCCCGACGGAGCTAAACTGAAACACAGCTTATGAGGAGACTTCATTCAATTCACTGAGATATAAGATATCTTATATGCCATATTGAAACTGAAAAAAAGAAACCATGTATTTTGTGCATCAGCTGAAACTAGTTTCGGTTTTTGCAAAACCAATTTCGGTTCTTGTCAAACCGGTGAAACCAATAAAACCGAAACCGAAACAAACGCTCCGAGTTACATAGTCATCAGCACCATCAGCTGTCGAAATAATCGAATCGGGAAGGGCATTCCAATCTCTGATGGTTCGGGGAAAGAATGATTCGTTATAAATGTCAGCTCTTGCAGTAAGGATCTGAAATGCCAATGAATGGTGATTTCTACAGTGCCTAGCTGGAGGGACAAGGTCATCTGTTGGTATGCTGGCAGCACCTTTTAGACCTAAACTTTTAGAGTCTAACTGTTTGTTTCCTTTTGCTCGAGCATTTCAGAGGTTTCTTGCTGTCGAGTCCTCACCGTTGTTTCATCTCAGTGGTTGTTTGATTATTTATGTTCACGGAGATGTTGCACTGATGAGTTAGGAGGCCTTCATGCGGACTGAACAAATTGTCTAAATCGCGACGGAAGTAAGGGCGAGGATTGTGGCCACGTAAAATCGATTTAAGCCCCCGCCCCAGTGGAATTCGTTTCCGCTGATCGTGCCAAGGCGGTCCTTCTGTCGCGGTTTATTTTTGTAATGGTTTGTCTTTGTGTGTTTGTGTCGCTTATATTATTTTAATTTGGATAGCCTATTATTTTATGGGAAAGTAACTGTCCTTTTGGCTTTCCGCTATTGATGTTTCCATTAGGGTGTCGTGTTTAATGTTTGTGTTTCGTTCCCTTTGGTGTCTCTGATGGGAGCTGGGGTTTATTGTATCGATTCCCGATCATTGCCTCCACTTCTATTTTGTATAAACGGACGAGCCAACTGTCTTTCATCCTTTTCTTGAGAGACTCCCATTTTAATTTTCTAGGGATGTGAATGATTTTAAGTCCAAGTTAGATTCCGATTCCAGAATGGATTCATGAAGTGATGTATGAATATAAATAATCAATCCATATGTGAAAGCATTATGTTCACGAATTAAACAATACTACAGTGAAACCTTATTTGAGCATGGATGCTCTGCATAAGTGAGGACATTATTAACAAAGATAGTATCCTGACCACAGACGAAAGGCATCCGGTTAAAAAATGAGATATACTCCTTCCCAACAACCATCCTAGAGGTTGTAAACCAGGGGTCGCAATGAACGATCCCGGGCTTCTCCAGACTTTCGGAGGAGTCTTTAAACCGAGGTCCCGTCTCCGTTTGACCTTAGCTGTTGGTGGGACGTAAAACTCAAACGCACTCACTCATCCATCCTAGGGGTATATCTTTTCGTGAAAAGGAGCCTTTTCGCGATTCTGGGACAACTCGACACATAGTAAACTCGGCACATAACAAACTGGGCACATAGCAAACTCGGCACATGATCAACCCGGCCTATACAAACTCGGCACATATAATTAGCTGATTGGGCCAATTATCTATTGTTCACTTGGGTATGATAATTACATAACCAAACAAACAATCTTCAATGGAATATATCTAAACATTATGAAGGGTTTTTTTTTTTTCAATAAAATTTCATCTATTTAAGTTGTTTTTTAAACTGACAGGTATGCGAATATATCTTCAAAAATGTTTAATTAACCCGCATTTTCCTGTTACTGGAGAATATGATACTGATGTTTTTTTTTTTTTTTTTTTTGTTTTTTTTTCTAGTTTGTTGTACATGTGTCAGCCAGAATATGTATTAGTAACCCTTTTGGTTTACGGGTTGGTCCGCTGTGGCGTGACTACAGCAGTTTCACATTACCTTGAGACACCTGTGCAATAATGTGAGTTCAGCTTGGCCGGGCAGTCATGGGTGGCAATCAGAATTAGAATTGTTTACTGGTGACGCGTCCTTAGACAATCCTTCACCAGGCAATGAGTCCCAAACATCGTGTTCGCAGCTTTCCTGAATTAACTTCCAATTATCACCATTAAGTCATATTCAGAGCCTATTGATTAAGATGTTTATTTATTTATTTATTTATTTTTTTAAATGCAAAACATAACTAGAAACTATTTTATTCAATATGCATATATAAATATTATAAAATAATAATAATAAAACATACAATAAAGTATTAGTTTATAGCTTAATAAGCTTTATAACTATTGTGGGCCGAGTTTGCTATGTGCCGAGTTTGTATGGGCCGAGTTTGTTATGTGCCGAGTTGGCTACGTGCCGAGTTCTCCCGCTACCCTATTCGAGCTTTATTCACGCAGCTAGTATCTTCTCATAAACAGGCAAAATTTATGATAAATGTGATGATTTTGATTTCGAGATTGTATATTTTCCTTTTTTGGACGGTGTTGTTCCTCGTGCGACATCGTACGGGGTTTATATTTCGCAGTTAATTCGATTCGCTAGAGTGTCTAGTCATGTATCCGACTTCAACACTCGGAATAAATTATTAACCGCTAAACTTCTTAATCAGGGGGATCGGTATCATAAACTACGTAAAGCCTTTTCTAAGTTTTATAGACGTCATTCTGATTTGGTTTCAAAATTCAATGTTGGACTTAAAACACTTCTGCAACAAGGCCTATCGGAACCCGAATTCTATGGTGACTTAGTATATAAATTTAGAAAAATACATGCCTGTTATGACTTTAGTACCCAATTTCGTAAAATCGTTCGTCGATATATAAAGATTGGGTACAACATAAATGTTATAAAACAGACTGCATGCATGGTGGTTAACCCAATCACGGTTGGCAACTTTGCTTCCCTCTTTGATTGAACACCGGTGGGCCGGGCTTAAGATTATATGACGGTTCCAGCGTAAAAACATAAATGGAATTTTATTTCATTTTAGTATTCTTTATGTTGATTGGCGCCTGATGCTCCGTCTTTGGTCGGGCCCCTCGGAGTCTAACTGTTGGTTTTCTTTTGCTCCAGCAATTCTGTTGTTGTATGCTGTCGAGTCCTCCGCCTAGTTTCATCTCTGTAGTTTTTTTTATTTATATGTGCTCAGAGATGTTACACTGATGAGTTAGGGAGTTAGGAAGCCATCATGCGGACAAAATAAAATTAGTGTGTACCGCGACAGAGGTAAGGGCGAGGATTGTGGCCATGTAAAATCGATTTAAGCCCCCCCCCCCCCCCCCCCCCCCCGGTCCAAGGCGGTACTTCTGTGGCGGTTTATTTATGTTGTTGTTTGTTACTTACTGTGTGTATCACTTGTGTATTTTTATTTTGGATGGCCATTTGGTCATTTTGTGGGAAAGTAACTGTCCTTATGGCCTTCCTTTGTTTAGGTTTCCATTATGGTCTGGTCGCTTCATGTTTGTGTTTCTTTCCCTTTGGTGTCTTTGATGGGTGGAGTAAGTTAATTGTATCGATTCCTGATCTTTGTTTTACTTCTACTTTACATTGGGGTCGAGTCCGTGTTGTTTTGTAGACCAGAATGAATTATACCCCAAGTACACACAATTTTATCAGCAAACAATACAATAATGTCTCTCAGAATGTTCAGGATGATATTATCCCAGGTACAAAACTAGTATCTAGTGAACATCCATAATGTCTATCACTGATGTTAAATTTGAGTCTCTTACGATGTATACCTCAGGTACACAAACTTGTATCAGATTGTTTATCAGTGTGATATGTACTTTAGGTCAGGATAATGTATATCCCAAGTACACAAGTTTTATTCATGCATACGACTGTACTGTATGTAAGTTAATCAGGATTGTGTATACTTTTGGGCAGTATGATGTATACCCCCGGTACACAACTTGTGTCCATGAACACCTCCATAATGTCTTTCAGTGTGATATGTACATACTTTAGGTCAGGATCGATTGTGGCTATCTGAGGTAGACATTTTTTATCTATGCATACGTCCATAATGGCTATCGGTGCGATACGTACTTTGGGTTAGGATTATATATGTATACTCCGGGTTCACGTATCTATGCAATCGCACATAATGTCTATCAGTGTGGTATGTTCCTTGGGTAAGGACGATGTATACCTCAGGTTCACAACTTGTATCTACTTGGGGACAGGATGATGTATACCTCAGGTACACATTTTGTATCAAAGCATACGCCAATAGTATCTATCGTTGAGATGCGTACTTTGGGTCAGCATGTTATATACTTCAGGTATACAACCTGTGTCTTGGTATACATCCATAGTCTATCATTGTGATATGTACTTTGGATCAGCATGTTATGTAATCCAGGTATACAACCTGTATCCAAGTACATACCCATAATGCCTATAATCGTGATATTTATACTTTGGGTCAGGATGGTGTATACCCCAGATGCACAACTTGTATCTATGCACACGTGTATCGTTTCTGTCACTGTGTTATATACTCTGGGTCAGGATAACGCATACCCCAGGCACACACCATTGTGATATACACTTTGGGTCAGGACGATGCATACTCTATCAGTGTGATATGCACTTTGGATCAGGATGATGTATACTCAAGATAAACAATTTGTATCTATGCACAGGTCCATAATTTCTATCATTGTGATATATACTTTGGGTCAGGATGATGTATACCTTAGGTACAATACTTGTATCTATGCTCACGACCATAATGTATATCAGTGTGATATATACAGTATTATACACTGAGTCAGGTCGATATATCACTCAGGTACACAATTTGTATCTATGCACAATTCCTTAATGTCTCTATAAGTGGGTCAGGATGATGTGTACTTCTGGCACACAACTTGTATCTATGCTCACGTCCATTATACCAATCATTGTGATATGTACTCTGGGTAACCATGATGTATACTCCAGGTATACAGAAATAGAAGTGAAGGCAATGATCGGGAGTCAATACAATTACCTCACACCTATTTTTCAAGACATCAGGAACATAAATTAACATCACTAAAATGAAAACGTCGCAAGCAAATAGCAGAAAGGACAGTTACTTTCCCACGAAATGACAAAGCGGCTATCCAAAATAATTAGATGCTAGCAATATACACATGAAAAGGCGAACCATAACAATAAACCATGACAGAAAAAAACTTGGAACGGTCAAGAAAAAAGTTATCTAAGTACACGCCCATAATTTCTACCACTGTGAAATATACTTTGGATCAGGATGATGTATACCTCAGGTACACAACGTGTATCTATGCACAAGGCCTTAATGTGTGTGGGAATGTGTGGCGGCGGTAAAACGTCTCCCTGCCCTACATCATAGTGTAGATTATATTTTCTTGTCCTTTGGGATCATTGATTCCATTGTGGAATATTGAAAATATCTGAGGGTCACTGATGAGGCCTAATTGGCCGAAACTAGCTAGTCTGGCCCAGAAAACATGTACACTCCAAATTTTTCACTTATATGGTGTATTCCTTGCTTCCAAAGGATAACCCTTTTATAGAACATATTCAACTTCACTACAGCTGGTGTGTGGGAATGTGTGGCGGCGGTAAAACGTCTCCCTGACCTACTTCAAAGTGTAGATTATATTTTCTTGTCCTTTGGGATCATTGATTCCATTGTGGAATATTGAAAATATCTGAGGATCACTGATGAGGCCTAATTTGTCGAAACTAGCTAGTCTGGCCCAGAAAACATGTACACTCCATATTTTTCACTTCTGTGGTGTATTCCTTGCTTCCAAAGGATAACCCTTTTATAGAACATATTTAACTTCACTACAGCTGGTGTGTGGGAATGTGTGGCGGCGGTAAAACGTCGCCCTGCCCTACATCATAGTGTAGATTATATTTTCTTGTCCTTTGGGATCATTGATTCCATTGTGGAATATTGAAAATATCTGAGGGTCACTGATGAGGCCTAATTGGCCGAAACTAGCCAGTCTGGCCCAGAAAACATGTACACTCCATATTTTTCACTTCTGTGGTGTATTCCTTGCTTCCAAAGGATAACCCTTTTATAGAACATATCTATCAGTGGGTCGGGGTGATGTGTACCATGCAGAGATCCATTATGTTACTTACTGTGATATGTAGTTTGGATCAGCATGATGTATACTCCAGGTATACAACCTATTTATAGGTACATGGTCATAATGTCTATTTTTGTGATATATACTTTAGGTCAAGATCATGTATACCTCAGGTTCACAACTTGTATCTTTGCTCACGTAAATAATGTATTTACAAATGTAAGTGTGATATATACTCTGGGTCAGGATGATGTATCACCCAGATGCACAACTTGTATTTATGCACAAGTTCTTAATGCCTCTACCAGTCGGTCAGGATGATGTGTACCCCTGGTACCAAAATTGTAACTATGCTCATGCCCATTATGTCAATCATTGTAATATGTACTCTGGTCCACAAGATGTAAACCCCAGGTATACAACCTGTATCTAATGTCTATCATTGTGAAAATAATATACTTTTGATCAGGATAATGTATATTCCAGGTACACAACTTATATTTAAGCTGCCTTTCAGTGTGATACATAATTTGGGTCAGCATGAGGAATACTCCAGGTATACAACCTGTATCTGGGTACACGCACATATTGTCTATCATTGTGATATGTACTTTGGGTCACCATGATGTATACTCTAGGAATACAACCTGTATCTTTGTACACGCTCATAATGTTTATCAGTGTGATAAATGCTTTGGGTCAGGATGATGTTTACTCCAGGTAAGCGACTTGTATCCATGCACAAGTCCTTACTGTCTATCAGTGTGATATGTACTTTGGATCAGGATTATGTATACTCAAGGTAAACAACTTGTATCTTTAAACACGTTTATAATTTCTATTTGATAAATACGTTGAGTCAGGATGATGTATACCTCAGGTACACAACTTGTATCTCTACTCACGTCCATAATACATGTCTGTGTGATATATTTGTTTTGCTTGATTTGAGGTTTAACGTCCCCGTCAACACTGTAAAGGTCATTTTGGAGACGTTGCTTCCAATTTTGTGGGACTTTTACCCAACATTGAGATGAAATGACATCTCAAGCCCTGTCGCCAAATGAAACCAATAGGGTTTATTAGCCTCGCACCGCGGTTCCTGGACAGGCTTAGATCCTCTAAGCGGCTGACCAATACTAGTGTGCGGGCCGGATTCAGCTCTGCGTGGAAGCATCATGCAGCCCATATATTTCTTCAAGCCCCTATGGGCGGGGTACTCTGAGTCAGGTTGATATATCACTCAGACAACTTGTATCTATGCACAAGTCCTTTATGTCCCCATCAGTGGGTCAGAATGGTGTGTACCTCTGATACACAAAGTGTATCTATGCTCATGTCCATTATATCAATTATTGTGATATAAACTCTGGGTCAGCATGATGTATACCCTAGATATACAACCTGCATCTATGTACACGCTCATAATTTGTATCATTGTGATATATACTTCGGGTCTGGAGGTGCACAACTTGTATCTATGCATACATCCATAATGTAATGTATATCAGTGTGATATGCACTCTGGGTCACATGTACACAACTTGTATCTATGCACACGTCAATAACCACTTTGTTTTGTTTATTTGATTTGATGTTTAACGTCCCCGTCAACGCTGTAAAGGTCGTTTCGGAGACGTTGCTTCCAATTTTGTGGGACTTTTACCCGACATTGAGATGAAATGACATCTCAAGCCCTGCCGCCCAATGAAACCAATAGGGTTTATTAGCATTCATGGGGCGACTCGCTCCGCTTTGCCTGGGCAAGCTTAGATCCTCTAAGCGGTTTACCAGTACTCGTGTGCGGGTCGGTTTGAGCTCTGCGTGGAGGCATCGTGCAGCCCATCTATTTCTTCAAGCCCCGATGGGCGGCGGCTGTAATATAATAACCACTTTGTCAGTGTGATAAATTCTCTCGGTCAGGTTGGTGTATACCTCAGTGATATAATTTGTATTCATGCACACATCCATAATATCTATCGGTGTGATATTTAATCTGGGTCTTGATGATGTTTACCGGCCTCAGGTACACAACTAGTTTCTATGCACACGTCCATAATGTCTTTCGTTCTGATATCTGCTACGGGTCAGCTTTATGTCTACCCCAGGCAAACAACATATGTCTATGCACACATCACGATATTTATCCGGTGCCAGGATGATAACAACTTTATCTATGCACACGCCCCACAATGTATATCACTGTGGTACATACTTTGGGTCAGGATGATGTTGACCTCAGGTACACAGCTTGTATCTATGCAGTGCACACATCCATAATGCCTATCATTGCGATATGCACTTAGGGTCAGCATGATGCAAACACCAGGTAAACATTTATATTGCAGAAATATACTGGGGCAAACATCAGCTAATCACAAATATATATACAGTGCATTAGCATTGATATTATACAAATATACCGGGGCATAACTCCTCGATTCCTCTCATACAGGAACATCGTAGATACAAAACCCAAAACCCCACCCATACAGGAACGCGATACAAACCAGCTATATTATTGAATTAAACTGCTGGGGGCAACCCCACGCCTATTTATCATCGATAGTAAACCCCACGCCGGCCTTTCACAGTGCCTTGCTCAAACTCTACATCCAGGCCTCTGGCTATATCGAGACTGTGCTAATGCGCATGCTAGCTTGAGCCCATATTGGTCGCTCAGGCGATAAGGAATCTTTTCTCAGGAGCTGTATCAAACTATACCTCGAGACCTCCGCTACATGTCTATGAGCAGCTATGTCTCTGGCGAGACTGCGCTTATGCACATGCTAGCTTGAGCTCATGTTAGTCGCCTAGACGATACAGAATCTATTCCCAGTAGCTGGTCCAAACGCTACATTAAGGCCTCCACTACATATATATGATGGCCCCGCCTATCGCGGCTTGGAGAAATAGATTGGGCTGCATGATGCGTCCACGCTGAGCTGATACCAACCGCATATGAGTACTGGTAACCCGCTTAGGAGGCCTTAGCCTGCCCAGGCAAAGTGGCGCAAGTCGGACCGACCACGTATATATAAACCTTACTAGTTTCATTGGGCGGCAGGGCTTAAGATGTCATTTCATCTCAATGTCGGGTAAAAGTCCCACAAAATTGGAAACGTCTCCAAAATGACCTAAATAGTGCTGACTGGGATGTTAAACCTCGAATCAATAAAAAAAAACAACATATCTATGAGTACCCAAGGCTCTGATATGAGGCTGCGCTTATCACCGTGTTGGTCGCTCAGGCAATAAGGTACCTTTTCCAAGGCGCTGAATCAAACTCTTCATGAAGCCCGGTAAGTATGCTTCATGTTAATGAGCAGAATAGAGTATTGTGATACTGCGCTTATGCGCAGGCTAGCTTGAGTGATAAGGTACCTTTTCTAAGGCGCTTCATCAGATTCTAATTCAAGGCCTCGATCTACCGCATGTCTATGAGCAGACGAGACTGGCGAGACTGTGCATATGCGCAGGCCAGCTTGAGACCATGTTGATCGCCCAGGCGATGAGGAACCTTTTCTCAGGAGCGCTGGCTAAATTATGATACCATTTTGAAAGCAAAATCATTTCTTGAATTTGCCATGTTCAGCGCGCCGGACGCCAGAGGTTGAAACCATAAAAACTAGCGGTTGGAAAAAATAGTATGCCGGTTTTCCATGTTGTTAAAAATAGCTGCACGTAGAGCTCCCGATAGCCGCATTCTTTCGCTATTAAGGGGAACCGGTATTTCGGTGGGTTCCGGGTCATTTCGACCCATAACAAAATCGGCCCATGACAAAATCGGCCCATAGCAATTTCGGCCCATAAATGATTTCAAGGCTGTTATGAGGGTCATTTATAAGCCAAAATTAAAACGAAAAAAGAAAGATATAGTTAATTATGATAAAATACATGTATATACAATTTATTTTTACCCCTTTTCACCGCTCTACTACACGCCTACGGAACGATAGAATGCGTAACCACTGGTTAAGAACGTGAAGCAATTAGAGCGACATCCGGTTAGGAATTAGATCGCTAAAAAAGGTAAAGAAACTGTGCAGTTTCTGTGTTTCATAAGTTATATAATTTTTACGAGGAAGTTATTTAAAAAACGGAGAATTACATTCAGGAGCCCATTGATATCGGCATCTTGGGAGTAAATACCAAATCCCGTACTTCACACATTTTGGCTAAATTTAGTTTCTCCTGCTGAAGGTGAACTCAAGCCTTAGAAAACGAGTGGTTTTTCGAGGTGTTTGTTGCCTTTTATTTATTACTGCGCTTTGCTACAAGTTCAGCGTATTAACATGCACACACAATAAACATATATGGTTATATGTGTTGCGGATATTTTGCTTGTCAATGCAGCACTAGCGAGAAATCACCACGGAAAAGGTCGAAAATGGTTGGTTACGCATTAGATCTATAGAAATGATAACAAAACTTGTAACTATAAAGCGGATCTGTTTTCATCTCCACTGCCTCAGAATCACCCGCACCTTGTTCTACGGAACCATTTTTAGCCAACCTGATAAGCAGTGCGCTATTGATTCGATAATGACATAGTATTTTATGGAAACATTTTCAGTCTCCAGAATCATAGTACCGAATGATTTTCACGGACTTTTACGCTGTGTTTGTTTTATCAATGGTCCGGTAATTGCCTGAAATGAAATAAAACAGGTTTTGGAGTTTTAATTTCTGCGAAGAACTCCTCATCTGCCAAAATTTGCTGGTTAAGCATTAGATCGTCTGGTTGAGCATTCGATAACCAGAGGAGAAAATCAAACCAGTTGCTGCCTAAGTAAATGCCAGCAGCTTACCACAATAAAAGGTGGTCTACTTATGATTTCTAAATTGTGTTAAAATCACCAGAGAAAGAAAGCTGTGATGAAAAATACTTTTCTGGACAAGACCATTAAATGTCTGGGTATCATGCTTATCTGACCGAATGACGCGCCGATTCATAAATAAGAGGTCATTACTTGCTTTTGTAGAAAACAAAATGGCCAGCTTACGCTTTGTAATGGCGATTAAATCTATATCCGGATTGGACGGCCATTAATGAACCGTCTCATCCGAGAATGAAAGCTGTTCGCCATCCTGTAAATGAATTTGACTAAATCTCCTTTTAACAAGAATTGCCCAAAATAAAAAAATGGAGAGAACCCGCTTAATAAACTCAGGCGTGAAAGGCTAAGGGTAAGATCGTTAACACTGCAGATACGAAAGCCTATTTGGCTTGTGTAGGAGAAAATATAATACCCGTAGTAACGCGACACAAAAGACGTAATAACGCAAAAAAGGCGTAGAAACGCAAATCAAAAGACGCAGTAACGCCAATCAGAAGGCGAAGCTACGCAAAAAAGGCGTAGTAACGCAAAAACAAGGCGTAGTAACGCGAAAAAGTGCAGTCTAATGCAAAAGAAAGACGTAGTAACGCAAAAGAAAGGCGCAGTGATGCGAATCAAAGGCGTTTTTACGCGAATCAAAAGGCGTAGTAATGCGAAAAAAGGCATAGTAACGCTAAAGAAAGGCGTATTTGTTTTAGCTCGCCTCTGCAAAGCAAATAGGTAGCCGGAATATCCTACTCCTGGGACTGCGCATGCCCCCAAAATATATGTCTGTATCATGATCGATAACCCAGATCGGAGATCCCGTGAGTTCTATGCTAACTGTCAAAACGATAAGATAAAGATATTGTCTAAAACCAACTTCTTATTAATACAAACAGCGCAAGAATGACACACCATGTATTCTTAATCATGTTAATCAAGACGAACTAGAATCCATTTGTAAAATTTATAAATTTTAAGTAAACAGGAGGACAGGTGCGTTCATTAAACAAATTGAGAGAAGTAAGTAAGTAAGTCAGTCAGTCAGTCAGTAAGTAAGTGGAGACTTTATTTAGTGAGGGTAGCAACATTTAGCACATACAAAAATACATATAATAGCTAATCTTCCACGAGGCCCTCAGCTAATCTTCCATGATCTAATCTTCCTTCTTAATAAAACATACACGCTATAATATTTTGTTCCATCGGCAGTGTCATTTTTAGATATGAGGAAAAATATAGATATAATAAATTGATAGAACATACAAGTTATAATATTTTCTTCCATCTGCAGTATCATGTTTAGATATGAGGAACTTTTGAAATCGTTTTGAATATGGAGCAATATTTTCTCACGGATGTATCTAGGCAGTGATTAGGCAGTTTACATTAAGCCAAAAGTCCAGTTTTTTGTTCACTATCGACCGACTGTTGATAATATTGTATTTAGTACTAAAAAGGTTGTAGACATTTGTTTTCTCCACATCATTTTGTTTCTTTGAATAATCATTACGAAAACACGCCTTTACAAATACAATGTAACCTTTATCGCCAAAAAAAACACGAAAAATTTAAGATGAAAAATTGTGATATTTTTCTCATTTCTGCACAAAATATGATGTGATTTAAAAACAACAACAAAGGACTGGTGGGTCTATTGCCTCCGAGTGTAGGTAGGAGAAATAGTCTTAAACTGTTTCATTAATCTCTTAAATTCCAGTGTCCAATCAAATAGTGTAGATCTTCACCAGACGCCGGATTCTGCAGCGTCTGACCAGGGTCTACACTCTTTGCCAAGCCCATCCTATGTTTCCAAGATAACCCTCTTTAGTTTTTCACAATACTCTGACCTCACTGCGACTATTTTCATTCTAATAGTTTTCCCGACAAGTCAGTGATATTCACGTGCACTTAAGCATAGAACAGCTTTTCTTCTGAGCACCTTTGGGTCGATTGACAAACAATTCCCAGTGGAATTCTTTTCACTGACTGTTACAAGGCGGTTCTTCTTTGGCGGTTTATTTATGTTATTGTTTGTCACTGATTGTATGTATCGCATTTTGGATAGCCAGCTGGTATTGATTCCTGATCATTGCTTTACTTCTACTTTTTATAAGCACCAAGTTTATAATCATGAGTGTCTTATGCTCAACCTGGCTCTCTAATGCTTGACCATAGAAACACGATATAGATTTAATCGCCATTAAAAAGCGTAAGCTGGCCATTTTGTTTTCTACAAAAGCAAGTAATGACCTCTTATTTATGAATCTGTGCGTCATTCGGTCAGATAAGCATGATACCCAGACATTTAATGGTCTTGTCCAGAAAAGTATTTTTCATCACGGCTTTCTTTCTCTGGTGATTTTAATATAATTTAGAAATCATATGTAGACCACCTTTTATTGTAGTAAGCTGCTGGCATTTACTTAGGCAGCAACTGGTGAGATTTTCTCCTCTCTGGCTATCGAATGCTTAACCAGACGATCTAATGCTTAACCAGCAAATTTTGGCAGATGAGGAGTTCTTCGCAGAAATTAAAACTCCAAAACCTGTTTAATTTCATTTCAGGCAATTACCGGACCATTGATAATACAAACACAGCGTAAAAGTCCGTGAAAATCATTCGGTACTATGATTCTGGAGACTGAAAATGTTTCCATAAAATACTATGTCATTATCGAATCAATAGCGCACTGCTTATCAGGTTGGCTAAAAATGGTTCCGTAGAACAAGGTGCGGGTGATTCTGGGGCAGTGGAGATGAAAACAGATCCGCTTTATAGTTGCAAGTTTTGTTATCATTTCTATAGATCTAATGCGTAACCAACCATTTTCGACCTTTTCCGTGGTGATTTCTCGCTAGTGCTGCATTGACAAGCAAAATATCCACAACACATATAACCATATATGTTTATTGTGTGTGCATGTTAATACGCTGAACTTGTAGCAAAGCGCAGTAATAAATAAAAGGCAACAAACACCTCGAAAAACCACTCGTTTTCTAAGGCTTGAGTTCACCTTCAGCAGGAGAAACTAAATTTAGCCAAAATGTGTGAAGTACGGGATTTGGTATTTACTCCAAAGATGCCGATATCAATGGGCTCCTGAATGTAATTCCCCGTTTTTTAAATAACTTCCTCGTAAAAATTATATAACTTATGAAACACAGAAACTGCACAGTTTCTTTACCTTTTTTAGCGATCTAATTCCTAACCGGATGTCGCTCTAATTGCTTCACGTTCTTAACCAATGGTTACGCATTCTATCGTTCCGTAGGCGTGTACTAGGCATTTACGTTGTTACCTTTATCGACACGCGCCTAACGTAACAAACAGAACGATTATCATATTACTCGTATTTCAGTCATTATTGGGGCACGTGCCAATCAGCCATACTGCATGTCTCCTAATGCGTGTCTTTAATTCATACTTTGTTTCTTGCTTTCGGTTTCGTTAAATATGAGTGTTATTGAGCAGGGGCGCATCAATGGCTATATGTGGACTTAGCGTCAGGGCCCAACGAAGACTCACATCAGCCTGTGCATCCGCGCAGTCTGATTTGTGTGTAACTATGAATCATAAAGTAGCCAAAGCTCCCTCATGTCTCCAGAGATAATGACCATACTGTGCGGCTGAGCAAGTCGAGCTGGGTATCCTGGGCTCGTGAAGTAGCCAAAGCTTCCTCATGCCTCCATCGATCATGACCATACTATGCGGCTAAGCAAGCTGGTCTGTGTATGCTGGGCGAATTGTAGAAATTGCTGGGCCTTTGCTTACTTATTTACTATGTGTTTCAATCGATTTAATGTTCAAACGGCTTCCTCGGGACCCGGCAAATGTTAATGCACGAAAACCTATGGGTGATTCCTGTAATAATTTTGAAGATTTTCTTCTGAAAACTAATCAATGCGCCTCTTATTCATAACGCAATCCATTACGTAAATGGCAGTGTTGAAAAGCAGAAAAAAGAAAAACAATGTACACAACGAAACCCTTCATTTTTTCAAAAGCCCAGTGTGACTGTGAACAACGCTTGATGTCAGTTTTCTAATCATTGCCTGCAGTGAAAACGATTAAATATATAATAAAACCTAAAAGGATTTTCAAAATTCTTAAAGAATGCATTTTCTTTTGTATAAATATCCATTCGAAAACACAAAAACATAGTGCATTCTTTCATTTTCTCCAAAATGACTACTTTTCCAACAAAAAATCGAGAAATTCGTCTTATTTATACTCCGAGCATACGGTGGCGGTTCTAACGAGTACCCACAATATATCTATTGGAGCAGAAATAATATATACCCTTTAAACCCCAATTTTCCCTATTGATTGTTTTGAATTGGGGTATAAACTAAATGGATATTGTCTTAAATAATAAAATATAATCGGTTCGCCCCGACAATTTATAGGGGCTCGCTAAAGCTCGTTAATCAGAGGTGGGGAAACCGGAGTACAAGTTCTGCAACGGAAGGTCAGGTGGTTTTCACCTGGTACTGTGGTTTTCGCCCACATCTGTTTAACGATCGGCTCGACATAAGTCATTATGTCATAAATATTTTATTTATTAATTCAGAATTTTATCTATCTATATATCCTGCAGCACCCTCTCGCGAGGATTATGTGCAGATGTGCGCGCCAGATAAAGAAAAGTGTGATAGAAGAAAAAGTATTAGATTTTATGAGAATTGAAAGTAAAAAACTGTTAGTAAAGTAGAGATTAAAAGCAGATAAAAACAATGTTTCACGGTTCATGGCATTGGGTCATGGAGGGGGGTGGGGGTGCATATGGTCGATCTGAAAGAATCCAGATCGGAGCACACAACAGCATGAGGAGGAAGGTGATTCCATTGTACCACAGCCAAGGGAAAGAAACTATATTTATAGTAACTGGCAGTAGTAGGGATTTCTTTTTTTTTTTTTGCATCACAAAAACACGCCTATATAATTTCGATCCCCGTGAACCCCACTTTTATATAGTAAAACTGGGGTTTACAAGGGTAAACCTTATTTTTTAGCTCACCTGACCGAAGGTCATGGTGAGCTTTTGTGACAGTAAGATGTCCGGCGTCGTCGTGCGTCGTCCGTCGTCCGTCGTCCGTCGTGCGTAAACTTTTTCTTGTGAACACACTAGAGGCCACAGTTTTGGTCCAATTATCATCAAACTTGCTCAGAATGATAATCATGACAATATCTCGGTCAAGTTCGAATTTGGGTCATGTCGGGTAAAAAAGTAGGTCAGTAGGTCAAATCATAGAAAAACCTTGTGAACACTCAAGAGGCCACAATTTTGGTCCAATCATCATCAAACTTGCTCAGAATGATCATTGTGACAATATTTTAGTGAAGTTTGAATATGGATCATGTCGGCTTAAAAAGTAGGTCAGCGGGTCAAATCATAGAAAAACCTTGTGAACACCCTAGAGGCCACAATTTTGGTCCAATCATAATCAAACTTGCTCAGAATGATCATCATGACAATATCTTGGTCAAGTTCGAATATGGGTCATGTCCGGTCAAAAAGTAGGTCAGTAGGTCAAATCATAGAAAAACCTTGTGAACACTCTGAAGGCCACTGTTTTGGTCCAATTATCATGAAACTTGCTCAGAATGACCATTGTGACAATATTTCAGTCCAGTTCGAATATGGGTCATATCGGGTTAAAAAGTAGGTCAGCGGGTCAAATCATATAAAAACCTTGTGAACACCCTAGGGGCCACAATTTTGGTCCAATCATAATCAAACTTGCTCAGAATGATCATCATGACAATATCTCGGTCAAGTTTGAATATGGGTCATGTCCGGTTGAAAAGTAGGTCAGTAGGTCAAATCATAGAAAAACCTTGTGAATACTCAGGAGGCCACAAGTTTGGTTAAATCATTAATCTTGCTCAGAATGGTCATTGTGACAATATCTTGGCTAAGTTTGAATAAAGGTCTTTTCGGGTCAAAAAGTAGGTCAGTAGGTCAAATTAAAGAAAAAACTTGTGAACACTCTAGTTTTACATAGACTTATATAGGGAAAATCTTTAAAAATCCTTTTCTCTGAAACCACAAGGCCTAGGTCTTTTATATTTGGTATGAAGCTTCATCTAAAAGACCCCTAACAAGATTATTCAAATGATAGTGCTGAGGCCAAAAATGTCCCCGCCCCCGGGCCCTTTGGTTTTACATAGGCTTATATAGGGAAAATCTTTAAAAATCTTCTGCTCTGAAGCTGCAAGGCCCAGGACTTTGATATTTGGTATTAAGCTTTATCTAGTGGACCCCTACCAAGATTGTTCAAATTATAGTGCTGGGGCAAAAAATGCCCCCGTTCCGGGGCCCTTTGGTTTTACATGGCCTTATATAGGGAAAGTCTTTAAAAATCTTCTTCTCTGAAACCGCAAGGTCCAGGACTTTGATATTTAGAATGAAGCTTCATCCATTGGACCTCTACCAAGATTGTTCAAATTATCGCCCTTGGGCCAAAAATGCCCCCGCTCAGGGGCCCTTTGTTTTTACATAGACTTATATAGGGAAAATCTTTAAAAATCCTTTTCTCTGAAACCACAAGGCCTAGGTCTTTTATATTTGGTATGAAGCTTCATCTAAAAGACCCCTAACAAGATTATTCAAATGATAGTGCTGAGGCCAAAAATGTCCCCACCCCCGGGCCCTTTGGTTTTACATAGGCTTATATAGGGAAAATCTTTAAAAATCTTCTGCTCTGAAACTGCAAGGCCCAGGACTTTGATATTTGGTATTAAGCTTTATCTAGTGGACCCCTACCAAGATTGTTCAAATTATAGTGCTGGGGCAAAAAAAGCCTCCACCTGGGGCCCTTTGGTTTTACATAGGCTTATATAGGGAAAATCTTTAAAAATCTTCTTCTCTGAAACCGCAAGGCCCAGGACTTTGATATTTTGTATGAAGCTTCATCTAGTGGACCCCTACCAAGATTGTTCAAATTATAGCCCTTGGGCCAAAAATCCCCCTGCTCAGGGGCCCTTTGGTTTTACATAGACTTATATAGGGAAAATCTTTAAAAATCTTCTTCTCTGAAACCGCAAGGTCCAGGACTTTGATATTTAGAATGAAGCTTCATCCAATGGACCTCTACCAAGATTGTTCAAACTATCGCCCTTGGGCCAAAAATGCCCCCGCTCAGGGGCCCTTTGTTTTTACATAGACTTATATAGGGAAAATCTTTAAAAATCCTTTTCTCTGAAACCACAAGGCCTAGGTCTTTTATATTTGGTATGAAGCTTCATCTAAAAGACCCCTAACAAGATTATTCAAATGATAGTGCTGAGGCCAAAAATGTCCCCGCCGCCGGGCCCTTTGGTTTTACATAGGCTTATATAGGGAAAATCTTTAAAAATCTTCTGCTCTGAAACTGCAAGGCCCAGGACTTTGATATTTGGAATTAAGCTTTATCTAGTGGACCCCTACCAAGATTGTTCAAATTATAGTGCTGGGGCAAAAAAAGCCTCCGACTGGGACCCTTTGGTTTTACATGGCCTTATATAGGGAAAATCTTTAAAAATCTTCTTCTCTGAAACCGCAAGGCCCAGGACTTTGATATTTTGTATGAAGCTTCATCTAGTGGACCCCTACCAAGATTGTTCAAATTATAGCCCTTGGGCCAAAAATGCCCCCGCTCAGGGGCCCTTTGGTTTTACATAGACTTATATAGGGAAAATCTTTAAAAATCTTCTTCTCTGAAACCACAAGGCCTAGGTCTTTTATATTTGGTATGAAGCTTCTTCTAAAGGACCCCTACCAAGATGATTCAAATTATAGTGCTGGGGCCAAAAGTGGCCCCGTCCCGGGGCCCTTTGGTTTTACATAGACTTATATAGGGATAATCTTTAAAAATCTTCTCTGAAACCACAAGGCCCAGGACTTTGAAATTTGGTATGAAGTTGCATCTAATGGACCTCTACCAAGATTGTTAAAATTATAGCCCTGGGGCCAAAAATGCCCCCACTCTGGGGCCCTATGGTTTTACATAGACTTACATGGGGAAAATCTTCAAAAATCTTCTTCTCTGAAACCACAAGGCCTGGGTCTTTGATATTTGGTATGAAGCTGCATCTAGTGGACCTCTATCAAAATTATTCAAATTATAGCCCTGGTACCAAAAATGTCCCCGCTCCGGGGCCCTTTGGTTTTGCATAGACTTATATAGGGAAATCTTTAAAAATCTTCTCTGAAACTGCAAGGCCAAGGCCTTTGATATTTAGTATGGAGCTTTATCTAGTGGACCTCTACCAAGATTGTTCAAATTATAGCCCTGGGGCCACAAATGCCCCCACCCCGGGCCGGGGCCCTTTGTTTTTACATAGATTTATATAGCCCTGGGGCCATTTGGTTTTGCATAGGCTTATGTAGGGAATATCTTTAAAAAAAATCTTCTTCTCTGAAACTGCAAGGCCCAGGTCTTTGAAATTTGATGTGTAGTTTTATCTAGTGGACCTTTGCCAAGATTGTTCTAATTATAGCCTTTGTTGATGTTTGGTATGAAGCTTCACCTTTAAGACCTCCCTCAACATTATGCACATTAAAACCCTGGGGCCAATAATGGCCCTCTCTGGGGCCCACTTGTTACACTATGGATCAGGTGAGCGATCCAGGGCCATCATGGCCCTCTTGTTTCTAAACTATTTCTGCTCAAAATATAGATTGTGGGTACTCGCTGGGGTGATTTTTTCTATCCATGCAATCAAAGATCACGAACCGATGAACATTTTTTTATAATACTTCCTTTCTGATGTTATTTTTATTACTTTATGAAACAATATTAATTTCTGACACTAAACGTTTTTTTTTTTTTTTTTTTTTTTTCACTTTATAAAATAGAAGTGGAGGCATTGATCCATTTCAAATAGAAAATACAGGTAAAGGTTAATCGACCGTTTACTTTAATTAGTAAGTTTGAGATTTGGCCGTACAAGCATACCAATTATACACAAACATAGTAATTATACCGTCATTATGTTTTATGGGCCGATTTTGTATGGGCCGAATTTAAAAAGCTCATCCCCCATAAGGTATCAGGTCCAGACCAGCTGAAACCTATAGTACTTCAAAACCTCCACAAAGAGCTAGCCCCAATCCTCCAAATAATTTTCCAAAAGTCTATTGACCAGGGAAAATTGCCCACCATATGGAAAGAGGCCAATGTATCCCCCATATTCAAAAAGGGGGATAAAAGTGATCCTGCAAACTATCGCCCTATCTCCCTAACATGTGTTCTATGCAAAGTGCTGGAACACATCGTCGCCTCCAGTATGTCCAAGCACTTCAACAGCCAGAACATTCTTTATGAACTACAGCATGGGTTCCGAGAAAGGCGTTCCTGCGAGACCCAATGGATCATGTTGATAGATGAATTATCTAGAAACATGCAATTAAGAAAACAGACTGATTTAATTTTACTGGATTTCAGCAAAGCTTTTGACAAAGTCGCCCACGAAAAACTTTTACAAAAACTTCACTACTACGGCATCAGGTGCGGCACTCTAAATTGGATCAAAAATTTCTTAGATAACAGGTCACATTCTGTTGTCACTAATGGTACCAACTCTAGCATTATCCCGGTCTCCTCTGGTGTCCCGCAGGGCTCTGTTCTCGGACCTATACTGTTTCTTGCATGCATAAATGACCTCCCAGAGCAGGTTAGGTCAAAAGTCCGAGACTTTGCTGATGACACAGCAATGTACTTATGCATTAGCTCCTTGTCTGAAGCAAACCTCCTTCAAGGAGATCTCTGCAAATTGGAGCTATGTGCAAAAGGCCTGGGACATGAACTTCAACCCGACAAAATGTCAGGTTTTACATGTCACCAGGCTGAAGACACCCATTCCCTCCAAATACTTCCTTCATAACTTGAAAGTGTGTCTGCTGCAAAGTACTTTGGGGTCACCATATCTGACGACCTCAGCTGGGGAACGCACATAGACAATATCACAAAAAAAGGCAAATCAAACCCTCGGCTTTATCAAAAGAAATATCAAAGTACACAACCAAGACCTTAAGTCCACAGCATACAAAACCCTTGTCCAACCGCAATTGGAATATGCTTCCAGTGTCTGGTCACCCCATACAGCTACAGATATCTGCAAACTTGAATCTGTCCAACGCAGAGCTGCCAGGTGGGCCATACGAGACTATAGGTTCACATCAAGTGTTACAGTTATGCTTGGAAAACTCCAATGGCGTCCACTAGATCAGAGACGCATCGATACACGCCTTATCATGCTATACAAGGTCACGCATGACCTTGTTGCAATCCCTGTCTCTGATTACATCACACCAAATCGCAGAGAGTCGAAATTTATCCACCCTTTGGCATACAAGCAAATCCCCACCCAGACCAACTATCACAAGTATAGCTTCTTCCCAAGATCAGTTATACACTGGAACGCTCTTTCCAGCCTATATCGTCTTGCTACCAACCTTGGCACAGTTCTGTCATGCTGTCTGCCAGGTGGTGCATGTGTCCCCCTAAGCCACCAGATTCTGTTTTATCTTTTAACTATACTAACTTTCTTTTTGCACTGTATAAACTCATTTCACCTACTTTGCTTACCTTTTATTTCAGCTAACCCCCTTTAGCACTTGGTATACCGGATACCCTTCTGTTGTCCTCTTATGAGGTTTAGAAGTATCGGAAGAAAGAAAGAAAGAAAGAAAGAAAGGTTATAGCGGTGAGTCGAAAAACCCAAATCTACCCAAATACACTGTATTTACCCAAATCCACCCAAATCCACCTGATAATTACCCATATCCACCTCTAGCTGGCCCATTTAAAGTCATATAAGTTGTTTTTAATGTTTATGTGATAGAATATATCACTTAGGACAAATAAATAATCAAATTAGTAACGATAAAACAATTTAACACGCACTATAGATAAACGCGTGTAGTGTGACGAAACACCTTTCAGTTGGTTGCCTAGGGTTACCACTGTAATAATCATAGTTCACACACGTCTATTATAAATAATGTTCGATAATTGTAAACCTAAAAAAATATTTATTTATTTTTATTAAGAAAGGAAGAAAGGAAAGGAAAATAAATAGAAAAGTGAATGTTTCACGGTTGAGTGAAAAAGAAAAACAGCATGCAGAATATACCGCAGAATATACGACCTTATTAAACACAACTTTTTATAAAGTAAAGCTTTGGTTTACAGGGGAACATATTATTTATATTAGTTCTGCCAAAAACCCAACTTTTTATAAAGAAAGGCTTTGGTTTACTGGGGAACATATTATTTTTATTAGTTCTGCTGAAAAAACATATATCGTAGACATAGACTGTGGGAATTATTTAGCGCCCCCCCCCCCCCCCCCCCCACAATCGGTGCTGAAAGGAACTGATTGGGCTGCACCTCTGAAATGCTTCCAAGCTGTGCTGAAACGGAACCCGCAAAAATCCATGCTTTGAGCCGATATGAAAAAAAAAAAAATAAATAAATTAAAAAAAATAATAATAATAAATTTTAATTGAAAATTTCATTGTGACGAAAATATTTCGGCCCATAAATTTCAATAGGTGTGTTTTCGAAAGAAAGACGGAAGGAGAGAAAGAAAGAAAGACAGAGAGAAAGAAAGAAAGAAAGAAAGGACCAACCAACCAACCAACAAACCAACCTATTACGAAAACACGCCTATTTAATATACTGGAAATTGTATCCACCAAAATGAAAATTTCCAGAAAAAATCCGACATTTTAATTTTTCTCCTCAAAACCCTGTAAGCCCAAATCCACCGTAAAAAACACAAATCAACCATAATATTGGAGTCGTTGCTTCCAATTTTGTGGGACTTTTACCCGACACATCGAAATGATATCTCAAGCCCTGCCGCCCAATTAAACCAATTGGATTCATATGCATGGACGGTCCGACTCGCACCACTTTGGGTAGGCTTAGAGCCTCTAAACGGTCGGTTTCAGCTCTGCGTGGAAGCATCATGTAGCGCTATCTATTTTTCAAGCCCCGATGGGCGGGGGCGAGACACTATTGATAAGCGTCTATCCATATTTATTATCATCATTATTCGTGGTGAAGAATAGGTACTTCAAGTCAGAATCACCACTCTGAGAATAATTCTTGCCTGACTCAAAAAAAAAGGAAAGGAACTTACCTGCTTGGGCCATAGACAGTAGCAGTTATATGCAGGCTGAGTAAATGCAATGCACAAAAATGTGTTTTATGTGTGAAACTTTTTGGAATTGTATAATAACATTTCTGTCTAAACGTATTAAATCTTGGGGAGTCTGCATAACTACTACTGTCAGTCAGTCATCGGCGAAGATGTATCTATTAAACTTGACATTACGAAAACACGCAACATGCCTATATAATTTTACCCCCCCCCCCCCCCCCTTAAACTCACCTTTATACATTAAAACTGGTGTTAACATGGGAAATGATAATTTTTCCTATTTCCAGTAATAACACATTATGGGTACTCTTTAGAACAGCCACGCCGAGGCGGTTCTAACAAGTTCCAACAATCCATGTTTCGAGCAGTTATATTGAGGATACTGCAACAATAACAAAGAAAGGGGGAAAAATACGACAAAAAATACGGAGTTTTTCATACTTCTGTTCTAGACATAGATTCTGGGTACTTGTTAGAACAGACTCGTCGCGGAGGTACGATTACCCAAAATCTATGTTTTGATAAGAAATAAGAAAAATAATGTACACCTATGTAAAACCAAGTTTTACAGAATTAAAGTGTTCTTTTTTTTTTTTTTTGTGGATGGGGTGCAAAATTATAATGGTGTGTTACTGTGATAAAAACACATACCCTATCGAATTCCGCTCCCATTGAGTCCCCTTTTTATACACTAAATTCGACTTTTACAGTACAGATTTTTTTCTAAAATGTAGAATACGGGTGTTCGTTATAGAACCAACTGGCTGAGGCGACCCTAACGTGTACCCACAATCTATATTTTAGAGCAGACATAGGAGACCTTTCCCAATTTTTCAGCATATAAGTTTCGCTTATTCTTTTTTGTTTTGAATTTTAGTATTTTTTTATTATTATTTTATTTATTTATTTTGCGTTTATATAGGCATGATTTCGTAATGCAGTCGCCATCACGTGCAAAAGCCTGTAAAATGACCCCAAAAACTCCACCTCATATGAAAAAAACTGGGGTTTCCGGGGGTACACATTTTTCTTATTTCTGCGTCAAGACATAGGTTGCCGGTACTCGTTAGAACCACCTCAATGAGGCGGTTCTAACGAGCATCCACAAGCTGTGTTTTGAGCGTATTTAAGAAAAATTTCACGGATTTTCATCAGACAAGTAGCCATTTTGGAGATATGAAAAATGCACTTATGTCGCACGGATAAGTTATCATAATGGCGCTTGTCTCGCGACGGCATGACACCTTGGCGAAACGATCCTTAGTGCAAAGCCCATGAGCCGCAAAATCAGCGTATCGCCTCCGCACATCGGTCACTGGTACAAACAAGCCCGAGGAAGTAATTTGGGGCTCAGGATTTCTCTTTTACTGCCTATGCTCAGGTTATATGAAATGCTGCTGCTGCTGAGTGGGTGAGGGACATCTTAGACGCTATCAAAAATTATTAATTAATATTATATTGAGAGGGACAGATAATTCACATTCACTTAAACTGCAAATCTATTGGCCCCTGCAGTGCCAGCGGGGCGTGACTTGACACATTTGCTTTGGGTATGAAGCGTTCTGATTGGCGAGGATTTTTGTTCGAATAAACACGGCGCTTGACAACTGGGCGTGACTTAAAGCTTTCTAAAGGTTTTTGTCTGAATAAACAGGCTTTTTATAAAAAAAGATATTATAGAAAGAAGGACATTATTCATCTATAATTTAAACGTGTGTCTTTACAAATAAATAAACAAACAAACAAACAACAAAAAAAAAAAACAACATACAAACAAATAAATAAATAAAATGATAATAATGAATTCCAATACTACTTCTACTACTACTACTACTACTACTAATATTTATAATATATCTTTTCTTGACTATAGACGTATCTTAGTTTTATGTCTTAGCTTTTGACCTTACTGTTCAAGTGACAATGCGTATTTAAATATTTAACAGCCTAGAAAAGTCAGACACATCATGAAAACAGGCCAAAATAATTTTGACCCTCAACTTTTATACAGTTAAACTGGGGTGTTCAGGGGTAAACATTATTCTTATTATTTCTGCTTAAAAATATATATTGTAAGTACTCAACAGAACCGCCTGTCGAGTCCCCGCTAACTAATTTTTGAGCAGAAATAAGAAAACTATCAGAAATTTTATCAGAAAAATATTTTGGTGGTAACTTTTTTCAATACATTTGTATAGGCGTGTTTTCTACATGGAATTCAACTAGCAGCCCTGTTTAGTGTTTACCTCACAATATGAAGAGAAAAGTGGGGTTTACAATGTGTTTTTTTATTATCCAAAATATCAAAATTGTACAAGGTTGCTCCAACGGGCACCTACAATCTACGGAATTAAAAGAATGAAAATAATAATAAAAAAACGGCAAAATTCAAATATTAATTCAAGAGACTTCTGATATCACAACAGCAATTTCAGTTTTGATTGTTTGAGATGAGGTTTTACGTCCCCGTCAACACTATTAAGGTCATTTTGGAGACGTTGCTTCCGATTTTGTGGGACTTTTATCCGACATTGAGATGAAATGACATCTCAAGCCCTACCGCCCATAGTAACCGCTAGGGTTTAAGGAGCAGTCCGACTCGCATCACTTTTCCCGGGCAGGCTTAGACCTAAGCTGTTTACCAGTACTCCAGTTGGGTCGGTTTCAGCTCTGCGCGGAAGCACTGACTGTGCAGCCCAATCTATTTCTCAAGACCCCGATGGGCGGGGGCGCAAAAGCAATATCAGGAAAAGTTTTTGAAGCAGGGGCGTGAAGTCAGTTCTTGTTCGATAATATTTTTTTTTTTTTCATATTTCTTCTCAAAACAAAGATTGCGGGAACACGTTAGAACCGCCTCGATGAGGCCGCTTTAACGAGTACCCACAGTTAATGTTTGTTCCTATGAACCCAAATTTTACTTTATCATAGTGGGGCCCAAGCGGACAAAATTACATAGCCATGTTTCCGTGATGCTTTCGATCATCTTATTTCTTTCTTTCTTTCTTTCTACCATCATACAATATTGTTGACGAGGATGCGGAACTTAAAAGAATGAGGCAGGTTTACTTTCTTTCTGTTTCTTTCTTTCATTCTTTCTTTCTTTCGTATTTGCTTGGTTATAATCTAAAATAAAGAAATAAATAGACAGGTAATGGTGATATATGTGCGTGCTATGATCATTGGAAAGCCTAAGGCAATCTGTGTATTCTGATTTGAAGATACTTTGTCGCACTACACCTGCCTAGTAGGTGCGTATCTTAAAAAAAAGATAACGCGGATAAATGACATTTTATTTAGGAAGTGGCTATTGACAGCCGGCTGTCTCCAGCGAAAGTTCGCTAGTGACAGCCGGCTGTCTCCAGCGAACTTTCGCTGGTGACAGCCAGCAAAAATATATAGAAAGTATATTGTCCAGCAATAAATAAAAGTCATGTAATTGAACTTATGTTAATTTAAATAGATTCATGATGTATATTGTGGTCCTAAAATTATTAAATTGCCATTGATTTATCATTTTTACAACATACAGTAATCTCATTCTATACAGTTAAATTTTTGGTTGTATATAACAAGTTTGTTTATCTGGCATACGTTGTGCTTTGTTCCCAAATAGCAATGCTATAAAGAGGTTGTGATGTATTGAAAATCAAACATATATGAGTCTATGTTTAACAAGTGACCCCTGTGGTAGGGCTACTTTTGATCCCAGGGCAATAATTTGAACAACTGTGAACAAAGATGAAGCTACTTACCAAATACATGTATCAAGGACCTGGACCTGGTTTCCGACAAGAAAATTTTTATAGGTGTCACCATTATGATTCTATGTAAAACCAGTGGGTTTCGGGCTATCTGGTATCCTGCATTTTAAAGTATTTTCCCCAGTTTACGGATAATGACAATGATGGTGGCTGATCACAATAGCTCCCTCCAGAGCCTTCGGCTCAAGTGAGCCAAAATGAAAAAAGTGAATAAGCACTGCTTATTAGATCCCCCCCCCCCCCCCCCCGCAAACAAAAGGTTGCTTAGACAGAAACTGTGGGAGGAGTTGAGTTCACCGTACATGCACATCTGGGTACAGGCCAGAACAACTAGTTAGAAATAACAAAGGGGAATAACTTTAAAAACACTAGCCCCTAGAACCTTATTTTTCTGTAGCATAAGCAGCTCATCAATGTCAATGTTTATGCAAAATATGGTGACATTCCTTAAATTTTTATTCTGGGTACAATTCCAAGAATTGCATAAAAATGGCTATGTTCATAAAGCAATAATTTTGTCAAAAAATAAAATTCCAACATAAAACTTCTTCATGCACATACCCAATACATCTAAAAAGTGTATGCTAAGAATCAAATTCCTTAGACTAAAATTGTGGGAGGAGTTGAGTTCACGGTACATGCATATTCTGGGTACAATACCAAGAATTGCACAAAAATGGCTAAGTTCAAAAAGCAATTACTTTGTCAAAAAATAAAATTCCAACATAAAACTTCTTCATGCACATACTCAATATATCTAGAAAGTGTATGCTAAGAATCAGATTGCTTAGACAGAAACTGTGGGAGGAGTTGAGTTCACCGTACATGCACATCTGGGTACAGGCCAGAACAATTAGATAAAAAGAACAAAGGGGATTAACTCTAAAAACATTAGCCCCTAGAACCTTATTTTTCTGTAGCATAAGCAGCTCATCAATGTCAATGTTTATGCAAAATATGGTGACATTCCTTAAATTATTATGTAGGCTATGCAGGAAAAATCAAAGTGTTATGGACATACAGGGGGGTATAATAAGATCCAGCTTGGGTGAAGTCTCCCATGCCCATCACCTCCCCCATCAAACAAAGGCCTATGTGCTACTATACTCACCAGAGTTCAGTTGGGTACTGCCCACTGGCCGCCATGTACATGTATTACCAAATGGAAGCTTCCTATGGCAGGAGTCCATTTTGAAATTTAGGGATGAAAGGTTGTATTATCTTTAAAATTTATTCGGAAAATAGCTCCACTTTTGGCAAATAATGTAGGCCCTGATCAGATGTATGCAGGGACGTGGACTGGGTATTTTGCTTTAGGGGCCCAGATATAAATCCAAATTTTGCATTAAGTTAATAGGCATTTTAATCCAAACTTAAGCGCCTTGGGAGGCTGGGCACCTGTTAGTCTGTGTCCCTGGTCTGATCTTCGCCTACACTGTTTGCCAAAGTATGCATTTTGGGGTTTCCGGAACAAAATGGGTTAACATGATATGATTTTAATCTACCGATTATAAACCCACATTCCCAAATAAGCACCCACGTTGACTCTGTATCTGAAATATAACCGGTAGGCATTTTATGAAGTGGAGTTGTTGGAGCATGGACTGGTTGCTATCACTAAATGCATCATATCATAAGGAACAATATTCATAATGTATATGCTTGTACGGTAGGGATTTGATTTGAACGGTTTCGAAGATATAAATTATTGCCATTTATGAAGTGGAGGGGCAGGGCATGGCCCCAGCACATTACCTCAGTACAAAGAGACCCCAGGTTGTTTAGCTCTTTTTAATAAGAAAATGGCTTATTCTCTGGCAAAAGCCTTCAAAATTGAAATTCATTTTTTTTTTTTTCAAATAAAAACGCTTAAAACAAGATTTCTTCTTCAGTGGTTTTAATTGCTGCAGTTGGTTGGGCTTTGTACAGAAGAATAATTTCATTTTTGATAATTTGCCCTCATCCAACTTAGGCCCCCAAAGGGTAGCTATGTTGTCTTCTGACAGCTCTTGTTTGTCAATATACCATCCATATATTTTGACTGGCCACCAAAAATACGGTTATTACAGATACAAATAGAAATTGACTGGAATTATTACAATAAAAGGTTTAGAAAATACTTTTTTGGGGTTGTCATGTACATTTTTTCACACATTCATGTCTATTTTATTCAAATTCGATCAAAACGTACGATAAAAACCGCCTTGGCTTTTATACCCCTAAAAATTTGCAAAATTGCAATAAAACAAAAATTAGGGCAAGAAAAAGAACAAAAATTATGCTGAGTATCAGATTTGATACAATTAACATTATCATATTAAAATTTACCACTAACATTTCTTCTTTGGTTAGAATTCCGAAAAATAAAATCATCGGATCGGCAATTTTTGGCTCGGCGGCTCGGCCCGGCGCGGCCTTGGCTTTTATACCCGACCCCAAAACGCACTGCCAATATTGGATTTTTTTTATGTAGGGTAGGGTGAATTAGAGGATTAGACACTTAGAAACAAATATATATATATCTATATATGATATATATTTATGATATACAACAACAACATTATGATATAAATAAATATAGACGTTTATACATATTAACATTTGAGCCAGGGCTCAGCAGTTCCTATCAAAACGCTACCAAAACACACTCAATATTTTTTTTTTTTCTATGTTGGGTAGGCTGAATTCAGGGAATCGAGACACTGTTTTTGGAGACAATTCATCAACACAATTGAAGACAACTCATTGACACTTTTTGAAGACAATTCATCGACACATTATTATGTTGAAATTATACACAAGCTGATAAAATGAAGACAATGTTTTGAAAATAAAATTATCTATTATCACATTTATGATCAAAATTACGAATTAAAAAAGAATTAATTCAATATTTTGGCTTATTGACCATTTTAACCGCAATAGTTAGCCTCGTCTGATTTGATGTCGCAAAACAGTGACTGTCAGGGAGCTGTCTCAAAGTAACTTAGGAAAGCATGTAGCTTTTAGGATGCTGATTGCTATGTAGTGGCAGTATTGATAGTGCGACCACTGGAGTTGAAGGATAATTTAGCCTCGAGATTTGTACAATTCGCATTTAGATATGAATTCTGATCATAAGATATAAACCGTGTTGGTGAATTATCATCTAGATAATAAGCCCATGCAATGGACCTTGATTAATCCCATTTTAGTGGTAAAAGTTCAGTTTAACCATTTTTGTACCAAATGGAATCCTCCTCCTTATATATAGCATGAGTCCATTTAAAAATGTAGGGCTGTCAGGTTGTGTTTTCAACTAAATTTGTTTTGGAAAATAGCTGAACATTTTGCAAACAGTGTAGGCCCTGATCAGACGCCGCATTCTGTGGCCTCTGAGCTGAGCCTACACTGTTTGCCAGGGTACCCGTTTTGGGGTATATGGTACTAAATGGGATTATGTTTACGTTTCATATTTCTGCCTATAAACGTTAGGCGTTATCGTTAGAATCGTTTTGATTTGAGCAGTAGAATCGTTTTGATTTGAGCAGAATCTGCTGAAAATTTAGGGAAAAAATGCAAACATATATGTAACTCACAATCAAGCTTCACTTGCCATCTTTTTTATTTTGATTATGAAAGTTTGGATAATATTTGACCAAGTTCCTTAAACATTTTCTTTTATGCGGTTAAAAGGGTCAATAAGCCAAAATATTGAATTAAATGTTTCTAAATTCGTTATTTTGATCAGATCATTTTATTTTCAAAACAATGTCTTCATTTTATCAACTTGTGTATAATTTCAACATAATAAGTAAGTAAGTATACAGTAAAACTCCTAGATTAAGACCACCTTTGGGACTGTTCAAAAGTGGTCTGTAAGACCACTTTTGAACAGTCCCAAAGGTGGTCTCTGACCAGAGGACACAGTATACACAACGCAAAGAAAGAATAACTTCAACCTACTAAATAAGCTTTTTAGAGCAGAATTAGTCTGAATTTAAGGGAGTCTTAATAGCGGAATTTCACTGTATATTTAAGCTTGCCTATATATAGAAGCCTCCGTGGTGTAGTGGTTACGCTACTCGCCTTGTAAACCAGGGATCGCAGGATCGATCCGGGGCTTCTCCAGACTTTCGGATGAGTCTTTAAACCGAGGTCCCATCTCCGTATGACCTTAGCTGTTGGTGGGACGTAAAACTCAAACACACTCAGGTCAGGTTCATTCCTGCTACTAGTAACATGTAATCTAGTAATCAGGTTCATTCCTGCTACTAGTAACATGTAATCTAGTACAACCTGTTGCATGCAGGCAGATGGGACTCGTTACCTCAGGAGAGCAACCCATCTAGGAGTTGCTAGATCTCTAAACAAAGCTTGCTTGGGTAGGTGGAACCAATAGCCTTGGTTGGCAATCCACCTAGGGGTTAGGCCCTTAAACAAAACCTAGCCTGGGTAGATGGAACCCACAGCCTTGGTTGGCAATCCATCTAGGAGATGCTAGACCTCTAAACAAAACTAGCTTGGGTAGGTGGAACTCGTAGCCTTGATTGGCAACTCACCTAGGGGTTATAGGTCCTTAAACAAAACCTAGCCTGGGCAGATAGGGCCCATAGCCTTAGTTGGCAATTCCTCCTAGGAGCTGGTAGGTCTCTGAACGAAATCTGGCTTGTCACATTCATTTATCTGGAGAGCCTGTGAGTTGTCAGAAACTTGAATGTGCTAAGCTATATATCCTGGCAATCCTTCTAGGAGTTGGTAGGTCTCCCAACAAAACCTGGTTTGTCACACTCATTTATCTGAAGAGCCCGTGAGTTGTCAGATACTTGAGTGTGCTAAGCCATATATAACGACCTCCAGGGTCCTGGGTATGACGTAAAAATGCATCCAGCTGTGACACTCTAAAGGAGTGGGGGAAAGTGAGGTTGCCCATTATCACAGTTGCCTCCCCACCTTCAGGGTTATGAGGCTGCCACAACCTGGGTGGCAGAGCTAGGCAGCAACCATCTACAGACCGGTGGCTTGGCTACTGTGGTTTGGCGGATGATCCTTGCTGTACAAGGACAACGGTAAAGCACACCTGCCCTAGTGAGTTGGGAACGGCGGCTTGCTCAGGTGCCGTAAAATAATTGAGTAGGCACGTCAGCCAGGACAGGCGGTCCTGTAAACTACAACCATCAAAACATATCATGGCAGCTACAAATTCAGAATCAAGGTTAGGCGGTGCCAACAGACATCAAAGCTCTGTTGGCGACGTCTCCGGCTTGGCCTCCTCTCAGGTGTGGGAGGCAGGGTCGGGCCATTGTGGCGAATCAAGCAAGCGCCTGAGGAAATTCAGGGTGGGAACACTCAATGTCAACACCCTGAGAGGAAGAGTTTGCGAGGTAGTGGAAACACTGTCCCGCAGGAAAGTGGATGTCTGTTGTGTCCAGGAGACCAGATACCGTGGTGGAAACTGCCGCACAATCAAGGGCAAGGACACCAAGTATAAGCTCTACTGGTCTGGAAATGATAAAGGCACTGCTGGTGTAGGAGTGTTTGTGGCAGAAGAGTGGATAGAGAAAGTTTTTGAAGTGCAAAGAGTCTCAGACAGAATCATCTTGGTGAAGCTTGTAGTCGGCCAGTGCGTGGTTACCCTTCTGTCTGTGTATGCCCCACAGAGTGGTTTAAGTGCTGAAGTCAAGGACTTGTGCTTTGACCAACTGCGTGCTGTGACTGCCAGGATCCCAGGATCCGAACTCCTGATCCCATGCGGAGATTGGAATGGCCACGTAGGCCGTGCAGGCACTGGATACAAGGAAGTGCATGGTGGGATCGGGTATGGTAGACCTGAACCAGATGTTGAGGGTGAGAGGATTCTAGAGTATGCCCTGGCATTTGACCTGCTTCTTGGAAACACATGTTTCAAGAAACGTGACAGTCATCTTATCACATACAAGTCAGGAAGCGCAGCGACACAGATAGATTTCATCCTTTACCGCAGGACAGTGCGCAAACTTGTCACAGATGTGAAAGTGATCCCTGGAGAGGAAGTAGCCCTGCAACATCAGCTACTCATATGCGACACGAGGATTGATGTGCCACCAAAACCCAAGCGCAAGTCCACCCCCAGACTAAAAGTTTGGAAGCTGAAAGAATCTCAGACAAGAAATCATTTCCAGGAGGTTTTCAGCCAGCATGTGAGTGCTTCGGTAGGCGTAGCAGATGCTACCACTGAGGATATATGGAACAGCATCAAGACCGGTCTGCTCAAGACAACTGAAGAGGTGTGTGGCACAACTCAGCCCCACCGCTGGCGTCGCGAAACCTGGTGGTGGAATGATGATGTTAATAAGGTCATTGCAGCCAAGTGGCAAGCCTTTAAAGATTGGAAGACTGGTAAGGGCACCCGTGCATCATATCTTGCGGCCAAACGCATAGCCAGAAGTGCGGTGCAACATGCTCGCCAAGAAGCTGAGAAGGAGATCTACAAGAATATTGACCCTAAGTCCTCAGAAGTATACCGCCTCGCTAACCAGATGAGAAGAGAGAATGCCGATGTTGTAGGTGACAAACCAGTAAAGAATGATGCAGGGGAGATGTCAATGAGTGAAGACTCAAAGCAGAGGGCCTGGTTAGAACACTACCAGAGGCTACTCAATGTTGAGTTCGACTGGGACCCAGACCACCTGTCTGATGAACCACCAGCAAGGTTGCAAAAATGCCGGCAAATATCATATTTTCCATGCCACTGGCATTTACCGGCATTTATGGCAAATATGGCAAATATGGCAAATTCAATTGATGGTCATCAAGTATGTTCCAAAAAATTACTTGTATAAGTAGTTTAAACAACACACCTTAATTATCTGAAAATCAAAAGTATTAAGCTGATTTAGATTTAGCACTGATTTTAGTTATTTATTTGAAAATTAAATAAATAAAAAAGTGATTTTATTTTTTTCTATTTGGTTTGGGCCCCAAATAAAACATAACAAAATCTCCTGTTTCGTACCCGCCAAAATACTCATCAGGTGGCTTAAGGCTACCACTACAGGTTTTTTTTATCTATAATCTTTTTTTTTTTTTTTTTTTTTTTTATCTTTTTTATATATATATATATTTTTTTTTTTTTTTTTCATTTTTTTTTTTTTTTTGCATATATGAAAATGTTCACAACATACAATAGCACATGATACAGCAGTCACTGTTTAGCAGGCATTGAATAGCACTGAATGCCAGACTTAAGTATATAAAAGTCTCAGTCTACCAGTCAATCTCAGCATTGCCTCTGCGGTAGCGGTAACAAAAAACCAGTTTTGCAGCTTTCTGGAGACCAAGTCTGTTTCGCAGTTTAGTCTGTATTAAGCCGAAGTTAGAAAACACCCTCTCAATGGACGCAGAACTGGATGGCATTTTCAGGAGTTTCACTGCAACCTGGCATAAATCTGTGTTCACTGTTGAGGATCTGTCTACGCAGGCCCACCATGTTGTTGGTTTGGTTTTGCTGATAACTGAGTCGTGAAGTAGAGTCTTTGGTAGTGGTAAGGAGTCTGTCATAAAGCCAAGAAGATCTGGGACTGCATCTGGGTTGTTAGACAGAAGTAGGTCTTGGGCACTGGTCACATGTTCAGCTTGCAGTTTCTTTCCTTTGTAGACAGGATGAAGTTGGTTGGCTAGGTAGTGGCTAGAGGTCATGGCCTGGTTGAATCTGTTCTGGACCTTGGTCTGGTATGGATCAAGTTCTGGATTCTGAAGTAAGTCCAGCCAAATCTCGCAGGCATCAGCTATGGTGGCGCTGTCAGACTGTAGACGGTCGAGGGCACTGGAAATCGGCGCAAGCTGCTTCTGAAGATTCTTCACTTCGTTGAATAGGCCAACATTGTGTATTAGGTTTCGAATTCGAGAGTCAATAACATCTTCATTCTTAGCACAGATCATCAGCAGATACGGTCTATTTCTGATGAAAGAGTCTATACATGTCAGTTGACTATTCCATCTTGTTTCGGCAGGTAACTGGGGCTTCACAGATTCTGGAATCTCATCTAGGAGGGCACCAGGCACATGATGGTTTCGAAAGTACTTGTTAACTTCTACCACTTGGTTGATGATCTGTGCTGGAGTGACATCTTGTCCAAGCAGATTCAACCAATGGGCAGAACAGCCATACACAGTCAGTTCTGGGTCAGTCTCTACCAAGTTCTGCTTCATGGCAACCATTTTCTTCTCATTGTCTGTCACTACACCAGTTTACTTTACACAGAAACTTTTCACCAGCTTCTTTGATAGAGTCTTGGGCTATGGAGGTGCAGTAGGCCGCTGTCTTCTTGTTGGTTCCCGTGTCGATAGCTGACATGAAGTAGGCCTTTCCATCACACTGTAGGCTGGTGGCAATAACTGGGGTGTTGTGTATGTCACTCCAACCATGTTGAATAAGGACAACATCTTTACCCTTCATTTCATCTGAAACCATAGTTGTGATCTTGTCATGGACTCTGTCAAGTAGCTGGCCCCCAATGCTGGATCAGCTCGGTGGTTTGTACCCAGGTCTGGGCATCTCGATGGTTTCTTTCCAGACTGGATGGTCGGCGATGTTGAATGGTAGGTTGCAGGCATAGAACAGCCTGGCTATCTGCTCATCAAGTCGTTCGGACATGGACTGGTCAGTTGACAGGCAGTGCGAAGTCATGCTGGATTGGAGTGATCTTGGCTTCTTGGCGGAAGGCTCTGTCGTGGGTGTAGATGGCTCAGTAGAAATATCATCTTCAGGCAGTGGTCGTTTCTGGGAGGGTCTGTTGGCAGGACATTTCTCTCTGTGGGCACGAAGTCGTGGAGCTTTAGCACTGACAACCGCTTTGCAGTCAATGCAGCTGACACTGGTTTTGTTGTCTTGTTCAACAACAGCAAAGAAGTTCCAGATTGGATCTTTTAGCTTCACCATGGTGACTAGTAGTAGTTTGCTTTAGATGTGTTTAGCTAAATTTCAGGACATTTAATGAACAGTAATGCTCTAACTTCTAGGGTATACATAGCTTAAAGCCATACAATTACTCAGTTCACACCTTAGATACCTCTTTTCAATTCCACCTAGACTAAATATCTAAGTTATATAAACAAATAACAAATTATGACATCTTCTTGTTTTCATCTTTGCCTCTGGCTATGCTCTACCTACTTTAAATAAACATTTTCTTAAATTTGTTGTTTTAGTAATTCTATCTGTCTAGTGTCTATCCAAAGATTAAGGGTCAATATATCAAGTGTCACTGGCAGAGCTAAATAAACATGTTCTTAATTTTGTTGTTAAGTAATGTCAAATTGACAATTTATGTAAAACTCCTTGCAACTTTGGATAGTGTCAAACTTGCTGAATATTCAATTAAGCCACACCCATTTCTGACTTTGAACCAATCAGTTTACAATTAATTTCTACATATTCATAAACTGAATGTCAAACAAGTGTAGATCCTTCAGAAGCCATATGATCTGGATCTACACTGTTTGCAAAGATAGGGCTTGTCGCCAAGAGCAGGATAAAGGTTAAAGCATGTTGTTGAGAAAGTAAACAGACAAATCAGTCAAGGACCTGATCAGACTGTTCTGATCTGAACAATCTTTAAGAGGCCTGTCTACTGTCTATCCAAAAACTTAGGATCAATATTAGTGTCAATGGCACAGCTAAATGCATACCTGTGATTTTATTTTTACCTGCTTAATATCTCAATTTCTGACTTGGTCGAGATTTCTAAAATATTTTAAGACCAAAATCATATTTGCCATATTTGCCACTTTGGGTATATTTTCCAGGCCGGTAAATACCGGTAAATGCCACTGGTAAATACCGGGGGTGGAATTTGCCACTCAACCTTGACCACCAGTGGAAGGGCCACCCATCACAATCACTATTGATATGGTTAAGAAGGCTATCTCTCAGATGAAGACTGGCAAAGCACCGGGTCCTTCTGGCATAGTGGTGGAGATGATAAGAGCTGCAGGTGATGCGGGAGCCTCGATGATCCGCGACCTTGCAGCTGCAATCATCCGTGATGGGAAGGTGCCATCTGATTGGGAACAGAGTTTCATTGTCTGTCTCTACAAGGGCAAGGGCGATGCATTGGAACGGGGCAACTACCGTGGTCTCAAGCTGACAGAACAGGTCATAAAAGTCCTGGAGAGGATTGTGGATGGTCTCATTAGGCAGTTGGTGTCCATCGATGATTCCCAGTTTGGCTTCGTCCCAGGAAGAGGCACAACAGATGCAATTTTTGTTGTCTGACAGCTGCAAGAGAAGTATCTAGCGGCCAACAGGAGACTCTACATGGCTTTTGTAGACCTGGAGAAGGCATTTGATCGAGTGCCTCGGAAAGTCATCTGGTGGGCACTAAGAAAACTTGGAGTGGACGAGTGGATTGTGAAACTGGTCCAAGGGATGTACGCTAATGCTCGGAGCCGTGTCCGCGTTGGTGATGGTTACAGTGAAGAATTCGAGGTGAAGGTGGGTGTTCATCAAGGCTCTGTTCTCAGCCCACTGCTTTTCATCATTGTGCTTGAAGCCTTGTCATGCGAGTTCCGCTCTGGAGTCCCCTGGGAGGACCTGTATGCTGATGACCTTGTCATCATAGCTGACTCCCTTGAGGAATGTGTCAGGAGGCTCTTAACTTGGAAAGACGCAATGGAGGCGAAAGGACTGAGAGTGAATGCAGGAAAGACAAAGATCATGATCGGTGGTACTGGTCTGGACCTCTTACAGAGTACAGGCCAGTTCCCATGCGCTGTATGTCGCACTGGAGTGGGCAGCAACAGTATCTTTTGTAATGGCTGCAAGTTCTGGGTGCACAAGAAATGCAGTGGGCTCAAACGCTTGATAGAGGACCCTGATTACAGGTGTACACGGTGTCAAGGAACTGCACGCCCCTTAGATGGCAGACCACAGAGGGAAGTCCAAGTCGGATCCGACAAGCTGGAGGTTGTAGCTTCCTTCTGCTACCTAGGTGATATGCTCTCTGCAGCTGGTGGTTGCGACCTTTCATCTACATCACGTGTGAAAACAGCCTGGAAGAAATTCAAGGAGTTGCTACCAGTTCTCTCTTCCCGCCACCTCTCGTTCAAGACACGTGGCCGTGTGTATAGCTCTTGTGTGCGGAGCGCAATGCTCCATGCCAGTGAGACATGGCCATTGACAAAGCCAAACCGCCAACGTCTACAGCGAAATGACAGGGCCATGATCAGACAGATCTGCAATGTCAAGCCACAGGACACTGTCACCATCAGGTCCAGTGAGTTACTTGAGCGTCTTGGCATTGAGGACCTGGACCTCATCCTGAAAGATAGAAGACTTCGCTGGTATGGACATGTGGAACGCTCCAACGGTGCAGTCAAGACTGCCTGTGACATACAGGTAAGTGGAAAGCGGGGGCCAGGAAGGCCCAAGATGACCTGGAAGCAGCTAACAGAAAGAGATTGCAGAGAATGGAAGCTCTCTGCTATCGATCCTCATGATAGACAAGCCTGGAGATCTGGTGTAAGATCTACAATGCGTGCAGCAAGCCAGCTACCTGGAAGGGGGCCCACTTATGTGGACGTTGCCCCTGTAGCTGCACGTTAATCAAAAATCCGTTGTTGATGATGATGATGATAATAATAATGTGTCGATAAATTGTCTTCAAAAAGTGTCAATGAGTTGTCTTCATTTGTGTCGATGAATTGTCTCCAAAAACCGTGTCAATGAATTGTCTCGTTCCCGAATTCAGCATTTGTTGAGAGGATTAGACATATAGAAAAAAAATTAAATATATATATAATATAAATATTTAATTGATATTTAGTATACATAATTATTAACATTTGAGCCACAGCACAGCAATTTCTACCAAAATGCACTGCCAATATTGGATGTTTCTATGCAGGGTAGAACGAAGACTGAATTTCTATGTAATTGAACCAGGGCACAGCATTTCCTACAATTTACATGTGCGCCCTGCGAAGTACCAGATCTGCCTGCGCATCTATATAGTCTGACCAGAGACTTCTCTAGCTGCATGAAAGAGCATTTGACCCATAGCAATCCAAGCTTAGAGAGCAAACTCGCCCATAACCCTACCCCGTTTTTATCTTTTATTATTTTTGTATATGACCCACAATGAAACAAGCAAACTCGCCCATAACGAAGACTGATTGGACTGAGCGCATGCGCAGGTTGACATGAGTATTCGCAGGGTGCACATGTAAATGGTAAGAAATGTTGTGCCCCCGCTCATTCTTTATTCGTAGATAAGAGGGTTATTGATTTCATTTTCATTGTGGGTCATATACAAAAATAATAAAAGATAAAAACGCGGTAGGGTTATGGGCAAGTTTGCTTGTTGTATACATTAAGGTTTCTTTCTAGAACTGTGTTGGTCCTGAAAAGGACCTTTATATTGAGTGTCGGGCTAACTCAGGCACTGCAGAACGCCAATCTGATGCGGAAAAAGTATTTCCGAATGCCGCAGTTTTTATTGGTCTCAGTGGGCCCCGACAAGTGTACAAGATCAGGGTCATAGTGCCGGGGCAGTCTAATGTCATGGAATTTGATGACATTGTTTCCGTACATCTTGTACATTAGTCGGTTAATTCTTTTTCCTGTCGACAGTGTATTTTGATAGCGTTTTGGTAGGAACTGCTGTGCCCTGGCTCAAATTTTAATATTATGTCAACTTATCTATAATTATTTATATTTTATATATAGATATTTGTTTCTAAGTGTCTAATCCTCTTATCAAATGCTGAATTCACCCTACCCTACATTGAAAAATCCAATATTGGCAGTGCGTTTTGGTAAATAAAGGTGCGTTTTGATGTTTTGGTGCGTTTTGGTGTTTCTATGGACCCTATTTTTGTATCTTTTCGTGGGCGGTGGCTAGCCGTCTGGTACCAGACAACCAGCCTAAGAGTCTGCCAGTTCGATACTGGATGAACAGCAGTGTTCCCACCCATGTTTGTTTTTGGGGGTATAAAAACTGGGGGTAAGACACAAATTTAGAGGGTATGAAATTTTACAAGGAAATGAAGTGTGTTAGAAAACCTAATGCTTTGGAATTTAATAAAAACCTTAAAAGTTGTGTTAATGCTTTGTTGTTTATTCTTTCTCCATTTATCATGATGTAAAAAAAAAATATGATTGTTAGTGTCACCAACTTAAAATCATTTTTCATATTTGTGTCCTTGAAATAAATGTATTAATTTGATTATTTGTAGGGGTGCAACGGTATACCGATATACCGTTTAACCGTGGTTCATCAAAAATAAATATTGTATCGCGGTTCGCTTTTGTCTTTACCGGTACAAAAGCTTTTTCTTTGTGTCCCGTCTTGCTCATTTCCTCAAAAATAAAAAAAAAAACCTTCAAATTTCCTGTAAAACTGGCGTAAAACAGACTCGTATGTAAACCAGAAACGTTACAGAAGAGATATTGCAATGTTCGTCAACCAGAGCTCTCGGAAACGCAGGATTTTGCGTATTTTACGCCAACTTTTGAACACGCGTTCAAAATTACGGGAGCGGTAATTCAGTAGCTAATTAAGGCCGCTTACGCAATACCAGGAAAAGATCAAATGCGATGCAGCTTTTGGTGTTGAAAGCACACTTTCCACACATCAGTAGGCGTGTCCTATACTGACAGATAGTTTTGCACCAGCCAGTGGGAGAGGCGATAGAGGAATGTGGTCGAGTCGTGGCACGTGTTAAAAATGATTGTAGGCTTCCCTTTTAATCTCGTCACGTTCATCCCCTCGTCATTACTGATTACAATTAATTAATTACTGATTGATGTAACCATGAATCATCAACGGATTAACATAAGTCGGTAAAACATCACATTTAGTTAAACCGGGGTTACGGCGAAGACAATATTAATGACGAATGACCAATGTCATGTATTTTCGCGACTACATGATCATATTTTTTATCGCTCGGTCAAAGAGTGTTTCGATATTTATTGGTGACAGAAATATCTGCTATTCTTCAAAATACAATCATTTTAACAATTACAGGAAGTCAGACTTAGTTTGGATGCCTACCCTGCATATTAGTTTACACCAATAAAAATTATGTGTCATGTACGTCCGAAGTTGAAAACACCAATATGGCTGAATAGAATGCTGCTTTTCTGATCTAGGTTTACATTATATCTGCTTTTATCCTAATATTACATGGTTTTTATGATGTTGCATTATTTGGCTAGAAGAGTGAGAATAAATCGGAGCAACTGCATGTTTTTTGGGCGAGTGGGTTTTACTGGGGTACATTATTTTCCAATATTTCTAGAGAACATCACATTGTGGATGCTTCATAGAAACACATCAGTGAAATAGTTCTAACTAGTACCCACAATCTTCACATGTGGAATGAAGTTAATAAAAGTATTTATCAGAAAAAGGGTGTTTGGGAGCCATGAAAGTATAGTTATCCGCATGGATGTGTAGCCTGATAATAAGAAATGTTTGTCTATCAAGATTAGAACTCAAACTTTTAATGTGGGAATCCAGCATTTTATCTGTGAATCCAACTTTTCACAAGGATTCTTGTTGTGACTGGCATTTTATGGGTTAACTAACTAACAAGATTGTTAGTTAGTTTTACTTTCAATTACAAAAATAATAAGCCAGAATTTGAATGATTCCATTCTTGGAATTTATTCCCCAAATAAAAAAATACATGGATTAAGTTCGTTTGAATACTAAAAATGACAAAAAAGCATTAAACATGTATCAAGAACCATGAAATACTAAAAAAGGTAACTATAATAATACTAATATCATAGGTTTTTATGGACAAATATTGCTGGTTGTCAGGAGACTGATTTTGATGATAACAAATTGAGATCGTATCCATTTTTGTTCCTCCAAGGTTTAAAACGTCGATTTTCAGCTAATTGGCCGAGTTGTTTACAAAAACTGAACATGAACACGCGTTTTATCGACTTCCGACAGTTCAGATGCCGTCGTAAAACAATGGTTTCATTGGCTGCTAGAATTATTTATTCTTATAGATTTTAAACAATTTTCACGTGGCTCCGTAACTATAAGTATGAACTACATAGTAGCATTGCTTGATATATTTGCGGGAAACGGTTTACGAAACATACGAAAATAAAGCAAATTAATGATTACATTATTTGACTGTTCTTTCCTGACACACAGCATGTGACATTTTCTCGCCTTTCTAAGACTATCCCATTTTGAACCAGAATTTCGCCAACCCGGGCTGCGATATTTTGGGGCAATGCCTTTTGCGGCAATGCCAGTTTCCTATGTATTGGTTCAGATGCGAAGCGTGAAGCTGTACTAGCTAGTCAAGCCATACGCCGGATTCAAGTCTGCGGGTTTTCCAAAATCTATTTCAGTGAATGGGCGGATTCGTCCAAGTCAATTTCGGACGCGCCGATTTCGCCCAACGGGAAAAATTGACTTATTCGTCCCAGTCAATTTCGTACAGCGGTCATTTGCTCACAAGACAATTGCCCACAATCTTAATTGAAAATAGGACAATTGCTCACAACACATTTTATCATAATTTTATTTTTATATCATCTACAATTATCAGAGTTCTTGGAAAAGCCGAATCCAGCGTATTTTTACGCTTGTTTTTGCTTTTGTGCGCATAAAATTTCCTGCCGTGGATTCTTAATTATGCCATTTTTTTGCCTGACACGTCAGTAAAAGAGTGTAAAAATGACCTCAAACCAATCAAAAGATGACAGCGGATGTCCAATTGATCTCAAAATTTAGCTACCGCTTTCATATCAAACGTTTACCGTTAATCGTCGCCGCCAGGCTACTGTTGATTTTCTTTTGCTCCAGCATTTCAGTGGTTTCTTGCTGTCGAGTCCTCACCGTTGTCTCAACTCTGTGGTTCTTTGATTTTTTTTGTGTTCACGGAGATGTTGCACTGATGAGTTAGGAGGCCTTCATGCGGACTGAACAAATTATTTGTCTAAATCGCGGCGGAAGTAAGGGCGAGGATTGTGGCCACGTAAAATCGATTTAAGCCCCCCCCCCCCCCCCCCCCCCCCCCCCGGTGGCAATCTTTCCACTGACCGTTCCAAGGCGGTTCTTCTGTGGCCGTTTATTTATGTTGTTGTTTGTTACTTACTGTGTGTATCACTTGTGTCTTTTTTTTTTGGATGGCCATATGGCCATTTTGTGGGAAAGTAACTGTCCTTATGGCCTTCCTTTGTTTAGGTTTCCATTATGTTCTGGTCGCTTAATGTTTGTGTTTCTTTCCCTTTGGTGTCTTTGATGGGTGGAGTAAGTAAAATGTATCGATTCCTGATCTTTGTTTTACTTCTACTTTGCACAAGCATTACCTAGCGAGGTCAGTCGTCTGTATTAGTCTCTCAGCCAATCAAAGTGTCACGGCTAGAAAATTGAGAGGTCATGCTTGCAGTTTGCGAGATGCAGGTGTTTTGTGTGAATTAATCAAGCACATGACTGATTTACATTAATTGATTGTTTTGTTTCTGGATACTTGTATACACAGTTGGATTATCGGTAATTTGATTGTTGAAAAAATGTCGGAGACATAATTAAAGGATGCGATAATCTAGTGTATAAATCGTCTTTATTACGCTTAAAGAAAATTATGACTTGAGTTTGTCGCACTTTCATATTGAACAATGTCTTTACTGTTTATGAAGTTACCTTGATTGGGTCTATTTTTTCTTTTTTCTTTTTTTTTTTTTGTCTATTTTTGTAAATATTTGTGACAAACTGGATGTAAATAAAAACAACAAAAGTTTATTTACTTTTTTCTTTTTTTTATTTTAATGAAAGTCAAAATATATGAGTCATGTTCTTATTTCTTCAAATCTTGGTTATTTTTAACTCGGACCCAATTTTATGTACTAGAATGTAGTGAATGACCTGAACAGACTTGTCCTGTTGGAGCAGCCTGATCAGAGCCTGTACTACTGTAAACTGCTCACACTCAATTTAAACCCTTATCCTGATAAATAAATTAGTTTAGCCAGTCCACTCCTCACTTTCAAAGCCTATTGTACTTTATCCATTCAAATTCACAATCTGAGTGACAGTCCTAGTGAAAACTGTGATTATGGGTACTATTTCTTCCTTGGAATTTCAACTAATTAGTGATTATTGGATTTAAACTAGTTAGTGATAATTGGATATAAACTAGTTAGTGATAATTGAAACACTAATAGTTTATCAATACCATTAGTAATTAAATTGAATCATAACACCAATTTTAGCTGATACAGTACAGTCATGGAAATCTTAATATCCCCCACGTTCGTGCGCGAACGAGAACAGGATTATGCTTCGCGCACAACACTTGCAAAACCCACGCTATTTCCACGTTTGATCCACGCTTATTTCCCGTTCGTTTTCCGCAACCATCGCAAGTCGCAGGAAACATTCACAATACACGCTTAAATCCACGTTTGCCCACGCTAGTCTCGCGCTTCAGATTTTCTTACCATTAAATTAATATTGGTTTTCTAGTTTTGTAGTTTTATTATGCAATCTCATAACAACGCCATTATTGATTAATATTAGTATAAAAACATGCATGGTTTAATAAATTACGGCCAGTTGTCCCGATGAAACAAAGCATGAAATAATTACAGAATCTGGTTTCAAATGGTCTGGGATGATGATGAAAGAGAACCTTAACCCTTTTTGTACCAAATGGAATCTTCCTCTTTATATATAGCACATGTCCATTTCAAAATTTAGGGGTGTCATGTTGTGATCTCTTCAAAATTGATATGGTAAATGGTTTAGCTTTTTGCAAACAGTGTAATGATCGTTCTTAACTGGGCCTGCACTGTTTGCCAATTACCCCTTTTGGGGTTTCTGGTACTTAATAGGTTAATTGGCAATCAAACTCGTACAGACCAGCTAGCGGTAAAAAACAAAATCTTTATTTTTCTTCGTGGAAAAAGGTCGTTTTCTCGGAAAACGTCGTTTTCCCCGAAAACAAGCACGACATTTCTCTGAGAAGTAAAAACTTATGGTCAAATTTCTCAGTGAAAACAAAAATTAACCATCGAATTCTTCCAACAAAAATATCTATACATAATTAAGATTACACCAAGTCCTAGTTGTACCTTCTGTCAAGAAGAAGAGACATTTAGACATGCATTGTCAGGAAACTAAGAAATTACTAGCAGGCTTATTGAGAATTAGAGAGATCTAATCCAAGGTAATGTTGGTTGGTGCCTGATGCTCTGTCTCTGGTCGGGCCCATCGGAGTCTAACTGTTGGTTTTCTTTTGCTCCATCATTTCAATGGTTTCTTGCTGTCGAGTCCTCACCGTTGTCTCACCTCTGTGGTTCTTTGATTATTTGTGTTCAGGGAGATGTTGCACTGATGAGTTAGGAGGCCTTCATGCGGACTGAACAAATTATTTGTCTAAATCGCGACGGAAGTAAGGGCGAGGATTGTGGCCACGTAGAATCGATTTAAGCCCCCCCCCCCCCCAGTGGAAATCTTTCCACTGACCGTTCCATGGCGGTTCTTCTGTGGCGATTTATTTATGTTGTTGTTTGTTACTTACTGTGTGTATCACTTGTGTCTTTTTATTTTGGATGGTCATATGACCATTTTGTGGGAAAGTAACTGTCCTTATGGCCTTCCTTTGTTTAGATTTCCATTATGGTCTGGTCGCTTAATGTTTGTGTTTCTTTCCCTTTGGTATCTTTGATGGGTGGAGTAGTTTAATTGTATCGATTCCTGATCTTTGTTTTACTTCTACTTTTAACAACTGGCTAAAAACCAAAAATATTAATATCCCATTAGTTGAGGAAATATATACTCAACTGCAGATCTAGAACTTTTTTTATATACATGTATATACATGTATATGCAATAAAACAGCTTAATCTACCTTTGTCATTGACTGCACTGCGAAATAAAATAAAATATTTTCATATACTGAAACAACATACAGCAACAAAAAATGAATGTCTAGATAAATTCGAAAATAAATGGATCACATACAAAGCATTAATAGATACAGTACACTGAGTTACATTTCAACAAGACATCCGTGTGATAAAAAATGCTATCGTGTACATCATAATACACAGACTTGAATGTGATTTATACGCCTGATAGTTATAAATATATATATAAAGTAGAAGTAAAACAAAGATCAGGAATTGATACAATTAACTTACTCCATCCATAAAAGACACCAAAGGGAAAGAAATACAAACATTAAGCGACCAGACCATAATGGAAACCTAAACAAAGGAAGGCCATATGGACAGTTACTTTCCCACAAAATGGCCATATGGCCATCCAAAATTAAAAGACACAAGTGATACACACAGTAAGTAACAAACAACAACATAAATAAATCGCCACAGAAGAGCCGCCTTGGAACGGTCAGTGGAAGATTTCCACTGGGGGGCTTAAATCGATTTTACGTGGCCACAATCCTCGCCCTTACTTCCGTCGCGATTTAGACAAATAATTTATTCAGTCAGCATGAAGGCCTCCTAACTCATCAGTGCAACATCTCCGTGAACACAGAAATCAAAGAACCACAGAGGTGAGACAACGGTGAGGACTCGACAGCAAGAAACCACTGAAATGCTGGAGCAAAAGAAAACCAACAGTTAGACTCCGATGAGCCCGACCAGATAAATTGCTTAACATAGTCAAGTATAAAAAATACAGGTGCTGCCATGCTGAATGAGGCAAGGATAAAGAGACATTTTTTTCTTGCTTTTTCACAGTCCGAATCGGACTGTCCAGCTGTTATTTTGTGGGGCACTGAACTCCGATCCCAGCACTCAATAGCTAGAAACGTGGGACACAAAAATGTGCATCTAGGCAATGCGGACATATTCTTCGATGTACATATATCCCAGAGGTCATAGAAGGCTCGTACATGTACAAACAATGAATCTGACTGTGCAGGCTATCTGAGTCTTCATCCGGCCAGAGCCATATACGCAAGAGGTAAAACCGCATTCTACTGCCGTCGGCGGAGAACAAAGCAAACTTTATCAGATCAGCCTGTGCATCTAACCATTGTGGTGATATTCCGAACTTGCTGCTCTTTGAATATCCCAGGTCATAGATGGTTCGTACAAACAGTAAAGTAGAAGTGAAACAAAGATCAGGAATCGATACAATTAACTTGTCCCACCCATCAAGACACCAAAGGGAAAGAAACACAAACACGAAGCGACCAGACCACAATGGAAACCTAAACAAAGAAAGGCCATAAGGACAGTTACTTTCCCACAAAATGGCCAAATGGCCATCCAAAATAAAAAGACACCAGTGATACACACAGTAAGTAACAAAGAGCCACATAAATAAACCGCCACAAAAGACAATCGATAAAACATGTACATGTAAATAATCACCAATTTCTTGGTGATGCTGTGTATTCTCACTACCTCTACAAATGACTTTAAGACCAACCCAAACACAGCATCTGACAACATTATTATTAATAAAACATCTTGAATTACTTGTTAATTAAACATATAAAGTAAACACATCAAATATTGCAATATCAGTGTGGTAAATACTCAAGTTCATTGATCTACTTTGCTGGCTGTCAATAACGAACTTTCGCTTTTGACAGCCGGCTGTCGATAGCGAACGTTCGCCATCGACAGCCGGCTGTCAATAGCGATCGCCTTTTATTCTTTTAACTCTGCTGTATCACACTTTTACTTCTCTTACTAACACACTGTAATATCCTGTATAAAAGTACTAGAATCAGCCAACATTATGACGTTACACTAATAACATCAGTTGCTAAGTAACGTCAATTGTCTTGATATGAAGGCGGATCCAGGGTACCGGGAAAAAGGTAAGGTAACGACACGAAGAAGAAACCAGACATCAATACATCAAGAATACAATGAGAGAGCTGGAAACGCAGAATATTGAACATACTGTGGTTTAACAAGAGCACAACCAAGAGGGAGACAATGTCCTGCATATGGAACGCAATGTAACATATGTAAGAAGTATAACCATTTTTAGTCTGTGTGCAGAGCTCCGGCCCCTGCCCATAGGGGCTTGAAGAAATATATGGGCTGCATGATGCTTCCACGCAGAGCTGAATACGGCCCGCACACTAGTACTGGTAAACCGCTTAGAGGATCTAAGCCTGTCCAGGAACCGCGGTGCGAGGCGGACCGCCCATGCTTATAAACCCTATTGGTTTCATTGGGCGACAGGGCTTGAAATGTCATTTCATCTCAATGTCGGGTAAAAGTCCCACAAAATTGGAAGCAAAGTCTCCAAAATGACCTTTACAGTGTTGACGGGGACGTTAAACCTCAAATCAAACAAAACAGTGTGCAGAGCAAATAGCATTCAAGAAGAAGCAATTGTTAAGTATAAGAATAGTCCCCCACAGAGTAAGCGGAAGAAGAAATCCAATTTAAAGAGGGCAGAAGAGGTATATTCTAACAGTGACACAAATTCTGATGGCGACTTCTTGTCCTTTGGGATCATTGATTCCATTGTGGAATTTCGAAAATATCTGAGGGTCACTGATGAGGCCTAATTGGCCGAAACTAGCTAGTCTGGCCCAGAAAACATGTACACTCCATATTTTTCAGTTCTGTGGTGTATTCATTGCTTCCAAAGGATAACCCTTCTATAGAACATATTTAACTTCACTACAGCTGGTGTGTGGGAATGTGTGGCGGCGGTAAAGCGTCTCCCTGCCCTACATCATAGTGTAGATTATATTTTCTTGTTCTTTAGGATCATTGATTCCATTGTGGAATTTCGAAAATATCTTAGGGTCACTGATGAGGCCTAATTGGTCGAAACTTGCTAGTCTGGCCCAGAAAACATATACACTCCATATTTTTCAGTGCTGTGGTGTATTCATTGCTGCCAAAGGATAACCCTTTTAAAGAACATATTTAACTTCACTACAGCTGGTGCGTGGGAATGGGTGGCGGCGGTAAAACGTCTCCCTGCCCTACATCATAGTGTAGATTATATTTTCTTGTCCTTTGGGACCATTGATTCCATTGTGGAATTTCGAAAATATCTTAGGGTCACTGATGAGGCCTTATTGGCCGAAACTAGCTAGTCTGGCCCAGAAAACATGTACACTTCATATTTTTCAGTTCTGTGGTGTATTCATTGCTTCCAAAGGATAACCCTTTTATAGAACATATTTCATCAAAAAATCTCTGATGCATATGAGAATTAAAACAGTGACAGAATCAACAGGAATGAACAAACTTTCATTCAAAGATATAGAACTTTTACAGGAAAAAGTCAGCCGACTTGAGAATGAACTAAGTTTAACAAAACACCTTATTCAGAGTTTATTAACACAGCAACACACTGAAGAACATAGTCTTAAGGAGACACAATAACAAATTGGAACATGTTTGGAGGAAACTAAAAGGACTGATGGGTTCTCTTGTGAGATGCCAGACAATGGTCAGAGCGAACAGAGGGAGTGCCAAATGGTTTTAACGACGGACAGCGGCCCCCTAGATCCAGAAGAATGTGATGAAAAGGAGGAGCACGCAGGTTAAAAGGAAATGCAGACTAGACAAAGGAAGAAAGAAGAAAGTGCCAAAGACGCTTCAAAACTGAAGCTTTCTTCTTAAGTTACACGTATATTTACTACATCTTTTGTCCATACAGTTAACTTAGATTGTAGCCTATGAATATGTTCAAAATATTTAGAATTTTGATTGGTGACATACAGAGAAAGTATACAGATAGGGCCTATTCTTTATGAATTGCACAGATCACTTCTTCATTAAGCAAGACTTTAAGTTTACAGTACACATGAATTCTTTCTTTTAAAAATGGGGAGAAATGTAATATCCTGTATATAAGTACTAGAATCAGCCAACATTATGACGTTACACTAATAACATCAGTTGCTAAGTAACGTCAATTGTCTTGAACTCTGTTTCTGTTATCATGCTTATAAACATAATATTACAAGAATCTTAAAGTTATTACACACACCATGCACAGCCATCCTAATAACAATCGGAAGAGGGTTCAGGATTATATAGAGATAGATAGACATGGATTTTAACCCAAGCAAATGCCATGTTCTCCGCATAAATAAATCCTTTCTCAGTATACTCTATATGGTCAGATCCTAGAGTCAGTAGATAGTGCTAAATGCCTCGGTGTTCATATCAGTAAAGACCTCACCTGGAACACCCACGTAAGTAATGTTACCTCAAAAACCCTGGGGTCCATTAAAAGAAATGTAAATTACAGCAAACAAATCTGTCAGAGAGCTGGCTTATAAGACTTTCGTTCGCCCAGAGTTGGAATAAGCCTCCACTGTGTGGAGTCCGCCTACAAAAGTGAACTCAGAGATAAAGTGGAAATGATCCAGAGACGTGCTGCACGCTGGGTTATATCCAATTACCCCACATATGACAGTGTGACAGAAATGCTACACGACCTGGGTTGGCAGTCCTTTGAGCAGAGACGGTTTGATGCCTGTTTGATTATGTTCTATAAAATTGTTTACGGCTTGGTCGCTGTTCCATTACCGCCATACATGTACATTGAGCACCCCCTGAAGATCACTCGTCACACGCACTCTCTTTCGTTTAGACAGATTCATGCTTCAGTAAATTATTATCAGTTCTCTTTTTTCCCGATGTCCATCGTAATGTGGAATAGATTACATCAGTCAGTGACAGAAATTAAAATTTAGTGAGAAAATGGCGACAAACAGGTGATAAGAATACAGTTAGAGAAAATAGAAATATTTTTATTACATCATAAAGTGGGTAATATTATTTGGAATGCATATCCTATGTAAAATGAGAGACTTAAATTTACTACCGGACACCTAGCCATTCCTATGTGGGATGGCTAGCCGTCGGGTACGGGACAAGCAGACTTGTTGGCTGGTCGTCTGGTACAGGACGGACAGACTCGTAGTCATGTCTTCCGGTACCGGACGGCTAGCCACTGCCTTTTTCGTGGGTGCGTAAATTTACCGGAGCGTACAGGAACGGACCTAATTTCCGGAACGCACCAATTTGCCCCCGGTTTCTACCTTATTTTTACGATATCTTTATAAAATACACAGTATTTTCATCTTTTACAACATTGTGCAAGCTCTTGTTCATAAATAAATTTGTCAAATGTCGATTATTAGTAAGTGCACAATAATCTCACCCAGTGCGTCAGGGCCACCACGAAGGTGCTGGAAGTTGTCTACTTTTTCCTTTTTCCTTTTTCCTTATTCGAATGTGAAGTTGTCTCCTTATTCCTTTTTCCTTTTTCCTTATTCGAATGTGAAGTTGTCTCCTTATTCCTTTTTCCTTATTCGAATGTGAAGTTGTCTCCTTATTCCTTTTTCCTTTTTCCTTATTCGAATGTGAAGTTGTCTCCTTATTCCTTTTTCCTTATTCATCTGAGTATTTCCTTATTCGATTCCTTACGAAAAATGATGAAATTAACCCTCCCAGGGCATTTTTCCTTATTCCACCAAGTTTTTCCTTATTCGTTTTCTTGTAGAAAACGATGAAATAAACTCGTTCACGTGTCTTACCTGATTCATCTGAGTATTTCCTTATTCGATTCCTTACGAAAAATGATGAAATTAACTCTCCCAGGGCATTTTTCCTTATTCGACCAAGTTTTTCCTTATTCGTTTTCTTATAGAAAACGATGAAATAAACTCGTTCAGGTGTCTTACCTGATTCATCTGAGTATTTCCTTATTCGATTCCTTACGAAAAATGATGAAACTAACCCTCCTAGGGCATTTTTCCTTATTCGACCAAGTTTTTCCTTATTCGTTTCCTTATAGAAAACGATCAAATAAACTCGTTCAGGGGTCTTACCTGATTCATCTGAGTACTTTTTGATTCGATTCCTCACGAAAAATGATGAAACTAAGCCTCTTAGGGCATTTTTCCTTATTCGACCAAGTTTTTCCTTATTCGTTTTCTTATAGAAAACGATGAAATAAACTCGTTTAGGGGTCTTATCTGATTAATTTGAGTACTTTGTTATTCGATTCCTTAAGAAAAATGATGAAAGTAACCCTCCCAGGGCATTTTTCCTTATTCGACCAAGTTTTTCCTTATTCGATTTCTTATAGGAAACGATGAAATAAACTCGTTTAGGGGTCTTATCTGATTAATTTGAGTACTTTGTTATTCGATTCCTTAAGAAAAATGATGAAAGTAACCCTCCCAGGGCATTTTTCCTTATTCGACCAAGTTTTTCCTTATTCGATTTCTTATAGGAAACGATGAAATAAACTCGTTTAGGGGTCTTATCTGATTAATTTGAGTACTTTGTTATTCGATTCCTTAAGAAAAATGATGAAAGTAACCCTCCCAGGGCATTTTTCCTTATTCGACCAAGTTTTTCCTTATTCGTTTTCTTATAGAAAACGATAAAATAAACACGTTCAGGTGTCTTTCCTGATTAATCTGAGCATTTCCGTATTCGATTCCTTACGAAAAATGACGAAACCAACCCTTCCAGCGCATTTTTCCTTATTCGACCAAGTTTTTCCTTATTCGTTTTCTTATAGAAAACGATGAAATAAACTCGTTCAGGGGTCTTATCTGATTCATTTGAGTACTTTCTTATTCGATTCCTTAAGAAAAATGATGAAAGTAACCCTCCCAGGGCATTTTTCCTTATTCGACCAAGTTTGTCGTTATTCGTTTTCTTATAGAAAACGAAAAAATAAACTCATTCAGGTGTCTTTCCTGATTAATCTGAGCATTTCCTTATTCGATTCCTTATGAAAAATGATGAAACTAACCCTCCCAGGGCATTTTTCCTTATTCGACCAAGTTTTTCCTTATTCGTTTTCTTATAGAAAACGATGAAATAAACTCGTTCAGGGGTCTTATCTGATTCATTTGAGTACTTTCTTATTCGATTCCTTAAGAAAAATGATGAAAGTAACACTCCCAGGGCATTTTTCCTTATTCGACTAAGTTTGTCCTTATTCGTTTTCTTATAGAAAACGATAAAATAAACTCGTTCAGGTGTCTTTCCTGATTAATCTGAGCATTCCCTTATTCGATTCCTTATGACAAATGAGGAAACTAACCCTCCCAGGGCATTTTTCCTTATTCGACCAAGTTTTTCCTTATTCGCTTTCTTAAAGAAAACGATGAAATAAACCCGTTCAGGGGTCTTACCTGATTCATTTGAGTACTTTCTTATTCGATTCCTTACAAAAAATGATGAAATTAACCCTCCCAAGGTATTTTTCCTTATTCGACCAAGTTTTTCCTTATTCGTTTTCTTATAGAAAACGATAAAATAAACTCGTTCAGGTGTCTTTCCTGATTAATCTGAGCATTCCCTTATTCGATTCCTTATGACAAATGATGAAATTAATCCTCCCAGGGCATTTTTCCTTATTCGACCAAGTTTTTCCTTATTCGATTTCTTATAGGAAACGATGAAATAAACTCGTTTAGGGGTCTTATCTGATTAATTTGAGTACTTTGTTATTCGATTCCTTAAGAAAAATGATGAAAGTAACCCTCCCAGGGCATTTTTCCTTATTCGACCAAGTTTTTCCTTATTCGTTTTCTTATAGAAAACGATAAAATAAACACGTTCAGGTGTCTTTCCTGATTAATCTGAGCATTTCCGTATTCGATTCCTTACGAAAAATGACGAAACCAACCCTTCCAGCGCATTTTTCCTTATTCGACCAAGTTTTTCCTTATTCGTTTTCTTATAGAAAACGATGAAATAAACTCGTTCAGGGGTCTTATCTGATTCATTTGAGTACTTTCTTATTCGATTCCTTAAGAAAAATGATGAAAGTAACCCTCCCAGGGCATTTTTCCTTATTCGACCAAGTTTGTCGTTATTCGTTTTCTTATAGAAAACGAAAAAATAAACTCATTCAGGTGTCTTTCCTGATTAATCTGAGCATTTCCTTATTCGATTCCTTATGAAAAATGATGAAACTAACCCTCCCAGGGCATTTTTCCTTATTCGACCAAGTTTTTCCTTATTCGTTTTCTTATAGAAAACGATGAAATAAACTCGTTCAGGGGTCTTATCTGATTCATTTGAGTACTTTCTTATTCGATTCCTTAAGAAAAATGATGAAAGTAACACTCCCAGGGCATTTTTCCTTATTCGACTAAGTTTGTCCTTATTCGTTTTCTTATAGAAAACGATAAAATAAACTCGTTCAGGTGTCTTTCCTGATTAATCTGAGCATTCCCTTATTCGATTCCTTATGACAAATGAGGAAACTAACCCTCCCAGGGCATTTTTCCTTATTCGACCAAGTTTTTCCTTATTCGCTTTCTTAAAGAAAACGATGAAATAAACCCGTTCAGGGGTCTTACCTGATTCATTTGAGTACTTTCTTATTCGATTCCTTACAAAAAATGATGAAATTAACCCTCCCAAGGTATTTTTCCTTATTCGACCAAGTTTTTCCTTATTCGTTTTCTTATAGAAAACGATAAAATAAACTCGTTCAGGTGTCTTTCCTGATTAATCTGAGCATTCCCTTATTCGATTCCTTATGACAAATGATGAAATTAATCCTCCCAGGGCATTTTTCCTTATTCGACCAAATTTTTCCTTATTCGCTTTCTTAAAGAAAACGATGAAATAAACCCGTTCAGGGGTCTTACCTGATTCATTTGAGTACTTTCTTATTCGATTCCTTACGAAAAATGTTGAAATTAGCTCTCCCAGGGCATTTTTCCTTATTCGACCAAGTTTTTCCTTATTCGTTTTCTTATAGAAAACGATGAAATAAACTCGTTTAGGGGTCTTATCTGATTCATCTGAGTACTTTGTTATTCGATTCCTTAAGAAAAATGATGAAAGTAACCCTCCCAGGGCATTTTTTCCTTATTCGACCAAGTTTTTCCTTATTCGTTTTCTTATAGAAAACGATAAAATAAACACGTTCAGGTGTCTTTCCTGATTAATCTGAGCATTTCCGTATTCGATTCCTTACGAAAAATGACGAAACCAACACTCCCAGCGCATTTTTCCTTATTCGACCAAGTTTTTCCTTATTCGTTTTCTTATAGAAAACGATGAAATAAACTCGTTCAGGGGTCTTATCTGATTCATTTGAGTACTTTCTTATTCGATTCCTTAAGAAAAATGATGAAAGTAACCCTCCCAGGGCATTTTTCCTTATTCGACCAAGTTTGTCTTTATTCGTTTTCTTATGGAAAACGATAAAATAAACTCGTTCAGGTGTCTTTCCTGATTAATCTGAGCATTTCCTTATTCGATTCCTTATGAAAAATGATGAAACTAACCCTCCGAGGGCATTTTTCCTTATTCGACCAAGTTTTTCCTTATTCGTTTTCTTGTCGGAAATGATTAAATAAACTCGTTCATGTGTCTTACCTGATTCATTTGAGTATTTTCTAATTCGATTCCTTACGAAAAATGATGAAATTAATCCTCCCAGGGCATTTTTCCTTATTCGACCAAGTTTTTCCTTATTCGTTTTCTTATAGAAAACGATGAAATAAACCCGTTCTGGGGTCTTACCTGATTCATTTGAGTACTTTCTTATTCGATTCCTTACGAAAAATGATGAAATTAACCCTCCCAGGGCATTTTTCCTTATTCGACCAAGTTTTTCCTTGTTCGTTTTCTTATAGAAAACGATAAAATAAACTCGTTCAGGTGTCTTTCCTGATTCATCTGAGTATGTTCTTATTCGATTCCTTACGAAAAATGTTGAAATTAACTCTCCCTGGGCATTTTTCCTTATTCGACCAAGTTTTTCCTTATTCGTTTTCTTATAGAAAACGATGAAATAAACTCGTTTAGGGGTCTTATCTGATTAATTTGAGTACTTTGTTATTCGATTCCTTAAGAAAAATGATGAAAGTAGCCCTCCCAGGGTATTTTTCCTTATTCGACCAAGTTTTTCCTTATTCGTTTTCTTATAGAAAACGATAAAATAAACACGTTCAGGTGTCTTTCCTGATTAATCTGAGCATTTCCGTATTCGATTCCTTACGAAAAATGACGAAACCAACCCTCCCAGCGCATTTATCCTTATTCGACCAAGTTTTTCCTTATTCGTTTTCTTATAGAAAACGATGAAATAAACTCGTTCAGGGGTCTTATCTGATTTCGATTCCTTAAGAAAAATGATGAAAGTAACCCTCCCAGGGCATTTTTCCTTATTCGACCAAGTTTGTCCTTATTCGTTTTCTTATAGAAAACGATAAAATAAACTCGTTCAGGTGTCTTTCCTGATTAATCTGAGCATTTCCTTATTCGATTCCTTATGAAAAATGATGAAACTAACCCTCCGAGGGCATTTTTCCTTATTCGACCAAGTTTTTCCTTATTCGTTTTCTTGTCGGAAACGATGAAATAAACTCGTTCATGTGTCTTACCTGATTCATCTGAGTATTTTCTAATTCGATTCCTTACGAAAAATGATGAAATTAATCCTCCCAGGGCATTTTTCCTTATTCGACCAAGTTTTTCCTTATTCGTTTTCTTATAGAAAACGATGAAATAAACCCGTTCTGGGGTCTTACCTGATTCATTTGAGTACTTTCTTATTCGATTCCTTACGAAAAATGATGAAATTAACCCTCCCAGGGCATTTTTCCTTATTCGACCAAGTTTTTCCTTGTTCGTTTTCTTATAGAAAACGATAAAATAAACTCGTTCAGGTGTCTTTCCTGATTAATCTGACCATTTCCGTATTCGATTCCTTACGAAAAATGTTGAAATTAACTCTCCCTGGGCATTTTTCCTTATTCGACCAAGTTTTTCCTTATTCGTTTTCTTATAGAAAACGATGAAATAAACTCGTTTAGGGGTCTTATCTGATTAATTTGAGTACTTTGTTATTCGATTCCTTAAGAAAAATGATGAAAGTAACCCTCCCAGGGCATTTTTCCTTATTCGACCAAGTTTTTCCTTATTCGTTTTCTTATAGAAAACGATAAAATAAACACGTTCAGGTGTCTTTCCTGATTAATCTGAGCATTTCCGTATTCGATTCCTTACGAAAAATGACGAAACCAACCCTCCCAGCGCATTTTTCCTTATTCGACCAAGTTTTTCCTTATTCGTTTTCTTATAGAAAACGATGAAATAAACTCGTTCAGGGGTCTTATCTGATTTCGATTCCTTAAGAAAAATGATGAAAGTAACCCTCCCAGGGCATTTTTCCTTATTCGACCAAGTTTGTCCTTATTCGTTTTCTTATAGAAAACGATAAAATAAACTCGTTCAGGTGTCTTTCCTGATTAATCTGAGCATTTCCTTATTCGATTTCTTATGAAAAATGATGAAACTAACCCTCCGAGGGCATTTTTCCTTATTCGACCAAGTTTTTCCTTATTCGTTTTCTTGTCGGAAACGATGAAATTAACTCTCTCATGTGTCTTACCTGATTCATCTGAGTATTTTCTAATTCGATTCCTTACGAAAAATGATGAAATTAATCCTCCCAGGGCATTTTTCCTTATTCGACCAAGTTTTTCCTTATTCGTTTTCTTATAGAAAACGATGAAATAAACCCGTTCTGGGGTCTTACCTGATTCATTTGAGTACTTTCTTATTCGATTCCTTACGAAAAATGATGAAATTAACCCTCCCACGGCATTTTTCCTTATTCGACCAAGTTTTTCCTTATTCGTTTTCTTATAGAAAACGATAAAATAAACTCGTTCAGGTGTCTTTCCTGATTCATCTGAGTATGTTCTTATTCGATTCCTTACGAAAAATGTTGAAATTAACTCTCCCTGGGCATTTTTCCTTATTCGACCAAGTTTTTCCTTATTCGTTTTCTTATAGAAAACGATGAAATAAACTCGTTTAGGGGTCTTATCTGATTAATTTGAGTACTTTGTTATTCGATTCCTTAAGAAAAATGATGAAAGTAACCCTCCCAGGGCATTTTTCCTTATTCGACCAAGTTTTTCCTTATTCGTTTTCTTATAGAAAACGATAAAATAAACACGTTCAGGTGTCTTTCCTGATTAATCTGAGCATTTCCGTATTCGATTCCTTACGAAAAATGACTAAACCAACCCTCCCAGCGCATTTTTCCTTATTCGACCAAGTTTTTCCTTATTCGTTTTCTTATAGAAAACGATGAAATAAACTCGTTCAGGGGTCTTATCTGATTCATTTGAGTACTTTCTTATTCGATTCCTTAAGAAAAATGATGAAAGTAACCCTCCCAGGGCATTTTTCCTTATTCGACCAAGTTTGTCTTTATTCGTTTTCTTATAGAAAACGATAAAATAAACTCGTTCAGGTGTCTTTCCTGATTAATCTGAGCATTTCCTTATTCGATTCCTTATGAAAAATGATGAAACTAACCCTCCGAGGGCATTTTTCCTTATTCGACCAAGTTTTTCCTTATTCGTTTTCTTGTCGGAAATGATTAAATAAACTCGTTCATGTGTCTTACCTGATTCATTTGAGTATTTTCTAATTCGATTCCTTACGAAAAATGATGAAATTAATCCTCCCAGGGCATTTTTCCTTATTCGACCAAGTTTTTCCTTATTCGTTTTCTTATAGAAAACGATGAAATAAACCCGTTCTGGGGTCTTACCTGATTCATTTGAGTACTTTCTTATTCGATTCCTTACGAAAAATGATGAAATTAACCCTCCCAGGGCATTTTTCCTTATTCGACCAAGTTTTTCCTTGTTCGTTTTCTTATAGAAAACGATAAAATAAACTCGTTCAGGTGTCTTTCCTGATTCATCTGAGTATGTTCTTATTCGATTCCTTACGAAAAATGTTGAAATTAACTCTCCCTGGGCATTTTTCCTTATTCGACCAAGTTTTTCCTTATTCGTTTTCTTATAGAAAACGATGAAATAAACTCGTTTAGGGGTCTTATCTGATTAATTTGAGTACTTTGTTATTCGATTCCTTAAGAAAAATGATGAAAGTAACCCTCCCAGGGTATTTTTCCTTATTCGACCAAGTTTTTCCTTATTCGTTTTCTTATAGAAAACGATAAAATAAACACGTTCAGGTGTCTTTCCTGATTAATCTGAGCATTTCCGTATTCGATTCCTTACGAAAAATGACGAAACCAACCCTCCCAGCGCATTTATCCTTATTCGACCAAGTTTTTCCTTATTCGTTTTCTTATAGAAAACGATGAAATAAACTCGTTCAGGGGTCTTATCTGATTTCGATTCCTTAAGAAAAATGATGAAAGTAACCCTCCCAGGGCATTTTTCCTTATTCGACCAAGTTTGTCCTTATTCGTTTTCTTATATAAAACGATAAAATAAACTCGTTCAGGTGTCTTTCCTGATTAATCTGAGCATTTCCTTATTCGATTCCTTATGAAAAATGATGAAACTAACCCTCCGAGGGCATTTTTCCTTATTCGACCAAGTTTTTCCTTATTCGTTTTCTTGTCGGAAACGATGAAATAAACTCGTTCATGTGTCTTACCTGATTCATCTGAGTATTTTCTAATTCGATTCCTTACGAAAAATGATGAAATTAATCCTCCCAGGGCATTTTTCCTTATTCGACCAAGTTTTTCCTTATTCGTTTTCTTATAGAAAACGATGAAATAAACCCGTTCTGGGGTCTTACCTGATTCATTTGAGTACTTTCTTATTCGATTCCTTACGAAAAATGATGAAATTAACCCTCCCAGGGCATTTTTCCTTATTCGACCAAGTTTTTCCTTGTTCGTTTTCTTATAGAAAACGATAAAATAAACTCGTTCAGGTGTCTTTCCTGATTAATCTGACCATTTCCGTATTCGATTCCTTACGAAAAATGTTGAAATTAACTCTCCCTGGGCATTTTTCCTTATTCGACCAAGTTTTTCCTTATTCGTTTTCTTATAGAAAACGATGAAATAAACTCGTTTAGGGGTCTTATCTGATTAATTTGAGTACTTTGTTATTCGATTCCTTAAGAAAAATGATGAAAGTAACCCTCCCAGGGCATTTTTCCTTATTCGACCAAGTTTTTCCTTATTCGTTTTCTTATAGAAAACGATAAAATAAACACGTTCAGGTGTCTTTCCTGATTAATCTGAGCATTTCCGTATTCGATTCCTTACGAAAAATGACGAAAGCAACCCTCCCAGCGCATTTTTCCTTATTCGACCAAGTTTTTCCTTATTCGTTTTCTTATAGAAAACGATGAAATAAACTCGTTCAGGGGTCTTATCTGATTTCGATTCCTTAAGAAAAATGATGAAAGTAACCCTCCCAGGGCATTTTTCCTTATTCGACCAAGTTTGTCCTTATTCGTTTTCTTATAGAAAACGATAAAATAAACTCGTTCAGGTGTCTTTCCTGATTAATCTGAGCATTTCCTTATTCGATTTCTTATGAAAAATGATGAAACTAACCCTCCGAGGGCATTTTTCCTTATTCTACCAAGTTTTTCCTTATTCGTTTTCTTGTCGGAAACGATGAAATTAACTCTCTCATGTGTCTTACCTGATTCATCTGAGTATTTTCTAATTCGATTCCTTACGAAAAATGATGAAATTAATCCTCCCAGGGCATTTTTCCTTATTCGACCAAGTTTTTCCTTATTCGTTTTCTTATAGAAAACGATGAAATAAACCCGTTCTGGGGTCTTACCTGATTCATTTGAGTACTTTCTTATTCGATTCCTTACGAAAAATGATGAAATTAACCCTCCCACGGCATTTTTCCTTATTCGACCAAGTTTTTCCTTATTCGTTTTCTTATAGAAAACGATAAAATAAACTCGTTCAGGTGTCTTTCCTGATTCATCTGAGTATGTTCTTATTCGATTCCTTACGAAAAATGTTGAAATTAACTCTCCCTGGGCATTTTTCCTTATTCGACCAAGTTTTTCCTTATTCGTTTTCTTATAGAAAACGATGAAATAAACTCGTTTAGGGGTCTTATCTGATTAATTTGAGTACTTTGTTATTCGATTCCTTAAGAAAAATGATTAAAGTAACCCTCCCAGGGCATTTTTCCTTATTCGACCAAGTTTTTCCTTATTCGTTTTCTTATAGAAAACGATAAAATAAACACGTTCAGGTGTCTTTCCTGATTAATCTGAGCATTTCCGTATTCGATTCCTTACGAAAAATGACTAAACCAACCCTCCCAGCGCATTTTTCCTTATTCGACCAAGTTTTTCCTTATTCGTTTTCTTATGGAAAACGATGAAATAAACTCGTTCAGGGGTCTTATCTGATTCATTTGAGTACTTTCTTATTCGATTCCTTAAGAAAAATGATGAAAGTAACCCTCCCAGGGCATTTTTCCTTATTCGACCAAGTTTGTCCTTATTCGTTTTCTTATAGAAAACGATAAAATAAACTCGTTCAGGTGTCTTTCCTGATTAATCTGAGCATTTCCTTATTCGATTTCTTATGAAAAATGATGAAACTAACCCTCCGAGGGCATTTTTCCTTATTCGACCAAGTTTTTCCTTATTCGTTTTCTTGTCGGAAACGATGAAATTAACTTAAGGGGACGTTAAACACAAACAAGACAAGTAAACATATAAAACCACAATATCTCTGTGTCGGATTCAGTACCCTTAGTACCTTGATTATGGTTGATTTTTAACGTGAATTTTTCCTAAAAAGTTTTCTTCCAGTATTGTCCACATCTTAAACCAAATATAAGTTGGCATTTCATTGAAGGCAATTATCAGTTGAATGTTTTCATATTAAGTTTATCGTGGTTTACAATGTGGACGAATGCTAAATTTAGATTTGATTTACATTGGGGTGTGTAAATTCTCCATAGACTCAATGTTAAACGCCATTGACAGTACATGTATTCAATCAATGAATGATGTGTTTGTTTGATTTGTTTGATTTGAGGTTTAACGTCCCCGTCAACACTATTTAGGTCATTTTGGAGGCGTTGCTTCCAATTTCGTGGGACTTTTACCCGACATTGAGATGAAACGACATCTCAATCCCTGTCGCCCAATAAAGCCAATAGGGTTTATATGCATGGACGGGCCGACTCGCAGCAGTTTTCCTGGGCAAGCTTAGACCTTCCAAGCAGATTACCAGTACTAATGTGCGGTCGGTATCAACTCTGCGTGGAAGCATCGTGCAGCCCATATATTTCTTCAAGCCCCTATGGGCGGGGCGGAATGAATGATGTGTGAAAACGCTTTTATGATGTGTGAAAACGCTTTTATTTGAGGCAATGATCCCCAGAATTATGAACTTAAGTTATCAGGGTCACCTTTTGTAATGTTTTATCATAGATTTGTTTACTCTTGAAAATTGCTGTTTCGGTGGGCCACTGCAACAGGTCCTTTAAACAAACATTAAACAGAGACCTCGCTCATGTGGCCCGGACTCGGTAGCTCAGTCGGGTGCGCGTCTGACTGGCATCGGGAGGACGCGGGTTCGATTCCTGCCGGGGTCTACAACATTCTTTCGTGGAGATTGATCAAGAAATTTTTTCTACTGTCATTATCTCCCTTCCGCTGATTTAAGAAGGGCAGTTGTCAGTTCTTGTTCTGGCGAAAGAATGTGCACTGTACTGGTGTTCTGCTTAATGATAAACTTGTCCAGGCAAAGTGTGGATAGGTAACTGACCGCCTTAAAATGACCTAACTAATGTTGACCGGGCCGTTAACCCAGATACAAACAAACAAAAATGACTCGGTGCGACTTCCGTTTGTATCGGCGTTGGCGTCAGTGAAGTAGAAGTAAAACAAAGATCAGGAATTGATACAATTAACTTACTCCATCCATAAAAGACACCAAAGGGAAAGAAATACAAACATTAAGCGACCAGACCATAATGGAAACCTAAACAAAGGAAGGCCATATGGACAGTTACTTTCCCACAAAATGGCCATATGGCCATCCAAAATTAAAAGACACAAGTGATACACACAGTAAGTAACAAACAACAACAAAAATAAATCGCCACGGAAGAGCCGCCTTGGAACGGTCAGTGGAAGATTTCCACTGGGGGGCTTAAATCGATTTTACGTGGCCACAATCCTCGCCCTTACTTCCGTCGCGATTTAGACAAATAATTTGTTCAGTCCGCATGAAGGCCTCCTAACTCATCAGTGCAACATCTCCGTGAACACAGAAATCAAAGAACCACAGAGGTGAGACAACGGTGAGGACTCGACAGCAAGAAACCACTGAAATGCTGGAGCAAAAGAAAACCAACAGTTAGACTCCGATGAGCCCGACCAGAGACAGAGCATCAGGCACCAACCGACATTATCTCTTTAATTTTCAATAAGCCTTTACGTTGGAGCCGTCATAGAATCTGAGGCCTGACCCACCGGCGTGCAATTAAAGAGGGAAGCAAAGTTGCCAACCGTGATTGGGTTAACTACCATGCATGCAGTCTGTCGTATAATATCCATGTTGTACCCAATCTTTTTATATCGAAGAATGATTTTACGAAATTGGGTGCTGAAGTCATTGTGGTTATATATTTTTCTGAATTTATATACTAAGTCACCATAAAATTCGGGTTCCGATAGACCTTGTTGCAGAAGAGATTTAAGTCCAATATTGAATTTTGAAATTAAATCAGAATGGCGTCTATAAAATTTTGAAAAGGCTTTTGAGCCCTGTTTGAGCCTATGTGGAGCCAGCATGGTGGCATTGCTGGGTTGAAGGACTTCATATTAAAGGACAAAGTCCCCAAACAATCACTTTTGCGTTAAATACACTGCTTTCTCGGTTTCGCTAGACCCCCTCTTAATATAAATAAATTACAGTTAAATATCCCAGCGTTTCACTCTGTCATCGGCTTTGGTATCCGTATTCCGAATTTGTGGAAAATGTCTAATACTGTGGCAAAGAAACCGCCACGTCGAAATGTTGGTTTCAATCCTAGAGGGGTACACGCCCACAGACACGCCAAAAATCACGACCATCGACCAAACGCGCGCGTGTATCTACTGATTCTACGGCATCCCCGGCATCTGCAGGTGGGAGATTTACTAGCTTACCTCATTCTCCACTTTCTTCTGTCGATCTTTTCTTAGATCAGTTTAAGTCATTGAGTAATGATGAAAACTTTGACTAAAATATTAGTTTCTTTACAAGATATGTAAACATGTATATGTAGATATGTACATTTATCGAACCCTGGTTCAGCGACAGGTTAACGCGCGCAGAAGGCAAGATCCGTGAAATCCGTAGTCAGGTTGACTCAAATAGCGATATGTCGGAATTACTCGCTTACAAGTCGAATGATTCGGAGGCTCAACAGCGTAGAAATAATCAAGTTTTCTGGGGGATACCAGAGATACTCACATGAATCAAGAAAGACACCTGAAAGAGTTTATTTCATCGTTTTCTATAAGAAAACGAATAAGGAAAAACTTGGTCGAATAAGGAAAAATGCCATGGGAGGGATAATTTCATCATTTTTCTTAAGGAATCGAATAAGAAAATACTCAGATGAATCAGGAAAGACACCTGAACGAGTTTATTTCATCGCTTTCTATAAGAAAACGAATAAGGAAAAACTTGGGCGAATAAGGAAAAATGCCCTGGGAGGGTTAGTTTAATCATTATTCGTAAGGAACCGAATAAGAAAGTACTCAGATGAATCAGGAAAGACATCTGAACGAGTTTATTTCATCGTTTTCTATAAGAAAACGAATAAGGAAAAACTTGGTCGAATAAGGAAAAATGACCTGGGTGGATTAATTTCCTAATTTTTCGCAAGGAATCGAATAAGGAAATACTCAGATGAATCAGGAAAGGCACTTTAACGAGTTTATTTCATCGTTTTCTATAAGAAAACGAATAAGGAAAAACTTGGTCGAATAAGGAGAAATGCCCTGGGAGGGTAAATTTCGTCCTTTTTCGTAAGGAATCGACTAAGGACATACTCAGATGAATCAGAAAAGACACTTGAACGAGTTTATTTAATCATTGTCTATAAGAAAACGAATAAGGAAAAACTAGGTCGAATAAGGAAAAATGCCCTATGAGGGTTAATTTCATCATTTTTCGTAAGGAATCGACTAAGGAAATACGCAGGTGAATCAGGAAAGACACCTGAACGAGTTTATTTCATCGTTTTCTATAAGAAAACGAATAAGGAAAAACTTGGTCGAATAAGGAAAAATGCCCATGGGAGGGTTAGTTTCATCATTTTTCGTAAGGAATCGACTAAGGAAAAACTCAGATGAATCAGGTAAGACCCCTGGACGAGTTTATTTCATCGTCTTCTATAAGAAAACGAATAAGGAAAAACTTGGTCGGATGAGAAAAAATGCCCTGGGAGGGATATTTTCATCATTTTTCTTAAAGAATTGAGTAAGGAAATACTCAGATGAATCAGGAAAGACACATGAACGAGTTTATTTTATCGTTTTCTATAAGAAAACGAATAAGGAATAACTTCGGCGAATAAGGAAAAATGCCCTGGGAGGGTTAGTTTAATCATTATGCATACGGAATCCAATAAGAAAGTACTCAAATGAATCAGGAAATACACCTGAACGAGTTCATTTCATCGTTTTCTATAAGAAAACGAATAAGGAAAAACTTTGTCGAATAAGGAAAAATGCCATGGGAGGGTTTGTTTGATCAATTTTTCGTAAGGAATCGAATAAGAAAGTACACAGATGAATCAGGAAAGACACCTGAACGAGTTTATTTCATCATTTTCTATAAGAAAACGAATAAGGAAAAACTTGGTCGAATAAGGAAAAATGCCCTAAGAGACTTAGTTTCATCATTTTTCGTAAGGAATCGAATTAGAAAATACTCAGATGAATCAGGTAAGACACCTGAACGAGTTTATTTTATCGTTTTCTATAAGAAAACGAATAAGGACAAACTTGGTCGAATAAGGAAAAATGCACTGGGAGGGTTACTTTCATCATTTTTCTTAAGGAATCGAATAAGAAAGTACTCAAATGAATCAGATAAGACCCCTGAACGAGTTTATTTCATCGTTTTCTATTGGAAAACGAATAAGGAAAAACTTGGTCGAATAAGGAAAAATGCCCTGGGAGGATTAATTTCATCATTTTTGTAAGGAATCGAATTAGAAAATACTCAGATGAATCAGGTAAGACACATGAACGAGTTTATTTCATCGTTTCCTACAAGAAAACGAATAAGGAAAAACTTGGTCGAATAAGGAAAAATGCCCGTGGAGGGTTAGTTTCATCATTTTTCATAAAGAATCGAATAAGAACATACTCAGATGAATCAGGAAAGACACCTGAACGAGTTTATTTCATCGTTTTCTATAAGAAAACGAATAAGGAAAAACTTGGTCGAATAAGGAAAAATGCCCTGGGAGGGTTAATTTCATCATTTTTCGTAAGGAATCGAATAAGAAAGTACTCAAATGAATCAGGAAAGACCACTGAACGGGTTTATTTCATCGTTTTCTATAAGAAAGCGAATAAGGAAAAACTTGGTCGAATAAGGAAAAATGCACTGGGAGGGTTGGTTTCGTCATTTTTCGTAAGGAATCGAATACGGAAATGCTCAGATTAATCAGGAAAGACACCTGAACGTGTTTATTTTATCGTTTTCTATAAGAAAACGAATAAGGAAAAACTTGGTCGAATAAGGAAAAATGCCCTGGGAGGGTTACTTTCATCATTTTTCTTAAGGAATCGAATAACAAAGTACTCAGATGAATCATATAAGACCCCTAAACGAGTTTGTTTCATCGTTTTCTATAAGAAAACGAATAAGGAAAAACTTGGTCGAATAAGTAAAAATGCCCTGGGAGAGCTAATTTCAACATATTTCGTAAGGAATCGAATAAGAAAGTACTCAAATGAATCAGGTAAGACCCCTGAACGGGTTTATTTCATCGTTTTCTTTAAGAAAGCGAATAAGGAAAAACTTGGTCGAATAAGGAAAAATGCCCTGGGAGAGTTAATTTCAACATTTTTCGTAAGGAATCGAATAAGAACATACTCAGGTGAATCAGGAAAGACACCTGAACGAGTTTATTTTATCGTTTTCTATAAGAAAACGAATAAGGAAAAACTTGGTCGAATAAGGAAAAATACCTTGGGAGGGTTAATTTCATCATTTTTTGTAAGGAATCGAATAAGAAAGTACTCAAATGAATCAGGTAAGACCCCTGAACGGGTTTATTTCATCGTTTTCTTTAAGAAAGCGAATAAGGAAAAACTTGGTCGAATAAGGAAAAATGCCCTGGGAGGGTTACTTTCATCATTTTTCTTAAGGAATTGAATAACAAAGTACTCAAATTAATCAGATAAGACCCCTAAACGAGTTTATTTCATCGTTTTCTATAAGAAAACGAATAAGGAAAAACTTGGTCGAATAAGGAAAAATGCCCTAAGAGGCTTAGTTTCATCATTTTTCGTGAGGAATCGAATCAAAAAGTACTCAGATGAATCAGGTAAGACCCCTGAACGAGTTTATTTGATCGTTTTCTATAAGGAAACGAATAAGGAAAAACTTGGTCGAATAAGGAAAAATGCCATAGGAGGGTTAGTTTCATCATTTTTCGTAAGGAATCGAATAAGGAAATACTCAGATGAATCAGGTAAGACACCTGAACGAGTTTATTTCATCGTTTTCCATAAGAAAACGAATAAGGAAAAACTTGGTCGAATAAGGAAAAATGCCCTGGGAGAGTTAATTTCATCATTTTTCGTAAGGAATCGAATAAGGAAATACTCAGATGAATCAGGTAAGACACGTAAACGAGTTTATTTCATCGTTTTCTACAAGAAAACGAATAAGGAAAAACTTGGTGGAATAAGGAAAAATGCCCTTGGAGGGTTAATTTCATCATTTTTCGTAAGGAATCGAATAAGGAAATACTCAGATGAATAAGGAAAAAGGAATAAGGAGACAACTTCACATTCGAATAAGGAAAAAGGAATAAGGAGACAACTTCACATTCGAATAAGGAAAAAGGAAAAAGGAGACAACTTCACATTCGAATAAGGAAAAAGGAAAAAGGAAAAAGGAGACAACTTCACATTCGAATAAGGAAAAAGGAAAAAGTAGACAACTTCACGGACATCCACCACGATCACTTTCCCTAGTGGTATTTGGAACAGAAACAATTAAAAAGCGTGACTCATATCATAAGGTCTCTCATCGCTGTGGTTCGAGTCTGGCTCTGGTTATATGTGAGACGGTAAGTTCTGCAACGGAATGTCAGGTGTTTTTTTCTCCAGGTACTCTGGTTTTGGCCCTCTGGTTAATGATCGGCTTGATATAAGTGAAATAATCTTGAAAGGGCCGTAAAAAGATATCTGGTTATCCGCTTTAAAGATATAAGCCTTCCCAGGCAAAGTGGTGCGAGTCGGACCATCCATGCATATAAAGCCAATTGGTTTAATCTCAAATCAAGTAAATAAGGTAAGATCTGGGCCATGTTCCGAACTTATTGGCCATCTGAATTTCTTTCATTTCGATGTATGGAATAATTTAATTGGAACACACATTCATTTTTCGCCTTTAATGAATTGCAGAATGTACATGTATTGAAAAGTGATAAATACACTATAGTACATATATTAACAAGTCCGCGAAATGAAAACAGTGATGACACTGTCAAAAGTAAGCATTTTCAGTAAAGCAGGGAACATAACTTCGTTGGTAATTGACCGACAACGCTAGTTAGCTCGGCTGTTTTCGAAGAAAACGACGAGGTATTGTCTTTGACACTGATCTTTGTTTTACTTCTACTTTGCACAAGCATTACCTAGCGAGGTCAGTCGTCTGTATTAGTCTCTCAGCCAATCAAAGCGTCACGGCTAGAAAATTGACAGGTCATGCTTGCAGTTTGCGAGATGCAGGTGTTTTGTGTGAATTAATCAAGCACATGACTGATTTACATTAATTGATTGTTTTGTTTCTGGATACTTGTATACACAGTTGGATTATCGGTAATTTGATTGTTGAAAAAATGTCGGAGACATAATTAAAGGAAGCGATAATCTAGTGTATAAATCGTCTTTATTACGCTTAAAGAAAATTATGACTTGAGTTTGTCGCACTTTCATATTGAACAATGTCTTTACTGTTTATGAAGTTACCTTGATTGGGTCTATTTTTTCTTTTTTCTTTTTTTTTTTGTCTATTTTTGTAAATATTTGTGACAAACTGGATGTAAATAAAAACAACAAAAGTTTATTTACTTTTTTCTTTTTTTATTAGCTCACCGGACCGATAGGTCAGGTAAGCTATTCTACTACCCCCGGCGTCGGCGTCGGCGTCGGCGTCGGTGTCGGCGTCGGCGTCGGCGTCGGCGTCGGCGTCCACAAATGTTAAAGTTTTGTGTTAAAGTTTTTTAGAAGCTCATTTCTTTTTTATGCCTACATGGATTGAGTTTATATTTGGTATCATGATAGATACTGGTGTATAGTTTTTATTTGCAATATCAGTAGCCATATCCGTGACCTTGGGTCAAGGTCACAGACTTAGAATTCTAATTTTCAAGTTTTTGTGTTAAAGGTTTTAGGAGTTCATTACTACTTTACCTTCTGATGGATTTAGTTTATACTTAATCTCAATTATTAAGCAGCAGCATCAGCTTTCATGACCGTAACCTTGGGTCAAGGTCACATACTTTGAATTTTATGGTAATTATGGTAATTTCTTTGTTTTAACATAACTATGGAGCCGTTTGAGATAGAGCCTTCATATTTGGCATGTGGGTTCCTTGTGACATTGCCTTCCCACACATACAAACAATTTTGACCTGTAACCTTGACCGTAACCATGGGTTCAAGGCCACATACTTTGAATTATTATGGTAATTATGGTATTTTTTTTGTTTTATCATAACTTTAGAACCGTTAGAGATATAGCCTTTATATTTGGCATGTATGTTCCTTGTCACATTGTCTTCCCACTCGCACAAAAAAAATTGACCTGTCACCTTGACCCTTGACCATTTGACCTACTTATCATAACTTTTTAACCATTTGAGATAGAGCCTTCATATTTGGCATGTATGTTCCTTTAGGCATTCCCTTTCCACTCATACAAAAAATTTTGACCTGTGACCTTGACACTGGACCTTTGACCTACTTTGTCATAATTTTTTAACTATTTGAGATAGAGACTTCATATTTGGCATGTAGGTACTTGTGACATTGCCTTAGCACTCATACAAAAAAAAATACCGATGACCTTGACCTTTGACCTACTTGATCATAACTTTGTAACCATTTGAGATAGAGCCTTCATATTTGGCATGTAGGTTCCTTGTGACATTGCCTTAACACTCATACAAAAAATTTTGACCTGTGACCTTGACCTGTGACCTTTGACCTTCTTTATTATAAATTTCTTACGGTTTGAGATAGAGCCTTCATATTTGGCATGTAGGTTCCTTGTGACATTCACTTTTCACTCATACAAAAAAATTTGACCTGTGACCTTGACCATAGACTTTTGACCTACTTCATATTTGGCATGTAGGTTCCTTGTGACATTGCCTTACCGCTCATGCAAAAAAAATACCTGTGACCTACTTTATTATAACTCGTGACCTTGACCCTGGACCTTTGACCTACTTTGTCATAATTTTTTAACTATTTGAGATAGAGACTTCATATTTGGCATGTAGGTTCCTTGTGACATTGCCTTAGCACTCATACAAAAAATATCTGTGACCTTGACCTTTGACCTACTTTGTCATAACTTCATAACCATTTGAGATAGAGCCTTCATATTTGGCTTATAAGTTCCTTGTGATATCACCTTTCCACTCATACAATTTTTTTTATCTTTGACCTACTTTATCATAACTTCGTAACCATTTGAGGTAGTACCTTCATACTTGGTATATAAATTCCTATATTTTCAACAGATTTTAATAGAACTTCACACAAATGTTGCTCATGATAATATCTCGAGCAGGTCATGGCCTCAAGGTCAAGGTCACTGTGGCTATTTTTAGAAAAACTTTGTTATCGCTCCAGAGCATGAATGTTCCTAGTGTCATTGCCTTACCACTTATACAAATTGTTTTTACCTGTGACCTTGACCTTTGACCTTTTGACCTACTTATCATTATTTTCTAATCTTTTGAGGTAGAGCCTTCATATTTGCCATGTAGGTTCCTTGTGACTTTGCCTTAACACTAGCTTTCTTACTTGATATGTAGGTTCCATGTCACATTGCCTTCCCATTCTTTTATAAAATTTTGACCTGTAACCTTGATCCTGGTCCTGTGATCTTCTTTTTTGATAACTTCTTGACCATTTGAAATAGAGCCTTTATATTTGGCAAGTTTTGATTCGTTGATTCATGTCTAAGGGTTAAATGGAATTAAAAGTGATAATAATGAGTCAAACTTGAATCATACGTGAGCCCCAAATATTGATATAGCACTGGTTTCTTTCCTAGTGACTTTGTTTCTATTATGAGTCTGAAAATTTGACTTTGCACGACTAGTCTAAGCGCGACTTCCGGTGAGCTATCCTGTCCGGCGACAGGTCTTGTTTTAATGAAAGTCAAAATATATGAGTCATGTTCTTATTTCTTCAAATCTTGGTTATTTTTAACTCGGACCCAATTTTATGTACTAGAATGTAGTGAATGACCTGAACAGACTTGTCCTGTTGGAGCAGCCTGATCAGAGCCTGTGCTACTGTAAACTGCTCACACTCAATTTAAACCCTTATCCTGATAAATAAATTAGTTTAGCCAGTCCACTCCTCACTTTCAAAGCCTATTGTACTTTATCCATTCAAATTCACAATCTGAGTGACAGTCCTAGTGAAAACTGTGATTATGGGTACTATTTCTTCCTTGGAATTTCAACTAATTAGTGATTATTGGATTTAAACTAGTTAGTGATAATTGGATATAAACTAGTTAGTGATAATTGAAACACTAATAGTTTATCAATACCATTAGTAATTAAATTGAATCATAACACCAATTTTAGCTGATACAGTACAGTCATGGAAATCTTAATATCCCCCACGTTCGTGCGCGAACGAGAACAGGATTATGCTTCGCGCACAACACTTGCAAAACCCACGCTATTTCCACGTTTGATCCACGCTTATTTCCCGTTCGTTTTCCGCAACCATCGCAAGTCGCAGGAAACATTCACAATACACGCTTAAATCCACGTTTGCCCACGCTAGTCTCGCGCTTCAGATTTTCTTACCATTAAATTAATATTGGTTTTCTAGTTTTGTAGTTTTATTATGCAATCTCATAACAACGCCATTATTGATTAATATTAGTATAAAAACATGCATGGTTTAATAAATTACGGCCAATTGTCCCGATGAAACAAAGCATGAAATAATTACAGAATCTGGTTTCAAATGGTCTGGGATGATGATGAAAGAGAACCTTAACCCTTTTTGTACCAAATGGAATCTTCCCCTTTATATATAGCACATGTCCATTTCAAAATTTAGGGGTGTCATGTTGTGATTTCCTCAAAATTGATATGGTAAATGGTTTAGCTTTTTGCAAACAGTGTAATGATCGTTCTTAACTGGGCCTGCACTGTATGCCAATTACCCCTTTTGGGGTTTCTGGTACTTAATAGGTTAATTGGCAATCAAACTCGTACAGACCAGCTAGCGGTAAAAAACCAAATCTTTATTTTTCTTCGTGGAAAAAGGTCGTTTTCTCGGAGAACGTCGTTTTCCCCGAAAACAAGCACGACATTTCTCTGAGAAGTAAAAACTTATGGTCAAATTTCTCAGTGAAAACAAAAATTAACCATCGAATTCTCCCAACAAAAATATCTATACATAATTAAGATAACACCAAGTCCTAGTTGTACCTTCTGTCAAGAAGAAGAGACATTTAGACATGCATTGCCAGGAAACTAAGAAATTACTAGCAGGCTTATTGAGAATTAGAGAGATCTAATCCAAGGTAATGTTGGTTGGTGCCTGATGCTCTGTCTCTGGTCGGGCCCATCGGAGTCTAACTGTTGGTTTTCTTTTGCTCCATCATTTCAATGGTTTCTTGCTGTCGAGTCCTCACCGTTGTCTCACCTCTGTGGTTCTTTGATTATTTGTGTTCACGGAGATGTTGCACTGATGAGTTAGGAGGCCTTCATGCGGACTGAACAAATTATTTGTCTAAATCGCGACGGAAGTAAGGGCGAGGATTGTGGCCACGTAGAATCGATTTAAGCCCCCCCCCCCCCCCCCCCAGTGGAAATCTTTCCACTGACCGTTCCATGGCGGTTCTTCTGTGGCGATTTATTTATGTTGTTGTTTGTTACTTACTGTGTGTATCACTTGTGTCTTTTTATTTTGGATGGTCATATGACCAGTTTGTGGGAAAGTAACTGTCCTTATGGCCTTCCTTTGTTTAGATTTCCATTATGGTCTGGTCGCTTAATGTTTGTGTTTCTTTCCCTTTGGTGTCTTTGATGGGTGGAGTAGTTTAATTGTATCGATTCCTGATCTTTGTTTTACTTCTCCTTTTAACAACTGGCTAAAAACCAAAAATATTAATCTCCCATTAGTTGAGGAAATATATACTCAACTGCAGATCTAGAACTTTTTTTATATACATGTATATGCAATAAAACAGCTTAATCTACCTTTGTCATTGACTGCACTGCGAAATAAAATAAAATATTTTCATATACTGAAACAACATACAGCAACAAAAAATGAATGTCTAGATAAATTCGAAAATAAATGGATCACATACAAAGCATTAATAGATACAGTACACTGAGTTACATTTCAACAAGACATCCGTGTGATAAAAAATGCTATCGTGTACATCATAATACACAGACTTGAATGTGATTTATACGCCTGATAGTTATAAATATATATATAAAGTAGAAGTAAAACAAAGATCAGGAATTGATGCAATTAACTTACTCCATCCATAAAAGACACCAAAGGGAAAGAAATACAAACATTAAGCGACCAGACCATAATGGAAACCTAAACAAAGGAAGGCCATATGGACAGTTACTTTCCCACAAAATGGCCATTTGGCCATCCAAAATTAAAAGACACAAGTGATACACACAGTAAGTAACAAACAACAACATAAATAAATCGCCACAGAAGAGCCGCCTTGGAACGGTCAGTGGAAGATTTCCACTGGGGGGCTTAAATCGATTTTACGTGGCCACAATCCTCGCCCTTACTTCCGTCGCGATTTAGACAAATAATTTGTTCAGTCAGCATGAAGGCCTCCTAACTCATCAGTGCAACATCTCCGTGAACACAGAAATCAAAGAACCACAGAGGTGAGACAACGGTGAGGACTCGACAGCAAGAAACCACTGAAATGCTGGAGCAAAAGAAAACCAACAGTTAGACTCCGATGAGCCCGACCAGATAAATTGCTTAACATAGTCAAGTATAAAAAATACAGGTGCTGCCATGCTGAATGAGGCTAGGATAAAGAGACATTTTTTTTTTCTTGTTTTTTCACAGTCCGAATCGGACTGTCCAGCTGTTATTTTGTGGGGCACTGAACTCCGATCCCAGCACTCAATAGCTAGAAACGTGGGACACCAAAATGTGCATCTAGGCAATGCGGACATATTCTTCGATGTACATATATCCCAGAGGTCATAGAAGGCTCGTACATGTACAACCAATGAATCTGACTGTGCAGGCTATCTGAGTCTTCATCCGGCCAGAGCCATATATGCAAGAGGTAAAACCGCATTCTACTGCCGTTGGCGGAGAACAAAGCAAACTTTATCAGATCAGCCAGTGCATCTAACCATTGTGGTGATATTCCGAACTTGCTGCTCTTTGAATATCCCAGGTCATAGATGGTTCGTACAAACAGTAAAGTAGAAGTGAAACAAAGATCAGGAATCGATACAATTAACTTGTCCCACCCATCAAGACACCAAAGGGAAAGAAACACAAACACGAAGCGACCAGACCACAATGGAAACCTAAACAAAGAAAGGCCATAAGGACAGTTACTTTCCCACAAAATGGCCAAATGGCCATCCAAAATAAAAAGACACCAGTGATACACACAGTAAGTAACAAAGAGCCACATAAATAAACCGCCACAGAAGACAATCGATAAAACATGTACATGTAAATAATCACCAATTTCTTGGTGATGCTGTGTATTCTCACTACCTCTACAAATGACTTTAAGACCAACCCAAACACAGCATCTGACAACATTATTATTAATAAAACATCTTGAATTACTTGTTAATTAAAACATATAAAGTAAACACATCAAATATTGCAATATCAGTGTGGTAAATACTCAAGTTCATTGATCTACTTTGCTGGCTGTCAATAACGAACTTTCGCTATTGACAGCCGGCTGTCGATAGCGAACGTTCGCCATCGACAGCCGGCTGTCAATAGCGATCGCCTTTTATTCTTTTAACTCTGCTGTATCACACTTTTACTTCTCTTACTAACACACTGTAATATCCTGTATAAAAGTACTAGAACCAGCCAACATTATGACGTTACACTAATAACATCAGTTGCTAAGTAACGTCAATTGTCTTGAACTCTGTTTCTGTTATCATGCTTATAAACATAATATTACAAGAATCTATAAGTTATTACATTGGCGACGAGGGTAAACGGAAAGTAGAATAAAAGAAATCATAGAGCAGAAGATAAACCATCAGACATGAGAATACCTTACTGAAGAAGACAAGACAAGAAAAAAAAAATATTTTGAGATCAGTTAAGATACTTGAGAGAACATCAAGACTGTGGATAAGTATAATCTTTGATTATCCTTGATAAAGAATAAAGAGACTTCGGAGCTAAATGACAAGATACGGTCTAGATATGGCGGATGGTACAGTAACAATAATATCTGAAGGAAGAAATCTTCGAGCGTTACCATTCAGACCTAAGAAGATCAACTGTCAACAGGGAAACTCTTGGAGGACTGGCTAGAGTCCATAGAGAGAGAATTTAGATATTTCAGAGTAGCTAACCCTTTAGATAGAAAAGATGCGTTGATCATATATGATGGATCTGAGATAGCAAGACTAGAGAAATGCTGGCCAGAGCCTAAAGACCCTAATCAAGAGTTAGATGATTATCAGAAATTAAAAAGCAAGCTCAGTGCCTATTTCTTGCCAAAGAAAAACAAACATTATGCCAGATATATGTTTCTGAAAACGAGACCCGAAGCAGGAGAAGCAACAGTGGCATACACAACAAGACTTAGAGAGAAAGAGCATGAATGCGAGTTTGGCGATAATAACGACGAAAGAATATTAGAGCATCTCGTTCAAACCATAGAGAACCAACAGCCTATACAAAAATGCATATCGAAAAGCTGGACTCTGCAGCAATTTCTGACGCAAGCCAGACAGATCGAAGATATTCGATACAAGTTCATGATATGAAGGCGGATCCAGGGTACCGGGAAATAGGTAAGGTAACGACACGAAGAAGAAACCAGACATCAATACATCAAGAATACAATGAGAGAGCTGGAAACGCAGAATATTGCACATACTGTGGTTTAACAAGAGCACAACCAAGAGGGAGACAATGTCCTGCATATGGATCGCAATGTAACATATGTAAGAAGTATAACCATTTTTAGTCTGTGTGCAGAGCTCCGGCCCCTGCCCATAGGGGCTTGAAGAAACATATGGGCTGCATGATGCTTCCACGCAGAGCTGAATACGGCCCGCACACTAGTACTGGTAAACCGCTTAGAGGATCTAAGCCTGTCCAGGAACCGCGGTGCGAGGCGGACCGCCCATGCTTATAAACCCTATTGGTTTCATTGGGCGACAGGGCTTGAAATGTCATTTCATCTCAATGTCGGGTAAAAGTCCCACAAAATTGGAAGCAAAGTCTCCAAAATGACCTTTACAGTGTTGACGGGGACGTTAAACCTCAAATCAAACAAAACAATGTGCAGAGCAAATAGCATTCAAGAAGAAGCAATTGTTGAGTATAAGAATAGTCCCCCACAAAGTAAGCGGAAGAAGAAATCCAATTTAAAGAGGGCAGAAGAGGTATATTCTAACAGTGACACAAATTCTGATGGCGACTTGTTGTCCTTTGGGATCATTGATTCCATTGTGGAATTTCGAAAATATCTGAGGGTCACTGATGAGGCCTAATTGGCCGAAACTAGCTAGTCTGGCCCAGAAAACATGTACACTCCATATTTTTCAGTTCTGTGGTGTATTCATTGCTTCCAAAGGATAACCCTTTTATAGAACATATTTAACTTCACCACAGCTGGTGTGTGGGAATGTGTGGCGGCGGTAAAGCGTCTCCCTGCCCTACATCATAGTGTAGATTATATTTTCTTGTTCTTTAGGATCATTGATTCCATTGTGGAATTTCGAAAATATCTTAGGGTCACTGATGAGGCCTAATTGGCCGAAACTTGCTAGTCTGGCCCAGAAAACATATACACTCCATATTTTTCAGTGCTGTGGTGTATTCATTGCTGCCAAAGGATAACCCTTTTAAAGAACATATTTAACTTCACTACAGCTGGTGCGTGGGAATGGGTGGCGGCGGTAAAACGTCTCCCTGCCCTACATCATAGTGTAGATTATATTTTCTTGTCCTTTGGGATCATTGATTCCATTGTGGAATTTCGAAAATATCTTAGGGTCACTGTTGAGGCCTTATTGGCCGAAACTAGCTAGTCTGGCCCAGAAAACATGTACACTTCATATTTTTCAGTTCTGTGGTGTATTCATTGCTTCCAAAGGATAACCCTTTTATAGAACATATTTCATCGAAAAAACTCTGATGCATATGAGAATTAAAACACTGACAGAATCAACAGGAATGGTAGCCCCAGCCCATAGGGGCTTGAAGAAATATATGGGCTGCATGATGCTTCCACGCAGAGCTGAATCCCGCCCGCACACTAGTACTGGTAAACCGCTTAGAGGATCTAAGCCTGTCCAGGAACCGCGGTGCGAGGCGGACCGTCCATGCTAATAAACCCTATTGGTTTCATTGGGCGACAGGGCTTGATATGTCATTTCATCTCAATGTCGGGTAAAAGTCCCACAAAATTGGAAGCAACGTCTCCAAAATGACCTTTACAGTGTTGACGGGGACGTTAAACGTCAAATCAAACAAATCAACAGGAATGAACAAACTTTCATTCAAAGATATAGAACTTTTACAGGAAAAAGTCAGCCGACTTGAGAATGAACTAAGTTTAACAGAACACCTTATTCAGAGTTTATTAACACAGCAACACACTGAAGAACATAGTCTTAAGGAGACACAATAACAAATTGGAACATGTTTGGAGGAAACTAAAAGGACTGATGGGTTCTCTTGTGAGATGCCAGACAATGGTCAGAGCGAACAGAGGGAGTGCCAAATGGTTTTAACGACGGACAGCGGCCCCCTAGATCCAGAAGAATGTGATGAAAAGGAGGAGCACGCAGGTTAAACGGAAATGCAGACTAGACAAAGGAAGAAAGAAGAAAATGCCAAAGACGCTTCAAAACTGAAGCTTTCTTCTTAAGTTACACGTATATTTACTACATCTTTTGTCCATACAGTTAACTTAGATTGTAGCCTATGAATATGTTCAAAATATTTAGAATTTTGATTGGTGACATACAGAGAAAGTATACAGATAGGGCCTATTCTTTATGAATTGCACAGATCACTTCTTCATGAAGCAAGACTTTAAGTTTACAGTACACATGAATTCTTTCTTTTAAAAATGGGGAGAAATGTAATATCCTGTATATAAGTACTAGAATCAGCCAACATTATGACGTTACACTAATAACATCAGTTGCTAAGTAACGTCAATTGTCTTGAACTCTGTTTCTGTTATCATGCTTATAAACATAATATTACAAGAATCTTAAAGTTATTACACACACCATGCACAGCCATCCTAATAACAATCGGAAGAGGGTTCAGGATTATATAGAGATAGATAGACATGGATTTTAACCCAAGCAAATGTCATGTTCTCCGCATCAATAAATCCTTTCTCAGTATACTCTATATGGTCAGATCCTAGAGTCAGTAGATAGTGCTAAATGCCTCGGTGTTCATATCAGTAAAGACCTCACCTGGAACACCCACGTAAGTAATGTTACCTCAAATGCATACAAAACCCTGGGGTCCATTAAAAGAAATGTAAATTACAGCAAACAGATCTGTCAGAGAGCTGGCTTATAAGACTTTCGTTCGCCCAGAGTTGGAATAAGCCTCCACTGTGTGGAGTCCGCCTACAAAAGTGAACTCAGAGATAAAGTGGAAATGATCCAGAGACGTGCTGCACGCTGGGTTATATCCAATTACCCCACATATGACAGTGTGACAGAAATGCTACACGACCTGGGTTGGCAGTCCTTTGAGCAGAGACGGTTTGATGCCTGTTTGATTATGTTCTATAAAATTGTTTACGGCTTGGTCGCTGTTCCATTACCGCCATACATGTACATTGAGCACCCCCTGAAGATCACTCGTCACACGCACTCTCTTTCGTTTAGACAGATTCATGCTTCAGTAAATTATTATCAGTTCTCTTTTTTCCCGATGTCCATCGTAATGTGGAATAGATTACATCAGTCAGTGACAGAAATTAAAATTTAGTGAGAAAATGGCGACAAACAGGTGATAAGAATACAGTTAGAGAAAATAGAAATATTTTTATTACATCATAAAGTGGGTAATATTATTTGGAATGCATATCCTATGTAAAATGAGAGACTTAAATTTACTACCGGACACCTAGCCATTCCTATGTGGGATGGCTAGCCGTCGGGTACGGGACAAGCAGACTTGTTGGCTGGTCGTCTGGTACAGGACGGACAGGCTCGTAGTCATGTCTTCCGGTACCGGACGGCTAGCCACTGCCTTTTTCGTGGGTGCGTAAATTTACCGGAGCGTACAGGAACGGACCTAATTACCGGAACGGACCAATTTGCCCCCGGTTTCTACCTTATTTTTACGATATCTTTATAAAATACACAGTATTTTCATCTTTTACAACATTGTGCAAGCTCTTGTTCATAAATAAATTTGTCAAATGTCGATTATTAGTAAGTGCACAATAATCTCACCCAGTGCGTCAGGGCCACCACGATCACTTTCCCTAGTGGTATTTGGAACAGAAACAATTAAAAAGCGTGACTCATATCATAAGGTCTCTCATCGCTGTGGTTCGAGTCTGGCTCTGGTTATATGTGAGACGGTAAGTTCTGCAACGGAATGTCAGGTGTTTTTTTCTCCAGGTACTCTGGTTTTGGCCCTCTGGTTAATGATCGGCTTGATATAAGTGAAATAATCTTGAAAGGGCCGTAAAAAGATATCTGGTTATCCGCTTTAAAGATATAAGCCTTCCCAAGCAAAGTGGTGCGAGTCGGACCATCCATGCATATAAAGCCAATTGGTTTAATCTCAAATCAAGTAAATAAGGTAAGATCTGGGCCATGTTCCGAACTTATTGGCCATCTGAATTTCTTTCTTTTCGATGTATGGAATAATTTAATTGGAACACACATTCATTTTTCGCCTTTAATGAATTGCAGAATGTACATGTATTGAAAAGTGATAAATACACTATAGTACATATATTAACAAGTCCGCGAAATGAAAACAGTGATGACACGGTCAAAAGTAAGCATTTTCAGCAAAGCAGGGAACATAACTTCGTTGGTAATTGACCGACAACGCTAGTTAGCTCGGCTGTTTTCGAAGAAAACGACGAGGTATTGTCATAGCTCTGTCGTCGTCTGCGTCGTCGTCGTGCAAAAACTTGGACATTTTGTAATATCGCTGTCATTTCTGAACAGATTAACTTGAAACTCGGAATAGTTGTTCATTATCAAAAGGGGAACTCATACCAATAGGTGAGGTGTCTCTCAAAATATCTTTGACACAGTTATGCCCCTTTTTGGACTTAGAATTTTTGCAAAAACTTGGACATTTTGTAATATCTCTGTCATTACTGAACATATTAACTTGAAACTCGGAATAGTTGTTCATTATGAAAAGGGGAACTCATAACAATAGGTGAGGTAACTCAAAATATTTTTGGCACCGTTATGCCCCTTTTTTGATTTAGAATTTTTGTTTAACTAAAAGAAACTGCAGCCGAGCGTTGGCACCCGCATGCGGTGCTCTTGTTTTTGAACTCATCCTAGCTTTTAACCCTGACTTACTTGTAATAGTTGTATATAAGTTTCAGGAAGATCCGATCAAAACTGAAGGGGCTACGGTGATGACAAGGTCAAAAATAGTCATTTTTTAGCACACAAGGGGACGTAACTCTATAATTAATGTTTCGACCTTGCCAGTTTTCGAACTCGTCCAAGCTTTCATCCCTTGTCTACTTATATATAAGTTACAGTAAGAGCCGATCAAAACTGAAGGTGTTACGGTGATGACAAGCATTTTCCCCATTGTATGTCTATGCGACCTTATGGTTGCCAGAGCAACCAAAGTTTTCATTTGATTTTGATAAAAAGAAGCCCATGGGCCACTACGCTCACCAGAGCTAAGGGGAAGCACTGCCCACTGGTAGTCATGTATTTTAACAAGAATATATATATGGTTTAGGATTGGGATCTGTAAGGTTTCCGAGATATTGGGCCTTATATGAAGTGGAGGGAGGTGGGGCAAGCCCCCCCCCCCCCGCGCATCCCAGGGGCCCCAGGTTAATGTCACTGAATGTGTCTTATCATAAGGAACAAGAATATATATAGTTTATGGGTGGGGATCTGTATGGTTTCCGAAATATTGGTCATTTTATGAAGTGGAGGGGTGGGGCAAGGCCCCGGTGGCCCCAGGTTGGTGTCATTGAATGCGTCTTATCGTAAGGAACAAGAATATATATGGTTTAGGGGTGGGGATCTGAATGGTTTTTGTGATTAATGGCCTTTTATGAAGTGGAGGGGCTGGGGCAGGGCACCAGCACAACATGGGGGACCCTAAGGTTCGCATAATAGCAGACGGCTGAGAGTAGGTTTATCAAGACACATTTCTTTAAAAGTTTTGTCAAAATATCTGCAAAGGCTTGGTAGTAATGGCATTTTCCAATTTTCCCATTATAAGTCTATGGAAACTCAAGTTGCCATAGCAACCAAACTAATGAGCCGAAGTGCATAAAAACACACAAACTTTCAATCCCCCCATCCAAGGATGCTACGGATGAGATTTGGGCCCAATCGGCTGAGCGGCTTCAGAGGAGATGTGGTTTGAAAGTGTTGACGACGACGGCGCAGACGCAGATTTCGACGGACAATGTCCATCCTATAAGCTCACCCGGAGCCTTCGACTCTGGTGAGCTAAAACAGGTAATGTCATCAATGCCCCACGAGAGACATGTTACAGATAAGAAATGATTGGGATCAGCCTGCATGCTGCAGAGATAAAGCTGGTCAAATGTGTGGACGGACGATGGAGGGACTGCCATCCTATAAGCTCTCCTGGAGCCTTCGGCCCAGATGAGCTAAAAATAAATTAATTGGATTGATACAAAAGATATGGGCATTGTATATTTACAGTCAAACCTCGATAATTCGAAGTGACAGGGACCGCCAGATTGTCTTCGAATTATGGGGAGTTCGAATTTTCGAAATCGGTAGTTTTCGGACATGTTCAGAAGTTTTCGTTCGGTAGTAATATTTGACTGCATTTTGTCCATAGGCAAGACCACAGACTTTCTATATAAGCATAAAAATGATGAGCAAAGTACCTCGTCTTTCACCTCAGAGAAAAAAAGCAAACAAAACAACATGAACCATTTAACATCCCGCAACAATTGGGTAATGTAAAACAATAAGTCTCTAACAGACGGACTATTGTACCCGTAAAAAGGCGGGACAGAAATGGCTCACGGGAGTAGTCAGCAAAGATCTAGATCAGACTGTTGAAGTCAGTGCTCGCAAACCACATGTTTACTGCATTTTTATTTTCAATTTTCACTTTCAACTGTCTTTGAAATTCTCTGAAAATTGTCTTCTTTCAGTTTCCCCAAAAATGCTTTGTACTGATGGTCTCAGATTTAAGTCTGTTTATTGAAACATCAAACAGGATAATCTTCTTAACGATGTTCATTACCAGTTATCGTATCTCAATTAAGAAGCTCAGGATTACCTAGATGTCAATTACCTGTATGCACAATAATATAATGCACCTGTGAAATCAGTCGAGTGTGAACAAGCTCAAAGAAAACCTGCTCTTCAATCTTGACATATTTTGACTTCGAATTTGGAGATGGGGATCGACATTTTTATTCGAAAAATTTAGAATTCGAAAAATCGGTAATATTTTTATATAGAATAATAGCAAATAAGGTCGAAAAATCGGCGTACGAATCACCGAGATTCTACTGTATTTCACAGATCTGTTGGCTTCTTTAATTTAAGCGCATCATGAAAACAAGCCTACATAATTTGACCCCCTTAAACCCCGCTTTCAATCATCACAACTGGTATCTACAGGAGTATATTTTTCTTACATCTGCCCAAAACATACATTGTGGGTACTCGTATGAACAGACTCACCGAGGAGCCACAATTTACATTTTGAGCAGAAATATAGAACATACAGAATTTTTCTATCCGAAAATTTTCAGTTTAGTGGCAAAATTTTCAATTTATTCGAAAAGGATTGTATTCATAATGGTCAGAATAGGAAAGACCCTGCTCTTTTCATTGAAACCAACAAGAAACAAGCGTGTTAAATACATGAGTGTTCATGAATTATTGATGGGCCCCCGTGGCCTAGTGGATAAGAGCGCTGACTCTTAATAATTAGGTCTCACCGCTGTGGGTTCGAGCCTTGCTCGGGTCACATGTGAGACGCCATGTTCTACAGTGGGTGGTCAGGTGGTTTTTCTCCGGGTACTCCGGTTTTCGCCCACCCCTGATTAACGATCGGCTCGATATGAGTGAAATAATCTTGAAAGGGCCGTAAAACCAAAAAATGAATTATTGAATTTATTAAACGAGTTGGGGCAAATGGTTAGAATGCGAGGCTTGTCGAGCATTTTATGCCTTTTCCTCAATGCCTTTAATGAATTCAATAAAACATGAACACAAATGCAAGATTCTGTTTATCATATTGCCTTTTAAAACGCATTTATTTCACGATTTTTGTACAAAAATATTAATATCCCGCCATTATTAAACGAAATGTCGTTAAGGACTTTGTGCATGTTACGTTATGGGTCGTATCTAACTAATTTGCATATATTTAATCCACCAGTGGGTTATCGAATTTATTACATGAGGTTTTGACATTCTCAGACGCAACATCATATGATAAAACAGTGTAATTTTTGTGCAACAAAGCGTTCAAAGATCAATGAACTGCTTTGCATTTACCTGGTTTATCGGTTGCTATGCACAAGGTAACTTGCATGAAAAACAAAGGTAATCCGAATGAGCAAGGTACCCGGATAACGAAAATCGCGAATGTCCAGCGACATTGAGCTCAATCTAGGACACCCAAATACCCCGTCTGCAGCTGTGGTACATGTACATCTGTCCGCAATAATCAAAATAGCAATATTGTATGGCACCACATCGAGCATGGGACCAGCAATTCTTCAGGTTATTGCTGAGCATGAAAGCTACTCCTGGACTTGTACAAAGTGTGGGCTACCGAACTTTAGTACCACTTAAAGGAGTCCAGTGACTTTGACACAGTTTCCATCGATGCTCGATATATCTCCTCAACTAGAATAATAAGGCCTACAACCACCATACCGAAAGAGTGTGCGCTGTACTGGTTAATCACTTAGTATAGCCCTGTCCAGGAAAAGTGTGGATAGGTAAACTGGCCGGCTCAGTATGGCATAAATAGTGTTGCTTGGGCTGTTGAATACAAACAAACAACCACCATACCTTTCATATTAGTGCTTCTCCACAATGTACGAATTTTGCAGGTAACTCTCCCCGGTAACCTTGCTATATTTGGCACTCCAGTGACTTTAACACATTTTGTCGACATTCCATAATGCCTACTTTCACCAAACCTTGCATAGTGCTTCTCCTTGTACTGACTCAGCAGGTACCTTGACTTGGTGACATTGATCTTTGCCTTCATTGGATGCCCTCTTGGAAATGGGCATTTGCATCATATCTTGTTTAATACTGTTCACATCTACTTCAATAGTACATGAAGCAAAACAATCATTCAAAGCTCAGAGCTCTCATTTTCTCTTACAGATATAAGTCGTCGTCTGCGAGATGATATACCGGGAAAAGTACAGGAAGGAGGTGAGACACAATGGACAGTTCGACTTGTCCACCATCTGCTGAAGGATCTAGCTGTAAATCAGACATACATCATGGATGAGTCATCCAAGTTTAGAGCAGAACACATGCAATGTCAGTGCTGTGGTGATGATATCACAGGGACTTACGGGGACTGTAGCATAGGTATGTCACTAATTACTTGTAGCCTATCCATGGTTAAGTTGATCAGTTATTGCCTGATCAGATTAACCATGGATAGGCTAAACAACAGCATTTAAAGTATGGCACTGCATTTCCTGCAACAATTCAAATGTTCTCAGCAAATATTCAAATGAGAGTGTATATCCATAGATTGGCCCAGAAATTTAGGTAGAAGTGACCACTCTCGTTGGAAAATAAGGAGAAGTTTGCTGAGTCTTAGGGAGAAGTAGTTTTGGACAGGTCGGAGGTTGCGAGGTCGTGTTTGGCTGCTGAAAAGATCCAGGTTGTAAATCATCCTCCCTGTTCTCCTGACCTGAGCCCATGCGACTTTTTCTTCGTTCCAAGGCTCAAGAAAATGCTATCTGGAAAGAAATGCAAGTCCAGAAGTGCACTTGGCAACACGATTTATCAGTGCCCCAACAGGTACCCAAAGGGGACTACCAAGCAGCTTTTAGAAATTGGATCCGAAGGTTACGAAAATGCATTTCGGCAGAGGTTGGGTGGTGTACTTTGACAGCCTACAATAGGGAAAAATATTAAGTGGAGTGTTTAGAAAATAAAACCCCAGTGACAAAACTATTTGAAGGACCCTCGTATATACAAGTTTACAAGAGAAGATGCTGAAATGAACACACAATCTTTACATGTATTTCCATCTCAAATAGGAAAATTTCTGTTTCGGCTTTTAACATCTTTTTATCTGTACAACACCTTTCCTATTCAAGGATATTCCATTAATTTTAATCCAACTATGCTATCCATTCATATACACGCGTGTGACTTTTGACCCACGGCTTGAATGTGTATTGACTGACCTCAATTCTGATTGCAGGACATATAGAGAGGTTATCTTAAACATAACAACTGTGTATGGTTCATGAATTGTCCATGATTATGTGTTCAAAAATTATTCATCAACTATTCATTGCAAACTGTTCTTTAGCTGTCACTGATTAATTAATGAACTTGAAAGACAAATATTTTATGAACAGTTCATTACCTGTTCATGAACAGTTCATGAACATTTTTATGCCATGCCGGACATACAGATTTTACCCTGTCCGTATGTATGCATGCAGGGATGTATGTATTTGCAAATCGTGTCCAGTCAATAACTTCCTTATTCCTGGACAGATTTTGAAATTACTTGTCAGAATTGTTGACCATCGCAAGACAATGAGTGGCGTGCAAGACCCAGGTCGGCATCTCCAAGGTCAAAGTCGTACTTAGAGATCAAATGTAAAAAGGGGACGTTTTTCGTGTCTTATCAATACATTTCATTCTCTTGGATTGATTTTGATAATACAAATTGATAGTAAAGAGTGGGAGCACAAAGATCAAAAGCGCCCCTGTATTGCCAGGAGAACCATCAGCTCCAAGAAGATGCTATATGCAGTCTTTTTCAATTCTAGTTGGACAGTGGTTCACGTGGTTTGTCCTAGTCATATAGTCACTGAGCGATTCTATAAAAACGCCGTATTGAAGAAAGTCAAGGTGCTCTACAACAAGAAGCGCCTTAGCTGATCTTTTACAATGCCTCCACTCACAAGTCGGAGGTTGCGAGGTCGTGTTTGGCTGCTGAAAAGATCCAGGTTGTAAATCATCCTCCCTGTTCTCCTGACCTGAGCCCATGCGACTTTTTAGCTCACCGTCACGTAGTGACGAGGTGAGCTTTTGGGATCACGTTTTGTCCGTCGTCCGTCGTCCGTGCGTGCGTCCGTCAGTCCGTCCGTCCGTCCGTCCGTAAACAATTTCTTCAAACGACATCTCCTCCTAAACCACTGATTGGATTTTGACCAAACTTCACAGGAATGATCCTTAGGTGGTCCCCTTTCAAAGTTGTTCAAATGGTTCCGGTCCGTTGCACATCTGGGTCACAGGAGCCAAAAATAGATTTTTTTTCACCGAAAACTTAAAAAATCTTCTTCTCTGAAACCACAAGGCCCAGGTCTTTAATATTTGGTATGTAGCTTCATCTAGTGGACCCCTACAAAGATTGTTCAAATAATAGTGCTGGGGCCAAAAATGCCCCCGCCCCGGGGCCCTTTGGTTTTACATGGGCTTATATAGGGAAAATCTTTAAAAATTCTCTTCTCTGAAACCGCAAGGCCCAGGTCTTTGATATTTGGTATGAAGCTTTATCTAGTGGACCCCTACCAAGATTGTTCAAATTATTGTGCTGGGGCCAAAAATGCCCCCGCCCGGGGGCCCCTTGGTTTTACATGGGCTTATATATGGAAAATCTATAAAAATCTTCTTCTCTGAAACCGCAAGGCCCAGGTCTTTGATATTTGGTATGAAGCTTCATCTAGTGGACCCCTACCAAGATTGTTCAAATTATAGTGCTGGGGCCAAAAATGACCCTGCCCCGGGGCCCTTTAGTTTTACATGGGCTTATATATGGAAAATCTTTAAAAATCTTCTTCTCTGAAACCGCAAGGCCCAGGTCTTTGATATTTGGTATGAAGCTTCATCTAGTGGACCCCTATCAAGATTGTTCAAATTATAGTGCTGTGGCCAAAAATGCCCCCACCCGGGGCCTTTGGTTTTACATGGGCTTATATAAGGAAAATCTTAAAAATTCTTCTTCTCTGAAACCACAAGGCCCAGGTCTTTGATATTTGGTTTGAAGCTTCATCTAGTGGACCCCTACCAAGATTGTTCAAATTATAGTGCTGGGGCCAAAAATGCCCCCGCCCCGGGGCCCTTTGCTTTTACATGGGCTTCTACATGAAAAATCTTTAAAAATCTTCTTCTCTGAAACCGCAAGGCCCAGGTCTTTGATATTTGGTATGGAGCTTCATCTAGTGGACCCCTACCAAGATTGTTCAAATTAGAGTGCTGGGACCAAAAATGCCTCCGTCTCGGGGCCCTTTGGTTTTACATAGACTTATATAGGGATAATCTTTAAAAATCTTCTTCTTTGAAACCACAAGGCCTAGGTCTTTTATATTTGGTGTGAAATTTCAGCTAGTGGACCTCTATCAAAATTGTTCAAATTATAGCCCTAGGGCCAAAAATGCCCCCGCCCCAAGACCATTTGGTTTTACATTGACTTATATAGGGAAATCTTTAAAAATCTTCTTCTCCGAAACTGCAAGGCCCATGTCTTTGATATTCGGTATGGAGCTTCATCTAGTGGACCTCTACCAAGATTGTTCACATTATAGCCCCTGGGCCACAAATGCCCCCGTCCCGGGGCCCTTTTGGTTTTACATAGACTTATACAGAGATAATCTTTGAAAATCTTCTTCTCTGAAACTGCAAGGCCCAGGTCTTTGATATTTGGTATGAAGCTTCATCTAGTGGACCTCCATCAAGATTGTTTAAATTATAGCCCTGAGGCCAAAAATGCCCCCGCTCTGGGGCCATTTGGTTTTACATAGGCTTATGTACGTAATATCTTAAAAAAATCTTCTTCTCTGAAACTGCAAGGCCCAGGTCTTTGATATTTGGTGTGTAGCTCTATCTAGTGGACCTTTGCCAAGGATGTTGAAATTATGAAGCTTCAACTTTTCACACCTCCCTCAGCATTATGCACATTAAAGCCCTGGTGTCAATAATGGCCCTCCCCGGGGCCCACTTGTTACTCTATGGATCAGGTGAGCGATCCAGGGCCATCATGGCCCTCTTGTTCTTCGTTCCAAGGCTCAAGAAAATGCTATCTGGAAAGAAATGCAAGTCCAGAAGTGCACTTGGCAACACGATTTATCAGTGCCCCAACAGGTACCCAAAGGGGACTACCAAGCAGCTTTTAGAAATTGGATCCGAAGGTTACGAAAATGCATTTCGGCAGAGGTTGGGTGGTGTACTTTGACAGCCTACAATAGGGAAAAATATTAAGTGGAGTGTTTAGAAAATAAAACCCCAGTGACAAAACTATTTGAAGGACCCTCGTATATACAAGTTTACAAGAGAAGATGCTGAAATGAACACACAATCTTTACATGTATTTCCATCTCAAATAGGAAAATTTCTGTTTCGGCTTTTAACATCTTTTTATCTGTACAACACCTTTCCTATTCAAGGATATTCCATTAATTTTAATCCAACTATGCTATCCATTCATATACACGCGTGTGACTTTTGACCCACGGCTTGAATGTGTATTGACTGACCTCAATTCTGATTGCAGGACATATAGAGAGGTTATCTTAAACATAACAACTGTGGATGCAGGTCAAAAGGGCCCAGTGCAAAAGCAATCTTACTTGGATGAATGTCGAAACGGCCCAATGCAAAACTAATTATAAAAAAAACGGTCACGATTCTGATCAGATCGTGTTGATCTACAGGCTAATCAAACCCATAGAAATTCAGACAATGGACACTGTTTCGGCAAACACTGAAGGCCATGGCCAGATGCCTCAGTGGCCCCTTCTGTAGTGCTATTTTATGTACATCTGTGCGACAAGTTCCCATTTTTTCCCGTGTTGTCTCATTGCTTCGGTGCCTCTTAAATTGAATTAAATCAAATCGAAAACTCAATATTGTACACTTCTATGAAGATTATGCCGTTTCTCATACTAGAAATTCCTGCCATTTAGTCTAAGCTTTTAGTATGTCACTCACTGCGCTTGTGCGCTAGTTGTCTTGCATGAAAAAAAATGCTTACAGCAGCCACAAACGTATGTTTGGACACATTTGTGCTTACAAGGTCATCATATGTAACATTGACCTTGTCGCATTTAAGCCTCCAGACACAACAGCTTCGTTAATTTCGAACAGTGAAGGTCCTGAAGAGACGGCTATCTATTGTAGATGGATTTGTTTCTTGCAAAATTTATTATAAAGATAAACTTGATGATTTTGTTTTTGAGATTGTAAATTTTCCTTTCTTGGATGATGTTCCTCGTGCGGCATCCTATGGCGCAATTAAGTTGATTTAACAGAGTGTGTAGTCATGTAACTGACTTCAACACTCATAATAAATTGTTTACTGCTAAACTTCTTAATCCGGGTCATCGGTATCATAAACTACGCAAAGCCTTTTCAAAATTTTGTAGACGTCATTCCGATTTAATTTCAAAATTCAATTTTGGACTTAAAGGCATTTATTCTTGATTATTGAGGACTATCATTTCATTACATAATATTATGTAGCCCTCAGTGCTCACTGGAGAGAAGTCCTCTGTCTTCAACAGGTAAGGGGCCGCCTTGGGGAAAATCAATAAATTACTTACTACTGACTGGTGTAAATTATTGATTTTCCCCTTAAGTGCCTCAGTCAGGGGATTCAACAAGAGCTACTAATCACCCTATTAGGGGCCGCCTTTGATCTGCTATAGTCAGTATATCACAGGGGGCAATAAAACAATTATGGACACACGGTGTGTTTTACTGTTACAGAATAAATGCCTTTAAATCTCCTATGAGAACCCGAATTTTATGGTGAGCAATGACTTCAGTACCCAATTTCGTAAAATCAATCTTCGATATAAATTGATTTGGTAAACACAAATGCTATATGGCAGACTGCATGCATTGTAGTTAACCCAATCAAGGTTGACAACTTTGTTTCCCTCGTCAATTGCACGCGGGTGGGTCAGAACTCAGATTGTATGATGGTTCCAGCGTAAAGGCTTACTGAGAATTACACACATTGTGGGAAGTAACTGCCCTTATGGCCTTCCTTTGTTTAGGTTTCCATTATGGTTTGGTCGCTTAATGTTTGTATTTCTTTCCCTTTGGTGTCTTTTATGGGTGGAGTAAGTTAATTGTATCAATTCCTGATCTTTGTTTTACTTCTACTTAGAGAGATCCAATTTAATGTGAAGTTGGTTGGTGCCTGATGCTCTGTATCGGGTTGGGCCCATCGGAGTCTAACTGTTGGTTTTCTTTTCGCTCCAGCATTTCTTCTCTGTGGTTGATTATTTTGTGTTGCACTGATGAGTTAGGAGGCCTCCTTCGGACTGAACACATTATTTGTCTAAATCGCGGTGGTAGTAAGGGCGAGGATTGTGGCCACGTATAATAGATTTAAGCACCCAGTGGAATACGTTTCACTGACCTTTCCAAGGTGGTTCTTCTGTAATTGTTTATACTCCCGGCATACGAAGTATGCTATTGGGATATAATGTTTTCGTCCTGTCGTTCGTCCGTCCGTCTGTCCGTCCTGTCGTGTGTCCGTCTTTCCGTCCGTCCGTTAACATTTTGGTTAAATTTTTGCATCAAAGTTTCTAAGAGATTGTATCTTCTTAGCCCTTCGATAGATTTAGTTGAGAGTTACACTGAAGGTACATACTGGTCTAAATATTTCATTGATACATGTCCCACCCCCACCGTGACCTTGAGGTCAAGGTCACAGACTTAGATATTTTACATTTGGTTAAAGTTTTGCGTCAAAGTTTCTAAGAGATTTATCTTCTTAACGCTTTGATAGATTTAGATGATTCTTACACTGAAGTGACATACTGGTCTAAAGATTCCATTGATACATGGCCCACCCCCACAGTGACCTTGACGTCAAGGTCACAGACTGAGAAATTTTACATTTGGTTAAAGTTTTATGACAAAGTTTATGGATGCCTGTATGTTCTTAACTCTAAGACAAATTCAGTTTATATTCGCATCAATGTACCAGTCCAAACATTTCGTGATGTATGTTCCTTCCCCCACTCATGGTGACCTTGACCTCAAGGTCACAGATTTATAAATTTTACATTTGGTTCAAGTTTTATGACAAAGTTTATAGATGCCTGTATGTTCTAAAGATGAATTCAATTGATGCTTCAGGGCCTGGCAAATTCAAAAATTTTCCACTTGCCCACCGGGCAAGTAAAATATTTTTGCACTTGCCCAGCTCAAAATCCTACTTGCCAAGGATTTTGGAACTCAAAGTGGGGTAGGGTGCGGGGCGATAATGGTGACGATGATGACAACCAACATTTATAAATATAATCTTGGTGTCTCTGATGGGAGGTGCGGGTAAATTGTATTGATTCCTGATCGTTGCCTTCACTTCATTTTCTATCAGGTTTCAAGCACAACTTTCCATTAGGGTCTAGTTATTTCATGTTTGTGTTTCTTCCCTTTGGTGTCTTTGATGGGAGCTGCGTGTTAATTGTATCAATTCTTGATCATTGCCTTCACTTCTATTAATTTCCACCCGTGTGGTAATACAGTAGAAAATACTGTAGTCGTCACGGTCAATAACGGTACTTTTTCAATTTAATTGCTGACAATTCATAACACCTTAACCGATTTAAGATACAGTTATATAAACTCATTTAGCTTGACTCGCATGATAAACACGAGCTGGAAAGATCATAAATGTGAGGGCAGCGAGATAAGATTTTACAAGAATGTCGAAACAGAAGACGAGTACACCCTCCATCCCAAACGTGAACAAACTTTCACACCCTTCTACAAGCAAATTCAATGCGAACATCAAAGTTTTCCTCCTCCATCCAAATCGCCGTGCACAAACCGCCGCTACCGTTTTTATTCACGCGATCGGTAAATGACGTCATCTGACCCCACGTGTTTAATGCCATTGATTTATTTTAATGGGCCATATCTCTTTCATAAAAAAAATGTTTGGAACCGGTAAAAATATTTTTTCGATAGCTGTGGATAGAAATGGATAGAAAACTGTGCTCTGCACAAATCCTGACTTATCACCGGAAGCTCAGTGTCAATCACCAACAATAGCAAACAGATGTGTTTACACAAATTAAAGCGTTCGACTTTTGCCGTCAAGCGTCTGCTATTTGGCACCAAAATATAACCATTCACGAGATAGTAGAATAGTTTGTTTTTATTATGCATACATCTACCGTTAGATTTAGCAAAACGTCTTATGAGCAATTAAATAATTTTCACATTTATTGTGGATTAAATTTTATGAGGGATAAACGCAAATTAGAGACATAACTTGACCTTATTTTCACACCTTGCCTCGCGGAACATATTGTAGGCTGATTGACCGTAATCGATAGCGTCGGAGGTAAACCAGAAATGAAAGACACGCACCGCAGGGCAATCATGTTTAATATTGGCAATGATATGACAGGGATTAACAATAGTGTCATAATTGAACCGTTATAAATACATAGATGGGTTTCTCTTAATTGCCGACAAAGCGGGACTGCAGTAATTATTGTGATTTATTTACTGGCCAAGTTTTACCGTATTTAAGGATTCAACAGAGTGACAGTTAAAGACATTTTTTTTGCACCTGCCCGACCGGGCGTCGTAAGGTCAACGTGGACCTGCCCGGTGTGATTTAGGACTTGTCCCGGGCGGCCGGGCAATGGATTTGTCAGCCCCTGTGCTTGCATCGATGTTACATACCAGTCCAAAGATTTCATTGATGCATACCGCTTGTGAAGTTTCCATTAGGCTCTAGTTGTTTCATGTTTGCTTTTCTTTCCCTTGGTGTCTCTGATGGGAGCTGTGGGTTAATTGTATCGATTCCTGATCATTCCTTTCACTTCTATTTTGTGCATGCAGGCTAATATGAATCTTAGCTGGTCGCACAGGTGATTAACACAGTGAATTGATGATTTTGTTTTATTTGATTTGCGGTTTAACGTCCCCGTCAACACTGTATAGATCATTTTAGAGACGTTGCTTCCAAGTTTGTGGGACTTTTACCCGACACTGAGATGACATGACATCTCAAGCCCTGTCGCCAAATGAAACCAATAGGGTTTATAAGCATGGATATAGCATGCTCACACCACTTTGCCTGGGCAGGCTTAGATCCTCCAAGCAGTTTACCAGTACTCGTGTGCAGTCGGTTTCAGCTCTGCATGGAAGAATCATGCAGCCCGACTATTTCTTCAAGCCCTGATGGGCGGGGGCCGCTGAATTGATGAATGAATAAGGTAGGGTATTATTGAGATGTCGTTATTTATCATTTGTCAAACTGCTCAATCATGCATGTTTTCCATGTAAACGATCTGTCATTTTCGTAAAAGTTTTTCACACAAACATGACCCGCTTCTGTGTACACGTTTAAACGTGATAACCCTAATCAGCATACAACACCTTTAGATAGATATAATATAGCCTTTATTTGCATTGCAACGTTAGCTGTAAACCGACAAACAATAGAAAGACAACCTAGAAAAAGAAGGCACTGGTTTGTCGGAGGTTGTCTCCCCTCCTTGGCGCATGTTGCCATTGCGTTACCCGCACCGGGAACCAAACCACGTGGTTCGCAAGCCATCACACCAGGGATGCCAGCCAATGAGAAGGCTCCACGTAGTACTTATCATAACTATTGAAGCGTTTGATATAGAGCCTTAATATTTGGCATATAGGTTCTATAGGAAATGGCTTCCCACTCATACAAACTAGTTTTACCTTGACCTGGGACCTATTTGGCATGTAGGGTCCTAGTGGCAAGAGCTTCCCACTCATACAAAACATTTTGACCTTGACCTGTGACCTACTTTAAAGAAAAAAAAAAAGACCTTGGCCAAGGGAAATTTTCGTGTTTCATAAGCACATCTTGTGTCTTGTTGACGTTGTCATAACCATGAGTTCAGATCTTCCTGAAACTTACATATAAGTAAGTTAGGGATTAAAGCTTGAATAAGTTTGAAAACTAACAATGTTGGCCTATTGCTCATAGAGTTAAGTTTCCTTCTTTGCTGAAAATGCCTATTGTGGACCTTGTCGTGATTGTGAGTCATTAGGGCCCCGCAAATAAATTTGCGGGTCCCCTATGGTAACCATCCTGTCCATCCGTCTGTCTGCCTGTCCATCCACTTTATTATATTTTTTTTTTTCAAAATAACTTACAAACCGTCAAATGCATCAACTTCAAACTTTAAATATAAAAAGGTCACAATATCATTACACAATTTCATGGCAGGTTACGTAACTCTAATTACAATACTCTCAGAGTTATGGCCCTTGGAAAAACTTAGAAAATGTCCATTTTTTAATGTTTTTATGCCTCCGGAATCGAGATTCGGTGGGCATATAGTTTTTAGCTCGGCTGTTTTCGAAGAAAACGACGAGGTATTGTAATAGCTCTGTCGTCGTCTGCGTCGTCGTCATGCAAAAACTTGGACATTTTGTAATATCTCCGTCATTACTGAGCATATTAACTTGAAACTCGGAATAGTTGTTCATTATGAAAAGAGGAACTCATACCACTAGGTGAGGTAACTCTCAAAATATTTTTGGCACAGTTATGCCCTTTTTTTGGACTTAGAATTTTTGCAAAAACTTGGACATTTTGTAATATCTCTGTCATTACTGAACATATTTACTTGAAACTCGGAATAGTTGTTCATTATGAAAAGGGGAACTCAAACCAATAGTTGAGGTGACCCTTAAAATATTTTTGGCACAGTTATGTCCCTTTTTCGACTTAGAATTTTTGTTTAACTAAAAGAAACTGCAGCCGAGCGTTGGCACCCGCATGCGGTGCTCTTGTTGGTTTGTATGTCTGTCTGTCTATTTGTCCGTTTGTCTGTCTACAAAAAACCTTAACATTGGGCGTTCGAATGGTAATAGATAGAGCTTTCATATTTCACATGTGTTTTCCTCATCACAAGGCATTTCCAGTGATACCATAATTTTTTTTATCCCGTGACCTTGACCTTGACTTTTGATCTACTTTTTCAAAATTTTAACATTGGGCATAACTTGTGAATGGCGCTGTCCTAAGGCATCAGTGTTTCACAAACACATCGTGTTTCTTAACAACTTACAAATCGTCAAACCTATCAATTTCAAACTTTAAATGTTTGGTCACATTATCATCTCACAATTTCATGGCAAGTTACGTAACTGTAGCTTCAATACTCTCAAAGTTATGGCCCTTTGAAAAACTTAAAACAGTTATTGACAGTAGCCCTATACATGTAGTAATGCCCTGTCTGTCCGTCCGTTCACCCGTTCATCTATCTGTCCTTCTGTCAATCAACATTTGTCATGTTTTTGCTTCTTCAAACGTATCAATTCAATATTTAAACGTAAGATCACAACAACATTACACAATTTCATGGCAAGTTACTTAACTCTAGCTATAATACTCTGAGAGTTATGGCCTTTTGAAAAACGAACAAATTCATCTTTTTAATCCCCACCGCAAAGCGGAGGAGGGGGATTATAGGAGTGGCCTTCGTCCGTCTGTCTGCGACAGAGGTAAGGGCGAGGATTATGGTCTTGTAAAATCGATTTAAGCCCCCTCCCCCCCCCCCCCCCCAGTGGAATTCTTTCCACTGACCGTTCCAAGGCGGTTCTTCAGTGGCGGTTTATTTATGTTGTTGTTTGTTACTACTTACTGTGAGTATCACTTGTGTCTTTTTATTTTGGATGGACATTTGGCCATTTTGTGGCAAAGTAACTGTCCTTATGGCCATCCTTTGTTTAGGTTTCCATTATGGTCTGGTCGCTTCATGTTTGTGTTTCTTTCCCTTTGGTGTCTTTGATGGGTGGATTAAGTTAATTGCATCGATTCCTGATCTTTGTTTTACTTCTACTTTCCAGTCCACTGCAGTCATCCAGCTGGTATGAAGTGATCATCATCCCCACTTTAATCTTTTTATTATGTTAACGCAAAAGTAGCTGCTTGGAGTAGAGACAAGTCTTTATGATTTTTTATGCCCGCGGAATCTAGATTCGAGGGGTGGGGGCATATAGTTTTTGGTATGTCTGTCTGTTTGTCCGTTTGGCCGTTTATCTGTCTACAAAAACCTAAGCATTGGGCATAACTTTTGAATGGTAATAGATAGAGCTTTCATATTTCACACGTGTATACCTTTCATAAGACCTTTCCAGTGGTACCATAATTTTTGATCTCGTGACCTTGACCTTTGACCCACTTTTTTCAAAAATTAGAAAAAAAAAATAACATTGGCCATAACTTTAGATTGGTAAGTGATAGGGCTTTCATATTTCACATGTGCGTTCCTTGTCACAAGACCTTTCTAGTGTCACCATAATGTTTGACCTTGATCTTGATGTTTGACCTACATTTTAAAAACTTTAACATTGGCCATAATTTTCGATTGATAAGTGGTAGGGCTTTCATATTTCACATGTGCACTCCTTGTCACAAGACCTTTCTAGTGGTACCATTATTTTTTACCTCGTGACCTTGACGTTTGACCTACTTTTTTTAACTTTAACATTGGCCATAACTTTCGATTGGTAAGTGGTAGGGCTTTCATAAATCACATGTGCGTTTCTTGTCACAAGACCTTTCTAGTGGTACCGTAATTTTTGACCTCGTGACCTTGACGTTCGACCTAATTTTTTAAAAGTTTAACATAGTCCATAACTTTTGATTGGTAAGTGATTGGGCTTTCATATTTCACATGTGCATTCTTTTTCACAAGACCTTTCCATTGGTACCATGCTTTTTTACCTCCTGACCTTGACGTTTGACCTACTTTTTAAAAACTTTAACATTGGCCATAACTTTCAATCAGTAAGTGATAGGGCTTTCATATTTCACATGTGCATACTATGTCACAAGACCTTTTCAACAATCCCATAATTTCTGACCTTGTGACCTTGACCTACTTTTTAAGACTTGAACATTGGCCATACCTTTCGATTGCTTAGTGATACTGCTTTCATATTTTACATGCGCTGTCCGGGGGCATCAGTGTTTCACAAACACATCTCGTTTCTTCTCGAAATAATTTTTGAGGTAGTAGATTTTCTGAAATTAATTTGTGAAAAACATATGTTAAACTTCATCTTTGTGTGTGTGTGTGTGTGTGTGTGTGTGTGTGTGTGTGTGTGTGTGTGTGTGTGAATTCGGGTTTAACGTCGCTTTCAACAATTTTTCAGTCATATCACGACGGTGTCTGGTTGCGACAGGGAGCTCAATGCTCACTTTTATAGTGCTGCCTCACTGAAGTATCATGTCCCAGACACATTACATGATACCACACCCAGTCACATTATCCTGACACTGGGTCGACCAGTCCTAGCTATACCCCGTAAATCTGAGTGCCAAGCGAGGAGCAGCTAGTACTATTTTTAACGACTTTGGTATGTCGCGGCCCGGGATCGAACCCGTGACCTCCCGTTCCCCGGAGCGGACACTCTACCAACTGGGCCAGTAAACTTCATCTTTGTGCAAAGTGGACTGAACATGTACATTTGCGTACTCCTTGGATGGCCCGGGTATTGTCCAGCCAGCCTGGACGTAGATTGAAGACCCAGAATATCTATATTGTGTAACTTCTCGTCATTGAAGAGTTATTATGCCCCCACCCCCTTCATCGGCATGATGCCAGGAGGGCATATAGTTTTGCGGGTTTTTTCGAATGCATGTCCAACTGTGTGTGTGTGTGTGTGTGTGTGTGTGTGTGTGTGTGTGTGTGTGTGTGTGTGTGTGTGTGTGATCCTGTAACTCCATTTAAGGCATTTGTGTTAGATGGTGGGGATATATTTGTCCTATTGACACCTTTCTGGTTTGTTTTTATCTTTTTAGGTAACAGCTATGTTTGGCATGGCAGCGTGGATATTCTGATGGGGTCAAAGTCGGTGGCCTTGAAAGTTGCAGGAGACCCAGAAGATTCAACCGAAGGATGCACTTCGTCGTTTGAGGAAAAGGATAGTCAAGAAGTTGAAGATTTAACTTGTTTCTTTTCTCAGATCATTTCGGAAGCCATTGTTTTTGCTTTCGTGTGGAAAAAATACAACCCAGAATTGGAGATTTTTCTCACTCCAACCATTGCAATCTCCAGAAATGATGTTCTATTTTATCTTTACGACCCTGAGAATGATATACTCCTTGAAAGTGCACCATTTTCTTTGTTTGTATCATATAGAAATGAGCTAGCTTACGTCACCATTCTAGCTTTATGGTTGGCAATTAACCATAAATATTTCTGTACAGGAGTCACTAATTCAATGAAAAAAAGAGATTTTACTGCTGATTTCTTGAAGAAAATGTCAGCCGATACGAAAAAACTGTACACAAGCCAAGTGTCATTTGGTGGTTGTCGTTGCGGACCAAAAAAGGGTGTATATTTCTTGCCCCAGAAGGGACATGGATGGATCCTAGATGATTGAGCCTTACAAAATGTACAACTGCATATGAAATGCACATAAAGAAAAAAAAATATGGAAAATCCCAAGTTCACCATCTTTTTTCTGGTTAAAGATACTGCAGTTGTATCACCTTATAGCTTGCAATTTGTTATAAGAATTTTTGTACAGGAATGTAACTAAATAAAGAAACAAGGTGGTATGACTGCTAATAACCTTAATAAATTGCAAGCATCCAAAAGAATTGGGTAGGTACAGAAGCCAAGTATCATTTAGTAATCACCATGTTTGTAGCAAAATGGGGCAGTTATTTCATTCCTTCTGAAGGGTTGATGATATTTTGAACCCAAAATGTAGAACAAAGGTCAGGTTCCCACAGATTCCAGAAAGATTGGGAAACGCTGTAAAACATGAAAACTTCCATTCTCATTAATAACTGGCCATATATTACTTAGTTCGCCTGGGCCAAAGACTTTTAGCTGAGCCTCAGAGCTTATTGTATGGTCAAGCTTTTTGTCTGAGGGTCAGTTTGTTTTTCCAATTTTAGACATAGTCTTACAATCTCATTTCTGACCTATTTCTTCTATGCAGATCAATTTTTACCACAACAAAACATGATTTCCTTTAATTGTTTGGATTTGTTAGAAAGCTGATAGAAGTGTCATTGGGCTATGCCTCAAAATTATCTCCACAACAGTGGAAAGGAACATTGTAGGACCTTACATTCTGACAAATGATGTTTAAGTCTAGTGTAGATAAACATAGGTGTTTTCATGAACAATCTACCACGGACAAGTAATGTGTCCGTCAGCTGATATGACCACCTACCAATCAGTAATGATTGGCAAATTGATGACCCGTAACCATGATCTCTTCCCAATTGGTCCACTGACAATAATAAGTCGAGTGTGTAATTATACCCCCGGCATACGGAGTATGCCATGGGGGTATATAGTTTTCGTCTTTTCTGTGTGTGTGTGTGTGTGTAAACTTTTTTTTGTGTCAAAGATTTCTCAGGAACTACTATACCTAGAAACTTGAAATTTGGTACAAACAACATGCATAACTAGTTGTATTGTGGGAAAGAAAATTGGGGCTGTGGGGCCAGGTTCTTTAGAGTTATTCCCCTTTGTTATATTTGCTACTGAGATGTGCATTTTGTGACTTACCTTAAATTTTGTGTCAAAGATTTCTCAAGATCTACTGTACCTAGAAACTTGAAATTTGGTACAAGCAACATGCATAACTAGTTGTATTGTGGGAAAGAAAATTGGGGCTGTGGGGCCAGGTTCTTTAGAGTTATTCCCCTTTGTTATATTTGCTACTGAGATGTGTATTTTGTGAGTTACCTTAAATTTTGTGTCAAAGATTTCTCAGGAACTACTGTACCTAGAAACTTGAAATTTGGTACAAACAACATGCATAACTAGTTGTATTGTGGGAAAGAAAATTGGGGCTGTGGGGCCAGGTTCTTTAGAGTTATTCCCCTTTGTTATATTTTTTTTATAAAATTTTGTCAGCAAGATATCTCAAAAACTATTGGAGCTAGAGCCTTGAAAGTTGGTGAATAGATTGGTGGTGATGAGTAGATGAACTGATTAACTTTTGACAAAATTCCGAAAAATACTTTGTGAGTTATGGCCCTTTGTCATTTTGGTAATTTGTGCCATTGTACTGTATGGTAAAAGTGATGCATAGCATAACTTTAGAACCGTGTATGCTAGGGTTTTGAAATTTCATATATGGATTCCTCATGGAAAATTAGCTGACACGTATTTTTTTTTGTCGTCCGGATTATGCTCCTTTCAAGAGTTATTGCCCTTTGAAAAACATCTGTTCAAGATCTCATTAGTTATCAGGTGAGTTATTTAGATGTAATGGTATTCTCCTTACTTTTGCAAGATTAATTCTGTGTTCATAATAGGTTTTTGTCAAACTTGATGGCTTTGAATTGCCAGAAAGTTACCGATGGCTTTGGCCAGGGGTATTAGTGAGCATATGCTCACTTGATAGTCTAGTGTGTAATAGAATTTGGAATTGTTGAACAAATAATTGTAACTTGTTGATTATGTCGATTGTTTCACCGGCCCCGATAGCTCAGTTGGTAGAGGGTCCGCTCCGGGGCACCGGAGGTAACGGGTTCGATCCCGGGCCGCACCATACCAAAGCCGTTAAGAATGGTAATACCTGCTCCTCGCTTGGCACTCAGATTTACGGGGTAGAGCTAGGACTGGTCGACCCAGTGTCAGGATAATGTGACTGGGTGTGGTATCATGTAGTGTGTCTGGGACATGATACTTCAGTGAGGCAGCACTATAAAAGTGAGCATTGAGCTCCCTGTCGCAACCAGACACCGTTGTGATATGACTGAAAAATTGTTGAAAGCGACGTTAAACCCGAATTCACACACACACATGTCGATTGTTTTGTAAAATTAGAAGATGCTGTACCGCTGTTTATAAACTGGTTCTAACAATCATGGCGTTAATGACTTTGCATCGGTCACTTTCCATTTGTTTAAATAATAATTAGCTTATAAATATGTTATATATCTTTATACCCCCGAATACGTAGTTTGAAGGGGGTATACTGGAATCAGCCTGTCGGTTGGTTTGTCGGGCGGTTGGGCTGTCTGTCTGCAAAATTTTGTTCGCTAAACTCCTCCTTCACTATGAGTCGGATTCAATTGATACTTGCCATAATTGTTCACCAGGAGGGGTAGATGTGCAAGACTCAAATTTCACTAAAGTTTGTCCCATAATTACGGAGTTATGGCCCTCGATTTGCTAAAAATGTGCTAAAAACCTTGTCCGCTCAACTACTCCTTCACTATCAGTCGGATTCCATTGATACTTGCCAGAATTGTTCACCATGAGGGGTAGATGTGCAAGACGCAAATTTCACTAAAGTTTATCCCATAATTACGGAGTTATGGCCCTTGATTTGCTAAAAGATGTGCTAAAACCCTTGTCCGCTCAACCTCTCCTTCACTAGCAGTCGGATTCAATTGATACTTGCCATATCACCAGGAGGGGTAGATGTGCAAGACGCAAATTTCATTAAAGTTTGTCCCATAATTACGGAGTTATGGCCCTTGATTTGCTAAAAGATGTGCTAAAACCCTTGTCCGCTCAACCTCTCCTTCACTAGCAGTCGGATTCAATTGATACTTGCCATATCACCAGGAGGGGTAGATGTGCAAGACGCAAATTTCATTAAAGTTTGTCCCATAATTACGGAGTTATGGCCCTTGATTTGCTAAAAATGTGCTATAAAACCTTGGCCGCTCAATTCCTCATTCACTTTCAGTCGGATTCAATTGATGCTTGCCATAATTGTTCACCAGGAGGGGTAGATGTGCAAGACGCAAATTTCACTAAAGTTTGTCCCATATTTACGGAGTTATGGCCCCTGAATCAATAAGAAACATACTTTCTTGACCCTGATTTGCTTGCAAACAGCTTGTCCACTGAACTCCTCCTTCACTATCAGTCTGATTCAATGGATACTTGGCATACCTATTCACTAGGATTAGTAGATGTGCAAGACGCATTTCATTGTTTCTAATTTGTTTAGAATATTGTCTGGATAATAGCTGTACTGTGATGTATCATCACGCTAACACATCTGTGAAATGAACACTCTTCCGGGTATCATAGTAAAATACCGCATGTTGTATCCCCTGTTGCAGTAAAATGCGCTAAAGCGTGGGTGTATCAGTCAGATCCTCTAACAGTTCTAGTTTTAGCTCACCTAAGCATGAAGTGCTCATGGTGAGCTATTGTGATCAGTCATTGTCCGTCTTGTGTCGCCAACAATTTCCTTTAAATGCAAACTCCTCTCAAATGTTGGGTCAATTTGATTCAAACCTCACAGAATTGTTGCTTAGGCGAATCCCTACCAAAATAGCTAAAATCGTTCAACTCCGATGAACAAGATGGCTGCCAGAACTAAAAATAGAAAAATCTGTTAAAGACAACACCACCTGTACCCTTGGGCCAAATTCATTCACAGTTCATAGAAGTGTTGCTTAGGTGACTCTCTACCTAAATAGCTAAAACGGTTCCACTCCATTTGCCTATATGGCCGCCAGAGCTAAAAATAGAAAAAAAAACATCATAAATTTGCTTCAAACACGAACTAGGTGACTCCCTACCAAAATAGCTAAAATCATTCTGTTCCAATGAACAAGAAGGCCGCCAGAACTAAAAATAGAAAAAAAAATCTTTAACATCAATTCCTGTATCCTTGGGCCAATTTCGTTCAAACTTCATAGGAATCTTGTTTAGGTGACCTTCTACCGAAATAGCTAAAAAGGTTCCCTTTCAATGAGCAAATGACCCCCAGGGCTAAAAATAGAAACCACCATCGTAAACATGCTTCAAACGCGAACTCCTCCTAAATCCTTGGGCCAATTTGATTCAAACTTCACAGGAATTTTGCCTGAGTGGCTTGCTACCGAAATAGCTAAAATCGTTCCACACCGATGAAGAAGATGGCAAGCTGAGCTAAAATAGAAAGCTCTTTAAACGTTAACTCCTTCTGTACCCTTAGGCCAATTTCAGTCAAACGTCATAGGGATGTTGAATAGGTGACCCTCTACCAAAATTGCTAAAACGGTTCCGCTCAATGGGCAAAAAGGCTACCAGAGCTAAAAAAAAAACATCTTTAATTTCCTTCAAACGCAAACTCCTCCTAAACCCTTGGACAAATTTGAATCAAACTTCACAGAGATGTTACTCAGGCTAAAATATTTCTGCTCTGATAAACAAGATGGCCTCCAGAGCTAAAAAGGAAGAAAAAAAAACTTTAAACAATAATTCTTGTATACATGGGCCAATTTCATTCAAACTTCATAGGAATGTTGCTTAGGTGTCCTTCTACCCAAATTGTTAAAATAGTTTGCTCCAATGATCAAAATGGCCTCCAAAGCTAAAATAGAAACAACATTGTAAATTCGCTTCAAATGCGAACTCCTCCTAAAGCATTGAGCCAATTTGATTCAAATTCACAGGAATGTTATCTATGTGGCTCCCTCCCAATATAGCTAAAATTGTTCTGCTCTTGTGAACAAGTTGTCTGCCAGAGCTAAAACAGAAAAATGTAAATATGCTTCACATGTGAATTCCTCCTAAACCCTTGGGTCAATTTGATTCAAACATCACAAGAATGTTGCCTTGGTGACTCTCTGTCAAATTAACTAAAATCGTTCTGCTCTGATGAACAAGATGGCTGCCAGAACTAAAAAAAAGAATATACTAGTGACAGTGATTCTCAGGTGAGCGAATTAGGGCCCTCTTGTTTAAAGATACTTCTTGTTGGTCAACATTCTTCAGCTGACTATCTCATAAACTGCAGGAAGGGGCAAAGAAGTAAGTTTTTTTTATGTCCCCGGTAGCGATAGCGGGGACATATTTTTTTGCCCTGTCTGTTTGTTGGTTTGTTGGTTTGTACGTGGACAACTTTAACGTTGGCCATAACTTTTGAAACATTTGAGATAGAGCTTTCATATTTGGCCTGAAGGTTCCTTGTGACAAGACCTTCACATTCATGCAAAAAAAATTGACCTGTGACCTTGACCTTTGGCCTACTTAAAAGAAAAAAATAACATTGGTCATAACTTTTGACCACTTGAGATACAGCCTTCATATTTAGCATGTATGCTCCTTGTGACAAAAGCTTTACATGCATGCAAAAAATTGACCTTGACCTTGACCTTTGACCTACTTAAAATAAAAAATAACATTTTGGTCATAACTTTTGAACAGTTTGAGATAGAAAGTAGAAGTAAAACAAAGATCAGGAATCGATACAATTAACTGACTCCACCCATCAAAGACACAAAAGGGAAAAAAATACAAACATTAAGCGACCAGACCATAATGGAAACCTAAACAAAGGAAGGCCATAAGGACAGTTACTTTCCCATAAAATGGCCATATTGTCATCCAAAATTAAAAGACACAAGTGATACACACAGTAAGTAACAAACAACAACATAAATAAATCGCCACAGAAGAACCGCCTTGGAACGGTCAGTGGAAAGATTTCCACTGGGGGGCTTAAATCGATTTTACTTGCCACAATCCTCGCCCTTACTTCCGCCGCGATTTAGACAAATAATTTGTTCAGTCCGCATGAAGGCCTCCTAACTCATCAGTGCAACATCTCCGTGAACACAAATAATCAAAGAACCACAGAGTTGAGACAACGGTGAGGACTCGACAGCAAGAAACCACTGAAATGCTGGAGCAAAAGAAAACCAACAGTTAGACTCCGATGGGCCCGACCAGAGACAGAGCATCAGGCACCAACCAACATTACCTTGAATTAGATCTCTCTAACTCTCAATAAGCCTTTACGTTGGTACCGTCATAGAATCTAAGGCCTGACCCACCAGCGGACAATTAAAGAGGGAAGCAAAGTTGCCAACCATGATTGGGTTAACTACCATGCATGCAGTCTGTCGTATAATATCCATGTTGTATCCAATCTTTTTATATCGAAGAATGATTTTACGAAATTGGGTGCTAAAGTCATTGCGGTTATATATTTTTCTGAATTTATATACTAAGTCTCCATAAAATCCGGGTTCTGATAGACCTTGTTGCAGAAGAGATTTAAGTCCAATAAGTCCAAGAGCCTTCATATTTTGCATGTAAGTTCCTTGTGACAAGGGCTTTACATCCACACAAAAAATTTTGACCTGTGACCTTGACCTTTGACCTACATAAAAGAAAAAGTTAACATTGGTCATAACTTTTGAACCGTTTGAGATACAGCCTTCATATTTAGCATGTATGTTCCTTGTGACAAAAGCTTTACATTCATGCAAAAATTTGGACCTGTGACCTTGACCTACTAAGAATAAAAAAATAAACATTTTGGTCATTACTATTGAACGGTTTGAGATAGAGCCTTCATATTTTGCATGTAGGTTCCTTTTGACAAGAGCTTTACATTCACACATAAAATTTTGACCTTTGACCTTGACCTTTGACCTTCATAAAAGAAAAAGTTAACATTGGTCATAACTTTTGAACCGTTTGAGATACAGCCTTCATATTTAGCATGTACGTTCCTTGTGACAAACGCTTTACATTCATGCAAAAATTTTGACCTGTGATCTTGACCTTTGACCTACTTAAAAAAATAAACATTTTTGGTCATAACTTTCGAACCGTTTGGGATAGAGCTTTCATATTTGGCATGTAGGTTCCCTGTGATTAGAGCTTTTCATTCATGCAAAATGTTTGGACAATGACCTTGACCTTTGACCTACTTTAAAGAAAAAATAAAATTGTTCATAACTTTTGAACCGTTTAAGATAGAGCCTTAATATTTGGCATGTAGGTTCCTTGTGACAAGAGCTTTACATTCATGCAAATGTTTTAGACCTGTGACCTTGACCTACTTTAAAGAAAAAATAGTACTGTTCATAACTTTTGAACCGTTTAAGATAGAGCTTTCATATTTGGCATGTAAGTTTCTTGTGTCAAGGGCTTACCACACAAACAAAAATCTTGAACTGTGAGCAACTTTGAATAAAAAAATGACCAATCCCGGGGACATGTTCATGTTTCACAAACACATCTTGTTTTATCTCACTCTGATTTAGAACTTTGGTTGTGTGCCTACTGCTTAAAAATCTTCTCTTCAGAAGCTGTTGAAAGTAATTAGTGTTAGCTTCTGTCAGAACATATGTTTTTAGCTCACCTGTCACGTAGTGACAAGGTGAGCTTTTGGGATCACTTTTTGTCCGTCGTGCGTCCGTGTGTGCGTGCGTGCGTGAGTGCGTCCGTAAACTTTTTCTTCAAACGACATCTCCTCCTAAACCACTGAACGGATTTTGACCAAACTTCACAGGAATGATCCTTAGGTGGTCCCCTTTCAAAGTTGTTCAAATGGTTCCGGTCCGTTGCACATATAGGTCACAGTAGCCAAAAATAGATTTTTTTCACCGAAAACTTAAAAAATCTTCTTCTCTGAAACCACAAGGCCCAGGTCTTTGATATTTGGTATGAAGCTTCATCTAGTGGACCCCTACCAAGATTGTTCAAATTATAGTGCTGGGGCCAAAAATGCCCCCGCACGGGGGCCCTTTGGTTTTACATGGGCTTATATAGGGAAAATCTTGAAAAATCTTCTTCTCTGAAACCGCAAGGCCCAGGTCTTTGATATGTGGTATGAAGCTTCATCTAGTGGACCCCTACCAAGATTGTTCAAATTATAGTGCTGGGGCCAAAAATGCCCCCGCACAGGGGCCCTTTGGTTTTACATGGGCTTATATAGGGAAAATCTTTAAAAGTCTTCTTCTCTGAAACCGCAAGGCCCAGGTCTTTGATATTTGGTATGAAGCTTTATCTAGTGGACCCCTACCAAGATTGTTCAAATTATAGTGCTGGAGCTAAAAATGCCCCCGCACGGGGGCCCTTTGGTTTTACATGGGCTTATATAGGGAAAATCTTGAAAAAGTCTTCTTCTCTGAAACCGCAAGGCCAAGGTCTTTGATATTTGGTATGAAGCTTCATCTAGTGGACCCCTACCAAGATTGTTCAAATTATAGTGCTGGAGCCAAAAATGCCCTCGCACCAGGGCCCTTTTGTTTTACATAGGCTTATATAGGGAAAATCTTTAAAAATCTTCTTCTCTGAAACCGCAAGGCCCAGGTCTTTGATATTTGGTATGAAGCTTCATCTTGTGGACCCCTACCAAGATTGTTCAAATTATAGTGCTGGGGCCAAAAATGCCCCCGCACCAGGGCCCTTTTGTTTTACATGGCTTATATAGGGAAAATCTTTAAAAATCTTCTTCTCTGAAACTGCAAGGCCCAGGTCTTTGATATCTGGTATGAAGCTTCATCTAATGGACCCCTACCAAGATTGTTCAAATTATAGTGCTGGAGCTCAAAATGCCCCCGCACGGGGGCCCTTTGGTTTTACATGTGCTTATATAAGGAAAATCTTGAAAAATCTTCTTCTCTGAAACCGCAAGGCCCAGGTCTTTGATATGTGGTATGAAGCTTCATCTAGTGGACCCCTACCAAGATTGTTCAAATTATAGTGCTGGGGCCAAAAATGCCTCCGCACGGGGGCCCTTTGGTTTTACATTGGCTTATATAGGGAAAATCTTGAAAAATCTTCTTCTCTGAAACCGCAAGGCCCAGGTCTTTGATATTTGGTATGAAGCCTATCTAGTGGACCCCTACCAAGATTGTTCAAATTATAGTGCTGGAGCTAAAAATGCCCCCGCACGGGGGCCCTTTGGTTTTACATGGGCTTATTTAGGGAAAATCTTGAAAAATCTTCTTCTCTGAAACCGCAAGGCCCAGGTCTTTGATATTTGGTATGAAGCTTTATCTAGTGGACCCCTACCAAGATTGTTCGAATTAAAGTGCAGGGGCCAAAAATGCCCCCGCACCAGGGCCCTTTTGTTTTACATAGGCTTATATAGGGAAAATCTTTAAAAATCTTCTTCTCTGAAACTGCAAGGCCCAGGTCTTTGATATTTGGTATGAAGCTTCATCTTGTGGACCTCTACCAAGATTATTCAAATTATAGCCCTGGGGCCAAAAATGCGCCCGCTCCGGGGCCCTTTGGTTTTAGATAAACTTATATAGGGAAAATCTTGTTTTACATAGTCTTTATGCAGGCTAAACCTTTAAAATCTTCTCCTCTGAAACCAGAAAGCCCAGGTCTTTCATATTCGATATGAAGCTTCATCTTGTGGACCTCTACCAAGATTGTTCAAATTATAGCCTTGGGGCCAAAATTGACGCTGCCCGGGTCCCACTTGTTATACATTGGACCCTGGGCCCTCTTGTTTTTTTTTTAGCTCAACTGTCACGTAATGACGAGGTAAGGTTTTGGGATCACTTTTTGCCCGTCGTGTATGTGTCCGTCCATCTGTTTTTGTTTTTTTTTTGGTTTGGGTTTTACGGCCCTTTCAAGATTATTTCACTCATATCGAGCCGATCGTTAATCAGAGGTGGGCGAAAACGGGAGTACCCGGAGAAAAACCACCTGACCTTCCGTTGCAGAACTTGGCGTCTCACACGTGGCCCGAGCCACGTGTGAGACGCCAAGTTCTGCAACAGAAGTCCATCTGTAAACAATTTCTTCAAACGACATCTTCACCTAAACCACTGATCGGACTTTGACCAAACTTCACAGGAATTATCCTAGGGTGGTCCCCTTTCAAAGTTGTTAAAATGGTTCCGGTCCGTTGCACATCAATGTCACAGGAGTCAAAAATAGATTTTTTAATGAAAACCTAAAAAATCTTCTCCTCTGAAACCCCAAGGCTCAGGTCTTCGATATTTGTCGTGTAGCTTCATCAAGTGGACCTCTACCAAGATTGTTCAAATTATAGCCCTGGTGCCAAAAATGCCCCCGCCTGGGCACATTGGTTTTACATAGACTTGCATAGGGAAAAGCTTTAAAAATATTCTTGTCTGAAACCAGAAGGCTCAGGTGTTTGATTTTTGGTATGAAGCTTCGTCTTGTGGACCTCTATCAAGATTGTTCAAATTAACACCCTGGGGCCAAAAATGCCCGTGCCCCGGGACCCTTTGGTTCTGCATAGACTTACATAGGGGAAACCTTTAAAAATCTTTTTGTCTGAGACCAGAAGGCTCAGGTGTCTGATATTTGGTATGAAGCTTCATCTAGTGGACCTCTACCAAATTATAGCCCTGGGGCCAAAAGTGCCCCCTACCCGGTGTCCTTTGGTTTTACATAGCCTTACATTGGGAAACCCTTTGAAAGTCTCTTGTCTGAGACTAGAAGGCACAGGTGTTTGATATTTGGTATGAAGCTTCGTCTTGTGGACCTCAATCAAGATTGTTCAAATTATAGCCCTTAAGCCCAAAATGCCCCCGCCCCAGACCCCTTTAGTTTTACATTTACTTATATAGGAAACTCTTAAAAAATCTTCTCCTCTGAAAACACAAGGCCCGGATCATTGATGTTTGGGGTGTAGCTTCAGCTAGTGGACCTCCACCAAGGTGTTTTTGAATTAAAGCCCTTGTGCCAAAAATGTCCCCGTCCTGGGGCCCTTTGGTTTTACATTGACTTATATAGGAAAAATCTTTAAAACAATCTTCTTCTCTGAAACGACAAGGCTCATGCCTTTGATATTTGATTTGAAGCTTCATCTAGGACCTTTTTCAAGATTGTTCAAATTATAGCTCTAGGGCCAAAAATGCCCATGCCCGGGGCCCTTTGGTTTTACATTGACTTATACAGGAAAAATCTTAAAAAATCTTCTCCTCTGAAACGCAAGGCCCAGGTCTTTATATTTGGTGTGTAGCTTCATCTAGTGGACCTCTACCAAGATGGTTCAAATTATAGCCCTGGGGCCAAAAATGCCTCCGCCCCAGAGTCCTTTGGTGTTACATAGACTTACATAGGGAAAACCTTTAAAAATCTTCTAGTCTCAGGTGTTTAATATTTGGAATGAAGCTTCGTCTTGTGGACTTCTATAAGGATTGTTCAACTTATAGCCCTGGGCCAAAAATGTCCCCGCCCTGGGGCCCTTTGGTTTCACATTGACTTATATAGGAAAAACCCTTTAAAATCTTCTTGTCAACCATGCCTCTGGTGGGGCATTGATAACATAAGGTTTTTTGTCAGCGAAATCAGATAAAAACACAGAGGTTTGAATTGCCATATAGCTGCAGGTTTAAAGAAGCTGTATGGATGGTAGATATAGCATTCATTAACCCATTTCAGACCGGGAACCCCTAAACAGGTACCCTGGCAAACAGTGGAGGCCCTGATCAGACGCCGCAGAACGCGGCGTCTGATCAGGGCCTCCACTGTTTGTGAAAAGTTAAGCCATTTTCCAAATAAAATTTGAAGAAAACACAATCTGACACCCCTTAAGTTTGAAATGGACTCCTGCTATATATAAGGAGGAAGTTTCCATTTGTTCCAAAAAGGGTTAAGGCTGTGCGTTGAGTTTGATAGTGCACGCAATGAAAAAAATAATGCTGCAAATTCTTGATGCTACCACAACTACATAGTGGAGTTTCAGAGATATTTTTCAGGAACAGGTCTAGATTCAAAAAACTGCAATAAGTGCGCAAACCAATGTGTAAGATCTGGGCACGGCGACTACCAGTGTCATTGAATTTCAGCGTGTGGTCTATTTCTTTGCTTACGTTGTACTTGAAAGAGTTTACATAATTAAATTGTTGGAGCACCGTGCTGGTTAGCTGCTTAGATATCCGTCCCTCAGACAAAGAAGATAATCCTAGCGGGTCCAGAACATTCTTTTGGAAAATTGATCAGAAAATGATTTATATGTTTCTTAGGTTAGTTGTAAGTTTCTGACAAAATAATGGGCACCGTGCTGGTAAACTGCTTAGGTATCAGTTCCTCAGACAATGAAAATAATCCTAACAGGTCCAGCAGCATTTTGGGAAATTGATCATAAAATGATTTCTTTGTTCCTTAGGTTAGTTTCAGTTCCTAGCTTTGCTGGTTAACTCCTCAGACAAAGAAAATAATCCTACCACTTTTTGGAAATTGATCATAAAATGATTTCTATGTTCCTTAGGTTAGTTTCAGTTTCTAGCTTAAGAATGGGCACCGTGCTGGTAAACTCCTCAGACAAAGAAAATAATCCTACCACTTTTTGGAAATTGATCATAAAATGATTTCTATGGTCAGTCATCCGACATAAGAACGAGTACTGTGCTGCTTAATTGCTTAGGTATCAGTCCCTCAGACGAAAATAATCCTATTCTTTCGGTAAATTGATCAGAAAATGATCTCTATGGTCAGTGACTCCTTTATCCCATAAAAAAACAATCTCGACAATTGCTTTGCTAATTGTCGTCTGCTTTGTTGTCTACCTGTTACCTTTAAAGTATTTTTTTTTGCAAACTGTGTGAATCCAGATCAGACTGCTCCTGAATGAGCAGCCTGATCTGGGCCCACATTGTTTTCCTGTATGCAAAAACATTTTTAAAAAGTTTGCAAAAAAAAAAAAAAAAAAAAACCTGAGCAGACAACATTTTCAGACGTAGTTTTTCTCGGCGTCTTAAGGGTTAGGTTAGTTGTCAGTTTCTGACATAAGAGGATAACTGCTTAGGTATTAGAATCAAAGCACCAATAGCACTGGTGGGTCTTTGAGTGTAGGCTGGGAAAATGATCCTGAATGGTGACATGGACTGTTAACATTTTCTTTTACCCTTACATTGCTGTACTGTAAGCAAATGGTGTAGACCCTAAGCAGACGTCACATTTTGTTGCTCTCACCCTTAAACTTCTTTACTGTGAGCAAAACAATGTAGAGACTATTCAGGTTTACCAAACTTGTCCAGATTCTGTAGATAAACTCTGACCTCAGAGTAATAAAATTAGCCCGGCTATTTTCTATAAATAACCTTTACCTTGATTTATCATATGACGTCGCGTCTGTTCGGCCCCCGCCCAAAGGGGCTTGAAAATATATGGGCTGCATGATGCTTCCAAGCAGAGCTGAATTCGGCCCGCACACTAGCACTGGTAAACCGCTTAGAGGATCTAAGCCTGTCCAGGAACCACGGTGCAAGGCGGATCGTCCATGCTAATAAACCCTTTTGGTTTCATTGGGCGACAGGGCTTGAGATGTCATTTCATCTCAATGTCGGGTTAAAGTCCCACAAAATTGAAAGCAACATCTCCAAAATGACCTTTACAGTGTTGAAGCCCCCGCCCATAGGGGCTTGAAGAAATATATGGGCTGCATGATGCTTCCACGCAGAGCTGAATCCGACCCGCACACTAGTACTGGTAAACCGCTTAGAGGATCTAAGCCTTCCAGGAACCGCGGTGCGAGGCGGACCGACCATGCTAATAAACCCTATTGGTTTCATTGGGCGACAGGGCTTGAGATGTCATTTCATCTCAATGTCGGGTAAAAGTCCCACAAAATTGGAAGCAACGTCTCCAAAATGACCTTTACAGTGTTGACGGGGACGTTAAACCTCAAATCAACCAACCAACCTTTACAGTGTTGACGGGGACGTCAAACCTCAAATCAACCAACCAACGTCACGTCTGATAATGTAATAACGCCATGTAATAAATTCGATAATCCACTAGTGGATTCAATATGCAAATAAGTTAGATACGCTCCGTAGCGTTACATGTACAACGTCCTTAGCGACGTCGCGTTTACTAGTGGCGGAATATTGACATTTTTGTGAAACAATCGTGAATAAAATGCATTTTAAATGTCATATGATAAAAAGAATCTTACGTTCGTGCTCATGTATTATTGAATTTATTAAACTCGTTGAGGAAAAGGCATAAAATGCTCGGCAAGCCTCGCATTTTATCCCATTTCCTCAACTCGTTTAATCAATTCAATAATACATGAACACACATGTAAGATCCTCAGTGTCCTACGAATCAGTGATAGTGACATGGACATAGGCGCTGACGAGCTTCTGTGCTTACTATCTGGGTCGACTGACAAACAATCTACATAAGTTATACCATTACGTTCTTGGGATAAGGTCATTTGGGGGTCGAGGTAAATCGTCGGTTTTACGGTCGCAAATTCCCTTTTACGGTTCCACTGATGCGTCGCTGTAAAACGGAATTTCTGACCGTAAAACTACAGATTAACCTCCCCAAAACAGTTATCCCCTAAATATTAAGCAAAATTTTTGTTTGGATACAATGCAATTATAGTTCCAATTCTCAATAATTATTTGAGCCCCGCCAAGCGAATTTGTGTCTTCGAGCATTTCGTCATGACAAATTTTAACTGCGCATGCCCAGCCATTCAGAGGGGCCAGGGATATGGCTTTCTGTCTGAAGGTTCCTCTTGATTCACTGCTTGTATGAGCGAGCAGCGAAGGTTCTGGCGAGACTGCGCGGATGCGCAGGCTCGCCTGAACCTTCGCTGCTCGCATAGGCGATGAGTACCATAATTGCTTGACGGGGCCCACATAAAAGTTTTGTACTTCGATAAATTCCATAACAAGAATCTCGAAACTATTTCACACGGACGGGTAGTAATATAACGTGACGTCAAAATGCACGTTTAGAACCTGCGCGTCATTGTTTATGAAGTGACGTAAACAGCATTTGATTAAAAGACGGGAAAATATTGGGGACGTAAATGTTAGAAAACAGATAATCAGAAATTAAAGACTTCATATTTTGATATCCCGCCATTCAAAAATGGCTGGGTATTATGTTATACCCTCCGAAGTTTTGAGTGTCTGTCCGTAAGCGCCTCACAGTTTCGTGTCCCCTCCATAACTCGATCTGATGCCGTTTGAGATATTTTCACGAAACTTAATAGATATGTAGAGTACTACCGAGATGACATGCAGAACGTATGGACCATAACTGATTTTCCTACTTTTGGAGTTGTTGCCCTTTGAACATACCATTTCTATCATAGTTTCGTGTCCGCTACATAACGAAGATACCATTTGAGATATTTCCATGAAACTTCTCAGATATGTAGAGCACCATGAGACGCGTTCAGAACCATAACTCTGATTTTCCTACTTATGGAGTTATTGTCCTTTGAACTTTGAATATAACTGTTGCTATCAGTTCCGTGTCCGCTCCATAACTGATACCATTTGAGATATTTGCACGAAACTTCAGAAAATGAAGATGAAAATGAATGTATGTAGAGCACCCTGAGACGACATGCAGAACATATGAACCGTAACTCTAATTTTCCTACTTCTGGAGTTATCGCCCCTTGAACATTGAACATAGCCATTTCTATCATGTAGTCTGTTTGAAGCACTATATCTCCTGAACCTAATGATCAAACTCGCATGGTTACATCACAAGAATGGGAGAAAACAGCCATTAGGTTTTGATGATCTTGACCTTATTTTCAAGGGCACAGGCCCCAAAAAACCTCATTTTTGTCTATTGAAAATAGCCATTTCAGTCATGTATTCTTGTCAATTTTATTTAGGGATGATTAGATTTTGAAGAGCTTGAGTTTATTTAAAAGGGCCCCAAAAAACTGAAAATGAGAATTTTAATTCTGGTTTACTTTCTTTTGGAGCCATGACTCTTTGAACTTTGAAAATAGTCATCTCAGTCATGTATTCCTGTCAACTTTATTAAGAGAAAGAGTTATGCATCCTTACTTTGAATTCCTTTTTCACTGTGATATGGCACTTGCTTGGTGTAATTGTAGTGACGGGGCATCAGGCACTGCTTGCAGCTTTTATTTTCTCTTGGGCTTCATTCAAAAACCAAAACGAAAACACGCTTATACAAATACATTGCCACCTTTATCGCCGAAAAATTGAAAATATTAGGATGAAAAATTGTGATATTTTTCTTATTTCTGCTCAAAATATAGATTGTGGGCACTCATTAGAACCGCCTCATCGAGGCGGTTCTAACGAGTGCCCACAATCTATATTTTAGAGCAGAAATAAGAAAAATAAGGTTTACCCCCGGAAACCCCAGTTTTACTATATAAAAGTGGGGTCAAGGGGGTCAAAATTATATAGGCGTGTTTTCGTGATGTAATTGAATAATCATTCTGCCGTGGCCGTTAGTAAGTTCATTCGTACGCATTCGAAAGAATTCTAAAAGAAATCCATTTTGGTGGCATTTTTAACATTTCGATTACAAAACTGGAATTATAAGGAAGGATTGAAATATCATTTATGTAACTTTTATCGATGTGTAAACTCCGGCGAATCACTCACAAACTTAGCACATGCAGTTTGTACATAGTTGGGGCTTCATGCCGTGTGTGATTCACCGGAATTTTCACATCGATAAAATCTAAACAAAAATCTATAGTAAAGCATATATGAAACAGATAACATTGCTTATTAGCTCACCTGCTCAGGTGAGCTATTGTGATCACCCTGTTTCCGTCGTACATCGTCAACATTTACCTTGTGCAACCTCTAGAGGCCACAGTTTGAATTTAATCTTAATGAAACCTTACCAGAATTTTGTCTTGATAATATCACGGTCAAGTTCGAACGTGGGTCATGTTGGATCAAAAACTGGGCCACTAGGTCAACTGTCGTTAAAATCTTGTGTGCCCCCTAGAGACCACAGGTTTACTTCGATCTTCATTAAACTTCACTGGGATGTTTGACTTTGATATCTTGATCAAATTTGAATATGGATCATATCGGATCAAAAACTAGGTCACTCGGTTAGGTTTTGTTAAAACCTTGCGTGTACCCTAGAGGCCACAGTTTTGCTTCAATCTTCATGACACTTCACCTGAATGTTTGAATTGATGTCTCAGTCAAGTTCGAATATGGATCATGTCAGATCCAAACTAGGTCACCAGGTCAAATATCGTTAAAACCTTGTGTGCACTTTAGCGGCATCAGTTTTGCTTTGATCTTCATGGCCCTTCACCTGAACGTTTGACTTGATTATATCTTGTTCAAGTTTGAATATGGGTCATGTCGGATTACAAAATAGGTCAGTAGGTCAAATTTCATAAAGAAAAAAAACATTATGTACACCCCAGAGACCACAGTTTTGCTTCATTCTTCATGAATCTCCATCTGAATGTTTGACTTGATGATGTCTCGGTCAAGTCCGAATATGGGTCATGTGGGATAAAACTAGGCCACAAGGTCAAATTTCGTAAAAACAGTGTGTGCACCCAAGAGACCACAGATTTGCTTCAATCGTCATGAAACCTCAGAATGTTTGACTTAATGATATCACAATCAAGTTCGAAAATGGGTCATGTCGGACCAAAACTTAGGTCACCAGGTCAGATTTTCGTTAAAACCTTGTGTGCTTCAATCTTCTAAAAACATGACATGATGATATGTCAGTCAAGTTTAAATATGGGTCATTTCAGATCAAAAACTAGGTCAGATTTTGTTAAAACCTTGTGTGCACCCTAGACACCACAGTATTTCTTGAGTCTTATAACCCTTTGCAAAAATGTTTGACCTGATTATATCTCTTTCAAGTTAGAATGTAGGTCATGTTGGGTCAAAACCAAGGCCAAATTTTGTTAAAACCTTGTCTTGATGATACCTTTGCCAGATTCAAATACTGGTTATTTGGGATAAAAACAAGGTCATGTCAGAATTCGGTCTCTAGAGGCTACAATTTTGCATTAATCTTCATAACACTTTACCAAATGTCTGATTTGATGATATGTCATTCAATTTACAATGGTAAGTGTCATATAACTAGGTCATATTTCTTTTAAACCGTCTTCTCTTTCTCTAGAGGTCACAGTTTTGCGTCATTTATCTGGTCAAAGACTAAGTCAGCAGGACAAATTGCTTTAAATGACTAAGGTTTGCTTGCTTGATCCCCATCAACACAGTATAGGTCATTTTGGAGACGTTGCTTCCAATTTTGTGGAACTTTTAACCAACATTGAGATGAAATGACATCTCATGCCCTGTCGCCCAATAGGGTTTAAGCATGGCTGGACTGACTCTCACCACTTTGCTTAGACAGACTTATATCATCTAAGCGGTTTGCCAGTACTCGTATGCGGTCGGTTTCAGCTCTGCATGGAAGTATCATGCAGCCCATCTATTTCTTCAAGCCCCGATGGGTGGGGGCCGCAAATGACTCAGGTGAGCGAATAAAGGTCCACCATGGCCCTCTTGTTTTTCAGAGTAAACCTGGCTTGTAATTTCCTGTAAAACACATTACCAAGTCTATTTAAGGAGCTCCCATGTGAATCCCACTTTATGTCGATAAACTGGTTTTTACCGGGGTATACCTTATTGTTCTAAATCGTAAATTGTGGGTGCTCACTAGAACGTTGACCGCCTAATTTAGGCAGTTCTAACCAGCGCTTAAAATCTTGGAGTAGAAATAGTAAAAATACCACAGATTCTTCAGGAAAATATCAGTTTTGGAGAGCTGAAAGTATGCACCGTCACAGATTCGTGGTGTCCTAATGAATCATCTTATTTTCACTGTAAAGAAAGTAACTAAAATGTGCATGACCTTTTATGGCTTGATTTATTATGCTCCCCGAAGAATTTCGGGAGAGCATATAGTCGCCGCTTCGTCCGTGCGTCCGTCCCGCTCTTGTCCACGCGAATTCTCAGAAACTACTGGTCGGATTTCAATGAAACTTCATGGGAATATTAAGTATCGAAGGTGGATGCGCATATCACCTGCGTGTTTTGGTTCGATGGTTTTTCCAACAGTTATGGCTCTTTGATGAATTCTGCATGAATATAAAGGGTACTGTTCGTGTCCGCTTGAATTCTCAGCAACTACTTGCAGAAATTCAAAGAAACTTCAATGGAATCTTAAGCAGCAATAGGGGGTGCGCATATTACCCTGTTAGCTGATTTGTCATAGAGTTATGGTACTTTGTTTAAAGCCGCAGTGTAAGGTCACTATGGCTATTTTTAGAAAAACTTTGTCATCACTCTGGTGCCTACATTTATTGAAGGATTTTAATGTAACACAAATGTTGGGTATGATAATATCTTGAGCATGTTCGACTTTCAGGGTCATAGGCTCAAGGTCAAGGTCACTGGCTACTTTTAGAAAAACTTTGTTTTCGCTCTAGTGCCTACATTTATTGATGGATTTTAATATAATTTCACACAAATGTTGAGTATGATATTAACTCGAGCAAGTTTCACTTTCAGGGTCCTGGGCTCAAGGTCAAGGTCACTGCGGCTATTTTAAGAAGAAAAACGTCATCGCTCTAGCGTCGACATTTGCTGATGGATTTTAATATAACTTCACACAAATGTTGGGTATAATAATAATTCGAGCAAGTTCAATTTTCGGGATCCTGAGGTCGTCACTGTGGTTATTTTTAGAAAAAAAAAAACTTTGTCATCGCTCTAGTGCCTACATTTATTGATGGATTTCAACTTTCAGGGTCCTGGCTCAAGATCAAGGTCACTGCGGCTATTTTTAGAAAAAAAAACTTTGTCATCGCTCTAGCGTCGTCATTTGCTGATGAATTTTAACATAACTTCACACAAATGTTGGGTATATCTCGAGCAAGTTCGACTTTCAGGTTCCTGGGCTCAAGGTCAAGGTCACTGTGGCTATTTTTAGAAAAAAAACTTTTTTATCGCTCTAGCGTCGTCATTTGCTGATGGATTTTAATATAACTTCACACAACTGTTGTGTATGATAATATCTCTAGCAAGTTTGACTTTTGACTTTAAGGGTCCTGGGCTCAAGGTCAAGATCCCTGCTGCTATTTTTAGAAAAAAAAACTGGCTGGATGCAGAAATCTTTCCAACTGTAAACGAAGTTCCATTGCACACAGCCTTTCATTTTCGACCTTTCATCATTCTGGAGTGACTGAAATACTGCTAAAAGGATGTAAAATCGCAAGTCATCCATCTACATTAGAGATGCAGATAAATTGGATAAAGTGAAAAATGCTAGTCTAAAGACCTGTTTTGACAGTCAAGGGGATAGGATCAGATCCATTTTCGAACCCGTCTGATATTTTATATGCACCCAATACGGAACCATACCTGGAGACAGTCCTCTGTGTACGAGAGTAAGTTTTCAATAATTTGTATTAAACAGTTTTACCTAATTAATATAACTAAACTACCACCCAGGATCTTGGGGTATGGTATCGTATCTGAAGACACTTCCTTTCATTTATTCCTACTTTTGTGTTGCTGATGTTTGTATGACAGTGCCATCAGGCAAGCTAATCTGTCCACCGACAGGTTTTGTTACACTCCATTTTGAAGTACAGTGAGTATACACAGTATACCACTCTTTAACTAGGATAATGTTTTTTGTTCCGACTATTGCACCTTCGGGGAGCATCCATCGGTTTCACCGATATTCTTGTTGGCAATAGATGAGCGAACATATGAGAAAAATATCAGAAAACGACATTTATCGCATATGAGGTCTGGGTCCAGTTGTTCAAAACTAATGATCTCATATGTCGTTTACTGATGAAATATTGATAATTAAATTTAGCATATATTCTAATATTTTTGCTGAAAATGTGAGTAGCTTTTGCATTTGCAAAACCTGCCCACATAAGTAGACTTACTATATTCAGACCACCTTTGGGACTGTTCAAAAGTGGTCTTTAAGACCACTTTTGAACAGTCCCAAAGGTGGTCTCCCACTAGAGCATTCTAGATGTGATGTGAAAAACAGAAAGAAAATGTAACCAAAACCTAAATATGCTTTTAAAAGCATACTTTGTTTTAATTTTAGGTGGACTTAATAGCGGAATTACACTGTATTTTTCAGCAACAATACCGGCGTATTAGACATCATGCTTGCTAAAACATTTAATGATTTGACCACAAATGAGCTTGTTAAGCCAAAAAGGCTTTTAACCACTGGGCCAAGCTAAGGTTCAGCAAATGACCAAAAATGAGCTTATTAAGCCGACAATGCTATGAAACACTGGGCCCACCTAAGGTTCAGCCAATGACCAAAAAATGAGCTTGTTAAGCCAACAATGCTTTGAACAACTATCGGTAGACCCAGCTAAGGTTCAGCCGATGACCATAAATGAGATTGTTAAGCCATCGATGCTTTGAACAACTATCGGTAGACCCAGCTAAGGTTCAGCCAATGACCAAAAATGAGCTTGTTAAGCCAACAATGCTTTGAACAACTATCGGTAGACCCAGCTAAGGTTCAGCCAATGACCAAAAATGAGCTTGTTAAGCCAACAATGCTTTGAACAACTATCGGTAGACCCAGCTAAGGTTCAGCCAATGACCAAAAATGAGCTTGTTAAGCCAACAATGCTTTGAACAACTTTCGGTAGGCCCAGCTAAGGTTCTGCCAATGACCAAAATGAGCTTGTTAAGCAAACAATGCTTTGAACAACTATCGGTAGACCCAGCTAAGGTTCAGCCGATGACCAAAAATGAGCTTGTTAAGCCAACAATGCTTTGAACAACTATCGGTAGGCCCAGCTAAGGTTCAGCCGAACCTGTTAAGGCAGCTGCATTGTTTCCTGTAGAAGCTATGCTCTACAAGTCTGTCAGTAGCAAAGGTCCTGCTTTTGTTGGAGCTTTAACCTCCCCGTCAACGCTGTATATCATATTAAGTCATTTTGGAGACGTTGCTTCCAATTTTGTGGGACTTTTACCCGACATTGAGATGAAATGACATCTCAAGCCCTGTCGCCCAATGAGCCCAATAGGATTTATAAGCATGGACGGTCCGACTCGACCGCTTTGCCTGGGCAGGCTTTCAATCCTGTAAGCGGTTTGCCAGCACTCGTGTGTGGTCGGTTTCAGCTCTGCGTGGAAGCATCATGCAGCCCATCTATTTCTTCAAGCCCCGATGGGCGGGGCCGTCAAATGCCCTGGTTTAATTGTGCTTAAACATAAGCCTGTCCGAGCCTTTGCTGTTTGCCTATATGACAAGTACCAGTCATTAGCTGACCCAAACATGATTTTTTGCTTTGGACTCCCGTAGGGACCTTGGTTTAAAGACACGTCTGTAAGTCTGGACCTAGAAGCCCAGAATCAACTCCTGACCGGCAAGTGGCTTTACCACTATGCAAAGTTATGAGAGAAATGGGGGGAAAAAGATGTTGCATTTCTTTTTTCCTGTAGTATAAAAATAGCGTATGTTAAGCGGGTTTTCATGTTGTCTTGGTTTGGTTTTGTGACGGTTATTTCTACAGCCTTGCTCTTTGGTGTCTGCTTTTTTCTTGAAGTTAAGCAAAGAATATCGCGGTAGGTTCCTGGATGGGTGACCGCGTGGCTTGACTTCGTGAACGACCCGACAAACGCTACTATTTAATGATCTATTCCACGCACTATGTCTAGTACAAATTACAAAGAAACTTCATGGTGCATTACGAAAACACGCCTATACAAATACATAGTAAATTTTACCGCGAAAAAAAAAAATGAAACATAGTGATAGTTTTCGTATTTCTGCTCTAAAATATATCGTTAGAACAGCCTCGGTCTCAAAATATAGATTGTGGGTACACGTAAGAATCGCCTCACCGAAGCGGTTCTAACGAGTACCCACAATCTATATGGTGAGGCGATTCTTACGTGTACCCACAATCTATATTTTGTGACCGAGGCGGTTCTAACGAGTACCACAATCTATATTTTAGAGCAGAAATAAGAAAAAATGTTTACCCCTGTAAACTCCAGTTTTACTATCAAGGGGGTCATAATTATATAGGCGTGTTTTCGTGATGTGACCACGGATACACTCTGCCGACCGAACGGTCGTATTTTTCAAGCCCTAAATCGGGCGAATAATAATAAAACAAACTTAACAACCTATGCTACGCATAAAGAATATCGATGAGGTAGTCTGGGTAGACATTGTGTAATATTAACCCATTTAGTACCGGAAACCCTAAAATGGGTACCAGGGCAAATAGTGCATGCCCAGATCAGACGCCGCAGAACGCGGCGTCTGATCAGGGCCTCCACTGTTTGCTAAAATTTCAGCCATTTTCCAAATAGATTTCGAAGAAAACACAACCTGATACGCCTAAACTTTGAAATGGACTCCTGCTATATATTTTGGTACAAAAAGGGTTAAAAGACTGAAGTTATATGAAAACGTGTCGATCGATTTCACATACCCAGTTTATCCAAGGATATAAAATAACAATCTTGCTTTATACAACATGGAAAGCGATCAGGATTTCTCCGAGGTCCATTCACGGGAGGATGGGATTCTAAAGGCGTAAGTGAGATCCTATATATCTACTCGGTCAATCTGGTTCAATTCGACCGCCTTTGCAAACAATTTAGATCATCTTCTCAGATATTCACTGTCATTCAGCTGATGAATTTGTAGGAAGAAACTACATGAAGCAATTTTATTGGTTGGCAATCAGAAATGTAAGTTTCAAGAAGATCCGATAAAAACTGATGGGGCTACGGTGCTGACAAGGTCAAAAATAGGCATAACTCTACGAGTAACAGGCCGGCATCGCCAGTTTTCTTTTATCCTTGACTTACTTATACATGAGTTTCCAACCGGCCCCGATAGCTCAGTTGGTAGAGTGTCCGCTCCGGGGAGCGGGAGGTCACGGGTTCGATCCCGGGCCGCGACATACCAAAGTCGTTAAGAATGGTACTAGCTGCTCCTCGCTTGGCACTCAGATGTACGGGGTAGAGCCCGGACTGGTCGACCCAGTGTCAGGATAATTTGTCTGGGTGTGGTATCATGTAATGTGTCTGGGACAAGATACTTCAGTGAGACAGCACTATAAAAGTGAGCATTGAGCTCCCTCTCGCAACCAGACACCGTCGTGTTATGACTGAAAAATTGTTGACAGCGACGTTAAACCCGAATTCACACACACACACACACACACACGTAAGTGCCAAGAATATCCAATATAAACCGAAGGGGCTACAGTGATGACAAGGTCAAAATAGACATTTTCTGCAATTCATCACGATAACACATCCGTGTGATATAGTACATTTTTCAAACATTAAAAAAAGGTAATTTTTCTCATGAAAATGTGTCAGATTCAGCAAGTTGAGAAGGTGCAGAGGACAGCTGCGCGATGGACTGCAGGCGATGGCGAAATAGAAGTAGCGTCGGTGACATGCTTAATTAGAGTGACCGTCCCTGGAGGCCCGTCGTGAGCAGTCATCGTTAACCTTCTTCTATAAGATACACTCTGATACAGTTTCTATCAATAAAGATAGGTACTTGACCCCTGTAATAGCGTCAACCCAAACAAGGGCATCAAAAGTAAACAACTCACAATATCGTAGGTAACAGTCCAAAAGCGATGCCCTGAAGAACTTCTCAATTGAACAGTCTTCCCTCCTCTGCGGTGAATACCAAGTCCGCAGAAGAGTTCAAAGCCCGTACAGTGTAAGATTGAGACTCAGAGGTATGCGTTTTAGGATATATCTCTGTTATGCAGATTGTAAATAGTTTTAAGGCGCATCTAGCGACTCTTCTATATGGAACAGTATTTAGGTAAAAACTCAATTATGCAACATTGAGATTGCAATATGCAATTTTGATATTCTGTTATGCTATATTTATGGAACAGGATTTAGGTAAAAACTCAATTATGCAACATTGAGATTGCAATATGCAATTTTGATATTCTGTTATGCTATATTCAGTTACAATTGTGCAAAATATTCCGCTTCTGCTTCTTCTAGTTCTCATTATTCTCGTTAAGTGGAGCTGTGATCGTTTTTCCGTAAACGTCCGCCTGTATTCGGAAGATAGCAAAAAGAATCTGCAAGCGTATTGGTGACACGGAGGAGTGAAAGAAACGAGAGAACTATATTTTTGGCATAAAACAGACGATTGGGGGACATTACACCCTTGCAGATAAAATCATTTACACATAATTTTTATTTTATATGTCAGACCAGGAATCAGCTTTGCTGTGTTTGTTTTGTGTCCATGTTTTATCTAAATATATCGCAAATGTGTTCAGGCCATTGCACCTCTAAAATATAAATTTGTTGTAAATACTTATAATAATTTTGTATGGCACAGAAAGGCTCCTGTCCAATGTCGTGTAGACCTTGGTGACACTGCTCCTTTATGATCACCTGAAGCAAACATAGTTACAACTCTCTTTTGTGAAAATGCTTTCAAATGAGAAACGACTTACGTTCCCTCTAACATTTATTTCTGATTTAGGGCATATCCAACGGAATTCTAAAACTAGGCATTTTGGTTCTGTTGTTTGATTTGATGTTTCACGTCACCTTCAACACAGTATAGATCATTTTGGAGACGTTGCTTCCACTTTTGTGGGACTTTTACCCGACACTGAGATGAAATGACATCTCCAAGCCCTGTCGCCCAATGAAACCAATAGGGTTTGTAAGCACCGCTTTGGCTCGGTAGACTTAGATCCTCTAAGCGGTTTACCAGTACTGGTGTGCGGGTCGGTTTCAGTTCATGCAGCCCATCTATTTCTTCAAGCCCCGATGGCCGGGGGTCTGATTCCCAGTTTGTTTTGTCACATGTTTATATAGATGTTCGTAACTGTTTGTGTTAAATGCATTCATTAATTTATAAGAAAATAGAAAACTATCTGACTTTTTATACTAGATTTTTGGCTTCAAGGGACAAAACGCAAAGGTTTCCACTTTTTAGCTCACCGTCACGTAGTGACGAGGTGAGCTTTTGGGATCACTTTTCGTCCGTCGTCCGTCGTCAGTCCGTGCGTGCGTCCGTGCGTCCGTAAACAATTTCTTCAAACGACATCTCCTCCTAAACCACTGATCGGATTTTGACCAAACTTCACAGGAATGGTGGTCCCCTTTCAAAGTTGTTCAAATGGTTCCGGTCCGTTGCACATCTAGGTCATAGGAGCCAAAAATAGATTTTTTTTTCACCAAAAACTTAAAAAATCTTCTTCTCTGAAACCACAAGGCCCAGGTCTTTGATATTTGGTATGAAGCTTCATCTAGTGGACCCCTACCAAGATTGTTCAAATTATAGTGCTGGGACCAAAAATGCCCACGCTCCGGGGCCCTTTGGTTTTACATGGGCTTATATAGGGAAAATCTTTAAAAATCTTCTTCTCTGAAACCGTAAGGCCCAGGTCTTTGATATTTGGTATGGAGCTTCATCTAGTGGACCTCTACCAAGATTGTTCAAATTATAGCCCCTGCCCTGGGGCCCTTTGGTTTTACATAGACTTATATATAGAGATAATCTTTGGAAATCTTCTTCTCTGAAACAGCAAGACCTAGGTCTTTGATATTTGGTGTGAAGCTTCATCTAGTGGACCTCTATCAAGATTCTTTAAATTATAGCTCTGAGGCCAAAAATGTCCCCGCCCCGGGGCCATTTGGTTTTACATAGGCTATGTAGGGAATATCTTTAAAAAATGGTCTCTGAAACCCCAAGGCCAAGGTCTTTGATATTTGGTGTGTAGCTTCATCTGGTGGACCTTTGCCAAGATTGTTCAAATTATAGGCTTTGTTGATATTTGGTATGAAGCTTCACCTTTTTAGACCTCCCTCAACATTATGCACATTGTAGCCCTGGGGTCAATAATGGCCCTCCCAGAGGCCCACTTGTAACTCTATCATATGGGTCAGGTGAGCGATCCAGGGCCATCATGGCCCTCTTGTTTGAGAAAAACACAACGCGCAGCAAATTCTTTCATACCGGAGTGCAGGTGGAAAACCCGCACCTGCAACAATGTAACATATCAAGCGCTGGAAGCCTCTGTGGTGTAGTGGTTATGCTACTCGCCTCATTAACCAGGGATCGCAGGATCGACCCCGGCTTCCTCAGAATTTCGGATGAGTCTTTAAACCCAGGTCCCATCTCCGTATGACCTTAGCTGTTGTCGAGACGTAAAACTAAAAACTCACTCACATACCAAGCGCATCCCACCATAAAATAACATCTTTATAATTCTTACCCCCCCCCCCCCCACACACACACACACACACACACTTGATCCCCACTTTTATAGGGTAAAACTGGGATTGACAGGAGTAAACATTATTTTTCTCATTTCTACTCCAAAATATAGATTGTGGGTACTCGTTAAAATGGGATCGAAGAGGCGCTTCTAACGTGTACCCAACATGTATATTTTAAGCAACAGTCAGAAAAATATCATCACGACTTTTCATCTTTCAATTTTTGTTGTTGTATTTTTCGGCGGTAAAATGTACAAATCTAATGCATCAAAAACATTTTTTTTTTCTGGATTCTGTAAACTTTAATAATAAGTAAATAAATAAATAAATAAATAGATAATGTCGTTAAGTTCCGCCAGGTAAACCTGGGTACGCTGTACGCGGTCTAACTGTAATAAAACAAGAAGAAAAAAAAACTTTGGTGTAGACCTAATACATGGAAATACATGTAAGTACAAAATGGTTTGGATTCAGCCACTCCATTTGCCAAATCGTTACATGTAGAACTTGAAGAAATATGTAGTAGGCTGGTTAAGACAGTCGCGACACTAGCTCAGCAAGGTTTTGCTGGCTGAAGACAGACGGACGGACGGACGAACTGACAGACGACCAGCTAATATTTTCGCGTTGTGATTCTGTTGGATGAAAGCTATCCTGCCCCAGTCTAACTTATGAAGACAGACAGACGGACATATGAATAGGACAGCTGTCATTGTGACCACAGGTGCGTTTCTATGGTTGTGGACCGGGGCTGAGAATGAGTAAGTACAGTTCATGTTAATGGATGAAGTATTTACATCAGAATTACAATGGGAATTGGGGAACTAGTTGTTGTTTTCCAAATTCCCCGTGTGGTCAGCTGGTGAGGTCCCAGGGAACGAATCCCCGTTGCCGGTGAACAGAGAGACAAACAGGTTTTGAAGGTAAACGGGCGTCATAAGCACATAGGGGTTACCCCACCGCTCGGCGATACGCTGTGCGGACATATACATACTTCTATAATATCCAAACATTTGAGGTTTGAGTGAGGTTGCAATTAGTAAATAATATCTTTATAAGTAACACCTCAGAAGGATCAGATTTATGGAAATTGTATAAATTAATCAATTTTAACAATAATTGCTCATTTCAAATCCACGGATTCGGCACAGACTAATCCCTCATGGTAATTTAGTAAATGTTCAACGATAGAGTATTTTCCCCTTCGTCAGACAAGTATTAACTTTTAAATAAAAATCCTGTTTCTCATAAATAAGGAACCGCGCTGTAAAATTCATTTTAAAGATGCAAACGTACACATTATTGTAAATAACCGAATTATTGAATAGCTGGATAAAATTTATCGCTGCTGGCTTGAATTTGGCCCCTGGAAAAGCGAATGCGATCTTCTCAAACGGACGCTTGTCATCGGAAAAAATACGGCAAATCCACGGACATTACCGAACGTTACCGTCACCTCAATGACTGGTACCCCGTATAACCACAGCAGAATCGAAACTGAATAATGCAAAATAGGACGTCCAAATGCCATATTTAAATACAAAGGTCTCAAATTAGAATGTGCATGTTGCATATTCGAATAAAGTAGAAAGATATGGAAAGGTTCATAATGCAAAGTGCGGTTTCAACAATTCATATTGTAATTGCACATTGCATAATTGAGTTTTTACCTTAATACTGTTCCATACTTCTATTATTTTGTATGCTCCCCGAAGGGGGAGCCATATAGTCGCCGCTTTGTCTAACCGTCCGTCCGTCCGTCACGCTCTATATCTCTAAAAGTATTAAAGGTATTTAAGTGAAACTTGATATAATGATAGAGGGCGATGAGGGGAATCGTAAAATACAAGAACCATAACCGTGTCACCAGTATTTATGGAGTTACTTCCCTTCTTAACTATTTCAATGAAAAAATTGTCCGGAGCATATCTCTGAAAGTATAGAAGGGATTTAAGTGAAACTTGATACATTGATAGATGGCCATCAGAGGAAGTGCAGAGTGCAAGAACTGTAACTGTATCACAAGTAATTACAGAGTTATTTCCCTTTTTAGTTTTTGCTATATTAAGCTTGTCCGGATCATATCTCTAAAAGTTTTAAAGGTAATTTAGTGAAACTTGATACACTGATAGGGGGCTATGAGAGAAATCGCAGAATGCAAGAAGCATAACCCTACCAACAGTATTTAAGGAGTTACTTCCCTTCTTAATTAGGGCCCCACACAGTATTTTGGATGCCCTATAGTAATCTTCTTGTCAGTCAGTTTCAAATCTAAACCAAAACATTTAACCGGTGATAACTTCAAAAGTATTATCCCTACTCCCATGAAACTTCACACTCATACTAACAATCAAAAGACCTACATTCTGACAAACCATATTGCTTTTGTCTATGTGTTTGTCACGCCTTAACCAAAAAACTTAACCTCGGTCATAACTTCAAAAGTATTTGCCCTGCTCTCATGAAACTGCACACACTTACTTACTATCACAAGACCTACATTCTGACAAATGGCCATAACTATATTGCTTTTCGGTGTGTGTTTGTCAGGCCATAACCAAACAACTTAAACTCTGTCAAAATTTTAAAAGTATTTATCCTACTCTCATGAAACTTCACACACATACTTACCATCACAAAACCTACATTCTGACAAAGGGCCATAATTATGTTGCTTGTTTTCACTGAATCATCTCCCCTTTTTCAAAAAATATCTCCTGTTGTTTCATAACCATGGGTAATAGGGCTTTCATATTTCACATATGTATTCCTTGTGACATTCTTCATTGAAAATCACTTACTAGGGAACACAAAACTGAGTTTCTTTGTCTTATGGTTTAAGATTTACATGCCCTTGCATGGAAGGGGCCTAACAGTTCTCCTTATTTTTGCAGTCTTTGTTAAAAATCAATAACTAGGGAATTCTTAGACTTTTGGTTAAACCAATTTGGTACCGGAAACCCCAAAAGGGGTAAGTGGCAAACAGTGCAGGCCCAGATCAGACGCCACGAAACTCGTGTTTGTCACGCCTTAACCTGGCCCTACTCTTATGACACTTTACACACATACCATCACAAGACCTACATTCTGACAAAGGAGAATAACTCGTGTGTTTGTCACACCTAAACCAAAAACCTTAACCTCGGTGATAACTTCAAAAGTATTTTGTCTACTCTCATGAAACATCACACACATAATTACCATCACAAGACCTACATCCTGACAAATTGCATTTGGGTGTGTGTTTGTCAGGCCATACCCAAACAACTTAAACTCCGGTCAAAATTTTAAAAGTATTTGTCCTACTCTCATGAAACTTCACACACATACTTACATTACAAAAACCTACATTCTGACAAAGGGCCATAACTATATTGCTTATTTTCACTAATCATTTCCCCTTTTTCAAAAAATATCTCCTGTCATAACCATGGGTGATAGGGCTTTCATGTTTCACATGTGTATTCCTTGTGACATTTTCCATTGAAAACCACTTACTAGGAAACACAAAATTGAGTTTCTTAGCCTTATGGTTTAAGATGTGCAGGGAAGGGGCCTTACATTTCTCATTTTTTGCATTCTTTGTTGAAAATCACTACCTAGTTTCTATATTTGTACTCCAAACATCAGCTGAGGGTACTCATTAGAACCTCCTCATTCAGACGGTTCTAACGAGTACCCATAACATTTGTCTTCAAACAAATCTTATCAAACTTCAAAGTGTATAGGATCATTTCACTAGACTAACCCTCCTACTACTGCGCATCTTCGGGGAGCATCCCTCGGTTTCACCGATGCTCTTGTTTTATTATTATGTTTCAGCTAAATTCTAAATTTATCTACCCAATCAACTGAGGTAATGGCCAAATATGACCGACTCAGTATAAGAAGATAGATAGAAATGCCGACCTAACCAGTTTTCAAACTCCTCGTACTTACATACGATAGAAAATTGAAGGGGAGCTATGTAGCCGGGGACATATATCTCAGAAACCCTCTAGAAATACTTTTTAATTAGCCATCGATTCGAAAGGATAAAAATACCTCTATATCAAAGAATAATGTTTACTTGTTTAGATTCAGGGTGTTCTCGCATCTTAAAGTGGGGACAAGTTGTTGAAATTAAGGGAGATAACTCAGTACCATATACATAGCAATTATCGCAAAAGTCAAACAACAGTAAATCAATTGTACCTTTAGGGTAGAAAAAGAATATTTGTTGTTATAAAATGTTGTAGAAAGGCCGTGAACATATTTTTATTAGTTTGATATAGAAATAATGGGAACAATGCACCAAAAAGATACCTTTTTGACAATATATACATTTTACTATATAAAATCCTACTTTTCCCTGAATTAAGTGTCATTATCATGATAAAACAGATTTAAAGGACAGAAACTATATTAAGCATTACAGCTTATATAATAAAATTCATAAAAAATAAATCTATTGTCTGATATAAAGAGATATTCATATCAGCTTGGTTATCAGAATACATAAGGTCGGACCAGCAGATATCATCTACAGATTGAGAACTGCTAGTAATTCGTAAATGCCTATGCTCCTATACTGACACATTCTATGTCTAAAATAGAGTTTTAATTGTTGGACTGCTTTAGTTTGTGCCATATTGTTTCATAAAATGATGGCACACAGGCCTCCTTACCACGCCAAGGTACAAGTAAAAGCCCTTAAGGAGGTAACATAGAGGTGAAGGCAATGATCAGGAATCGATACAATTAACCCACAGCTCCCATCAGAGACACCAACGGGAAAGAAACACAATCATGAAATAACTAGACCCTAAAGGAAACACCAATTGCGGAAAGCCAAGAGGACATTCACTTTCCTTGACACTGGCCAATAGGTCATCCATAACAAACAATATAAGCGATACACACACTCAAAGACAAACAATAACAAAAATAATCCTCGACAGTAGAACCGCCTTGGAACGGTCAGTGAAACGAAATCCACAGGGGGGCTGTGTGTGTGTGTGTGTGTGTGGAGGGGGGGGGGGGGGCTTAAATAGAGTTTACGCGGCCGCAATCCTAGCCCTTACTTCCGTCGCGATTTAAACAAATATTTTGTTCAGTCCGCATAAAGGCCTCCAAACTCATCAATGCAACATCTCCGAGAGCACAATAATGACAGAGCATCAGGCGCCAACCATCATTAAATAAAATTAAATTCTCTCCAATTCTCAGTAAGCTTTTACGCTGGAACCTCATAGAATCTGAGGCCTGACCCACCGGCGAGCAATTAAAGAGGGAAGCAAAGTTGTTAACCGTGATTGGGTTAACTACCATGCATGCAGTCTATCGTATAACATTTATGTTGTACCTTATCTTTTTGTATCGAAGAATGATTTTACGAAATTGGCTGCTGAAGTTATTGCAATTATATAGTTTCAGCCAGAACGTCTCTAAGTTTTCATCACTGTTAGCTTGACATTTGATGCTTCTCGTCCAGTTCGTACTTTTGCGCCTCTTTTTATCTGGCAAAAGTTTTAACGGACTACCAAAGGTGTTGGAAGAGCCGGCCATTACTTAATTCTTTGTAGATTCACATATGCAGTAAATTACTAACACTTAAAGTCAGGCTAGTGATTCTGGGTGGGCTACGACTCGTTTTGTTAACAATCAACAATGAGACAGGTGCATTCTAACAAAATTTGATTTGCCTTTTCGGTAAAACATTTTGCATGCAAGGAAATGTTGACCTGAACATCGCACATTCAACCGTGTATTGACTCTTAAAAAAGAGAAATCCAATAGAAGAGACAAAAGACAAAAACACGCCCACAATATAGACCAGGAATATGTGATTAAATTACCAAAATAGACAAGAAGACTTATATACAAAGTAGAGTATTTGCATGTAGTGTGACGAGACGACAAACTACATTGGGTATTCACAATATAATGCGTTTCCGATCGAGTCGGTGGGTCAGACCTCTGATTCTATGACGGTTCCAGCATAAATAGAGAGAATCTAACATTATGTAATGTTGGTTGGTACCTGATGTCCTGTCTCTGGTCGGGCCCATCGGAGTCTTAACTTTTGGTGTTCTTTTGCTCCAGCATTTCAGTTATTTCTTGCTGTCGGGTTCTCACGGTTGTTTCATCTCTGTTGTTGTTTGATTTTTGTGTTCACGGAGATATTTCACTGATGAGTTAGGAGGCCTTCATGCGGCCTGAACAAATTATTTGTCTTAATCGCGACGGAAGTAAGGGCGAGGATGGTGGCCACGTGGTGTCGTTTTGGGCCAACCAGTGGGGTTCGTTTCGCTGGCCGTTCCGGGGCAGTCCGCTGTCGTGTTTTTTTTTTCTTATGGCTTGTCTTTGAGTGTGTGTATCGCTTATGTTGTTTTGTTTTGGTTGGCCAATTGGCCATTGTGGGACAGCAACTGTCCTTATGGCTTTCCGCTAATGATGTTTCCATTAGGGTCTAGTTATTTCATGTTTGTGTTTCTTTCCCTTTGGTGTCTCTGATGGGATCTGTGTGAGCTGTGGTCTTTCCATTGGGGTCTGGTTGTTCCGTGTTTGTCTTTCTTTCCCTTTGGTGTCTCTGATGGGAGCTGTGGGTTAATTGTATCGATTCCTGTTCATTGCCTTCAATTCTATTTTGCAGATACTTCATTGCCTCAGCAGATTACAAAACATTAAATAAATTTTTGTTTCAAACTTTATTCTCCAATGCTAACACCGATTTCCACGTGCACACTATAATTGTTTTTCAGTTTGTAGCGAAGTTTTAATGACATAGCCTAGATTTAATCGATACTTTCAATGTTTTTTAGCCCCCGCCCATCGGGGCTTGAAGAAATAGATTGACTGCATGATGCTTCCACGCAGAACTGAAACCAACCCGCACACGAGTACTGGTAAACCGCTTAGAGGATCTAAGCCTGCCCAGGCAAAGTGGTGCGAGTCGGAGCATCCATGCATATAAACCCTATTGGTTTCATTGGGTGGCAGGGCTTGAGATGTCATTTCATCTCAATGTCTGGTAAAAGTCCCACAAACTTGGAAGCAACGTCTCCAAAATGACCTTTACAGTGTTTACGGGGACATTAAACTTCAAGTTAAACAAACAAACAATGTTTTGGCCGTTACTGTACAACATTACATCGAGTCGTAGCGCTGTATTTATGACATTGCTCTGTTTATTTACAGGGATGTTCATTCCGTGCACCCGTGGCATTTAATATCAAACTTCCCCGGCACTGCCACCAGTAAGACTTTTATTCAATTTCCAAACGATTTAAAGCTTTTAAAACGCAATATTGAATTATGAAGTAATGGGGGTATGCTAACTAAATTGCATTTTTTTTTAAATAATTACTCAACGAATACGCACCATTTTTATCTTGTCAATAACAGACATATAGACGCTTTAAATGGCGGCAAAAAATCTTTTAAATCCAATGGTTATGTCCTCTGAGAAAAACAATGCATATTTTTTTACCATTTTGAGGGTTCGTTTTCTGACATTATTTAAAAGAATATGTTTTGGTATTAAATGGCTAACTGCTGTGAACACTTGCTCTATGTATTCCAAATTACGGGACATGAACAGATTTTATAGGATATCCTGAAGTTTTGGAAAAAAAGCGTTGTAATGTTTTGAACTTTTTTTACATAATTCGGGTGGTTAGCTAAAGGGTCCGTTTTGAAGACCTTGTCCCTACTTACAAATGCGACAACACCCAGAATGCGAAAGTTTAGAGTTTGTTCTATCCATTTCAGGTAAGTTTATCCTTTCGAACCGCCGACTAATTAAATTTTCTAAAAAATGAGTTATATGTCCCCGGCTAATGGTGATGACAAGGTCAAAATAGGCATTTTCCGCATTTAAAGGGATATAACTCTATAATAATTATAAATAGGCAGACCTCACCATTTTTTTTTACCTCAACCGAGCTTTTATCCCTGTCTTAATTTTACGGATAAAAACTGAAGGGGCTACGGTGATGACAAAGTGACGTAACTATGATAAGCCGATCGCACCAGTTGTTGAACCCATCTGAGCGTATGTAAGTTTCAAGAAGATCCGATAAAAACTGAAGGGGCTAAAGTGATGGCATGGCCAGATATAGCAATTTTCTGCAAACAAAGGGACGTAACTATGATGCTACTCGCCATGTAAACCAGGGGTCGCAGGATCGATTTCGGGCTTCTCCAGACTTTCGGACGAGTCTTTAAAACCGAGGTCCCGTCTCCGTATGACCTTAGCTGTTGGTGGGATCTCAAAATCAAACACTCACTATATGATAATTAGGCAGGCCTAACCAGTTTTCGAACCCCTCCAGTAAGATTCTACATGTAAGTTTCAAGAAGATCCGATGAAAACTGAAGGGGCTACGGTGATAACAAGGTCAAAAACAAACCTTTTCTGCTATCAAAGGTATGTAGCTCTGATCAATAGGCCGACCTCACCAGTTTTCGAACTCGCCAACCCATCATGTAAGCATCTTATCAAGTCAGTTCCAAGCAGGCAAACGTCGCTAGGGCAACGTCATGGCGTTGCACCGAAGTTGATGTGAGACATAAACGCCATGACGTTGCACCAACGTTGATGTGACGTCACCATTACGCCATGTGCCTGCTGGGTTGACTTCTGTAAATGTATCTCGACAATATAGACAAATCTCTCTTCTGGTGTGGTGATCGGTTTTAAATCAAGGGATCAAACTTGAATGGATATCCGTGCCAATATTTATTCAGTCTGTTCTTAAATGCATTTACAACACTATTGGGGAGATGATTATATAAATTCACAACTTGATTACTGAATGAGTTAGAACGAAGATATAGCCTTGATCGTTTGTAAGAATGCCCTATAGTAGCTCTGCAAAAAAGATTTGACATGTGACCTTGACCTTTGACCTACTTAAAAGAAAAAAATAACACTGGTCATAACTTTTGAACCGCTTGAGATACAGCCTTCATATTTTGCATGTATGTTCCTTGTGACGTAAGCTTGACATTCATGCAAAAAAAATTCTGTATGACCTTGACCTTTGACCTACTTAAAATATAAAATTTTGGTCATAACTTTTGAACCGTTTGAGATAGGGCCTTCATATTTTACATGTAGGTTCCTTGTGACAAGAGCTTAACATTCACACATTTTTTTTACCTTGACCTTTGACCTACATAAAAGAAAAAGGGGGAGTTCCAAATCTGCCCACGCACAGATTTTCTTGAAACTTCAATTGTTGTTTACTTGAGGACTATCAACTATATATATAACTTTGTTTCATTTGATAAATTACTATAGGTCTCAGGAGAGCTCCCTGGGGTAGTCCCCTGTAGAGGTCATACACACCTGTGAACGTTTCAGTCTTAAACCAATAGGTATGATTATTTTCAAATTTTGTTGCTTTGATTGGCAACAGAACTCTATAAGGATTAATCTAATACAAAAAATGTAAATGTGTCTATGTCTTTTCATTTTTCTGATAAATTTGTTTTCAAAATTTTTTCTACTTTTCATGAAAATTTATAAACAATGAGATTTTCATCATAAGTGTTAGATGTGTTACTGATCTTGTCACCCCAAGATATTGCATATAAAATAGGCCACATATATCCTCTATATAGCAAACAAATTTCAGAAAAGTCAGAAACCGGTAACATTGTTTTGATTGCTAGATAAGGGTTCAGGTCTATTTTTGTGCTAAAATCAATTGCTATATAAGGGGACTAGATTTCCTTAAAGCGTATTTTTATTGTGTTTTTAATGACCATTTTAATGACGTTATCGTACAAAGCTTAGCATAGGCATTTGTGTAATAAAAACTCTCTCCCCTCTCCCCACACCACCCGGCACCCCCCCCCCCCCCCCAACACACACACAAAAAGATACTGTTTACAGTCAGGCGTTTTAGTTTGACTTTTCAAAAGTAAATGAGAACATACATTAGCAAAGTATACCAGTTCAATCCAAACATTTGAAAGAGAAAAAATAAAATGCACCCATGCACTGTTCATGATGAATGTTAGTTTTGACAGTTTTGCAAAAATGATAATCCTGAAAAAATTACATTAGAGCAGAATAGGAATAAGACAAGGTGGATCTTTTTACCCTGTTTTATTTAGTTTTTCTGTATATTTTTAAACCCCGCAATAAAAAGACACTTGATGCCAGTAATACGCAATGACATATTGAATCTGCTTAATAAATTACTTGCATAGTCCTATTTTTTTTTTGTCTTGAATTATGTTTGCTGTTGTCATTCTCTTCTTTAAAATAAAACAGCAGCCAATAAATTGCTAACTGTGAAGGGACATGCTGAATTTTCCATTTGTTCTAATGATTGATCGGTCCATGTGTTGGTAATTTTTTCTTACATTACTTGGTCAAAGAGACTCACACTCCGCTCCCCACCAAAGGTTTTGTGAGATCATGAAAACTATTTTCTGCATTGTTTCTAGGTTCATTATAACATCTGCAAAAGTGTAAGCTACCATGTTGGTTGGTTGATTTGAGGTTTAACGTCCCCGTCAACATTGTAAAGGTCATTTTGGAGACGTTGCTTCCAATTTTGTGGGACTTTTACCCGACATTGAGATGAAATGACATCTCAAGCCCTGTCGCCCAATGAAACCAATAGGGTTTACTAGCATGCACGGTCCGCCTCGAACCGCGGTTCCCGGAAGGCTTAGATCCTCCAAGCGGTTTACCAGTACTGGTGTGCGGGCCGGATTCAGCTCCGCGTGGAAGCATCATGCAGCCCATATATTTCTTCAAGCCCCTATGGGCGGGGGCGAATAAGCTACCATGTCTTAGTCTTCAAAATAAATGCAGAGCTAGTCACACTGTAACTAGTTGTAAAATTGGCATTTGGTATACACTTCCCTAAATGAAATAGATGGAAGGCAAGTTGCTGTAACTAATGCATTTGATAGCTGATATTATATTTAGATGTTGTAATACCATTCGCATTTTTAGTCATCTGTATGCAGTATTTGTCATCTGTGTTCAGTTTTCTAGCTCTGTATTCATCTGTTTTTTGCAAATGGCGTAAATCAGCTGTTAGTTGTACCATTAGCATATTTCTGAACCAAAATCTGCTGTTGGCTTTATATTTTTCCATAATACTGATAGCAAATATACCGTTTGCTCTTTTCTTCATCTGAAATAGTTCGAAAGCTGAACTGATTGGTTTTCTCTATAATACTAATTCATTTTACTAAAAATAACTGGTTGCTTTCTGGATCATATTTAAGAATGTAAATAGATCATATTTAAGAAAATAACTTTCTGACACTGATTTGGCGACATTTGTTGGTGCTTTGGTCCAGATTTTACAGGGGGCATTGTTAGAGTGATAAAAGAGCCAACACGATTGTGTTTCCATTTTGTCTTCAGTAATCTGTGTATACAGTGAGCCAAAAGATCAGAAAATATTGTCTGTGGTATTATGACATACCTGGCTCAACCATAATAAAACATCATTACTCTTGGCCATTCAAGCAAGCTATGCCATTCAGGTATGATAATCAGACTTGTCAAACTTTTTAAGTAGACTGCATCAGTTCAGAGAGTCAAGCGATAGAACCATCCATTTTACTTGCCATTTCAACAAGCTTTGTCATAATAAGCTTCAGGAGGCTTTAGGATTACATTTAATGCAAAAACGCCTGTTAAGAAATGAAATATATTTTCAATAAAATCCGATTGAATTGTTAATGAGCGCTCAAAATGAATTGTGTTTTTGGTGTTCCCCAGGGTACCATAACTGATACAAATGCTGATTAAATGAGCTCATACTACACAATCAAGTTTTAAACATACATATATTCATGTGTATATATATATTGGTGAGCAATTTCTCGACTGAAAAAGTTATACCACATCTACAAATGGTTTGAAAATAATTAAAAAATCTGACCACTACTATTCAATGTTCAAATGCAGTATGTTACCGGTCTCAGATTTTCAAGAAAGTTTGACAAAATGTTCTACATATACATAGGCAATTTTCATATTAAAATGATGGGGTGACAAGAACTGCAACAATGTGAAATCAAAAGTCAAACATACTCCAAAAGATTTTATGGTTGTGAAATCTGGGGTCTGTTCCATATGAAATGTATCATGGTCTATGGAACTTCAACTGAACAATAGCAAATGTGATACAAAAATAATCACAAATGACTACAAAGATCCCTGAGAACAAAATAACTCCAAAACATAAGAAGCTGTTATGTATATATACACTTGTTTGAGGGTACCCCTATTTTCGAAAGTGGAAATAAACAAAACATTGTAGATTTATAACGCAAACAGATATGAGAGTGAAATAGCTAAGTAATGAACAATCATTTACCAGGCATTAATTATGCACAATATCATGGAAATCTGTGCGTGGGCAGATCCCTATGGAAATTTACTATAGGCTGGATCTCCCCCTTTAACATTAGTCATAACTTTTGAACCGTCTGAGATACAGCCTTCATATCTTGCATGTAGGTTCCTTGTGACAAGAGCTTTACATTCATACAAAATATTTTGACCTGTGATCTTGACCTTTGACCTACTTAAAAGAAAAAAATCAACATTTTGGTCATAACTTTCGAACCGTTTCGGACAGAGCCTTCATATTTGGCATGAAGGTTCCCTGTGATAAGAGCTTTACATTCATGTAAAAAAAATAACCATGACCTTGACCTTTGGCCTACTTAAAACAAAAAAATAAAATTGTTCATAACTTTTAAACCATTTAAGATAGAGCCTTCATATTTGGCATTTAGGTTCCTCGTGAAAAGAGCTTTACTTTCATGCAAACATTTTAGACCTGTAACCTTGACCTATGACCTACTTTAAAGATTTTTTTATTGTTCATAACTTTTAAACCGTTTAAGATAGAGCCTTCATATTTGGCATGTAAGTTCCTTGTGTCAAGGGCTTCCCACTCAAACAAAAACTCTTGACCTTTGATCTTGACCTAGAACTGTGACCAACTTCCAAAAAAAAAAAGTTTTGGTTTTACAGCCCTTTCAAGATTATTTCACTCATATCGAGCCGATGGTTAATCAGAAGTGGGCGAAAACCGGAGTACCCGGAGAAAAACCACCTGACCTTCCGTCGCAGAACTTGGCGTCTCAAATGTGACCCGAACCAGGCTCGAACGTGACCCGAGCCAGGCTCGAACCTATAGCGGTGAGAGACCTAATGATAAAGAGTACTAGGCCACGGAGGCCCGTCCTTTCTTTTCTATATTCTAAAGTTGGGAGCCCAATATTTTGCAATCTGTGTGTGCAGTAAAATTCCTATATCAAGACCACCTTAGAGACTGTTCAAAACACTCCATGCATAAAACACAACGAAAGAATAACTGCACCCTACTAAATAAGCTTTATAAAGCAGAACAGAAATAGTCTTAATTTTAGGTGGTCTTAATAGCGGAATTTCACTGTATATGGTAGATTTTTCAAAGCTGATACTAGGTTGGCGAGCGGCGTTGATTTGTTTGTTTGATCTGACATCCCCGTCAACACTATATAGGTCATTTTGGAGACGTTGCTTCCAATTTTGTGGGTATTTGAACATTTTCAATAGTAGCTTTTTTTGTACATAGGGAACCAGACTGGAGTAACATACTCCAGGTGTGGTCTGACAATTGATTTATATAGGTTGAGAAACCTTTCCTCATCGATAAATGTAAAGGTTCGAAAATGATTCTTAAGTTCCTGTTGGTTATGTTGACTTTTGAACTGATATGATCTTTGAAGTTTTTTTTTTTTTTTTTTGTCTATGACCACTCCCAGGTCCTTCTCATTTTCAACTGTTTCGAGTTCGATCACTTGATTGTTCAGAATCAGATCAGAATTGTTACTGGGTATACGTCAAAGGACATTCATACACGAGGCCCTGTGTTACGGGAAGTTACTCCCTAGCTCTAACTTAGCTACACAAAGCTGTCGAAATAGTCGAATCGGGAAGGGCATTCCAATCTCTAATGGTTCAGGGGAAGAACGATTTTTTGAACTTTGTATGAGAGTATAAGCCTTCTGTCTCTTCACCTTTCCCATCATAATTTTCCTAGTTTTCCAGTCATGCTCCCAGTTTCAAAGCAGTACTTGCTTGTTACAAATCTAGCAGATCTATTCTGAACTTTTTCAATTTCTTCATTTAGGACCACTCCACTTGGGTCCCAGATGCAACTACCATATTCCAAGATTGGGCGAACAAGTCCCTTCTATGCAGTCTCTTTCACATCCTGAGGACACTGATAAAGATTTCGCCTCAGGAAACCAAGTGTTTGATGTATGTCTCAGAGTATTTGATGTCTGTGTCATGGTTTCCAATATGTAAATGATAGCAATATTGGTAATAGTGAACATTTTCCAAATATAAGTCCTGTCCGCCGCTCTGTTTAGGCTTCATGACGAAAACACGCCTATACAGATACACTGTAAATTTTACCGCGAAAAAAAAAACAGTATGTTTTAAGACGAAAAACTGTGATATTTTTATCTTATTTCTGCTCAAAACATACATTGAGGACACTCCGCGGTTCTAACGACAGTACCAACAATCTATGTTTCTGAGCAGAAATATAGCAAGAAAACTAACGTTTAGCCCTGTAAACTCCAGTTATACTATATAAAAGTGGTGTTTAAAGGGGTCAAAATTATATAGGCATGTTTTCCTGATGTCTTTGAATACTGTTCTCAGCGGCTTTTGTTTGTGTAATTGAGTAGATCTTGGCATAGTCCGCAAACAATTTTATAAACACATCACTGTGACTATTTCAAGGCTAAGAACTACACTACCTTGTGGACCTCCACTTATGACACTCCGAACCGTTTGTGATTAAACGCTGCTTTCTGTCAGATCCAACTGTGAATTTTACCTCTGAAACCATAACCATATACACTGCTCAAAATAATTATAGGATTACATATTTCTGGTAAATTTCGATATTTTACTCATTATTTTTTTCCAACAGTTTTTAGATAATATCAAAGTACATAACTTAAAAGTTTATACAGGTAGATCGGCAGGATGTGTCCTAAAATGGCGCCTTTCAAATCTCTAAAACTAGCATTTTTCAGTTGAAAATGATGTATATTTTTCTAGTTTGTAGACCAAACATAGATGAGGCGGTAGGCGCATGACGTAATTGTGACGTCACATCAACGTCGGTACACCGTCATGTTTATGCAACGTCAAATATACGTCGGTGCAACGTCATGAGGTTGCACCGACGTTCGATTTGACGTTGCCCTAGCGACGTGTGCCTGCTGGGAAGTACCCACAATCTATGTGTTTTAGCAAAAATACGGAAAGTAATGATTACTCCCGAGAACCCCCCTTTTCTCTATATACAGTGGGGTTTAGAGGGATCATCATTTCACAGACTTGACATAACGAAAACATGCCTATATAATTTTGACCCTCTTGAATCCCATTTTACATAGTAAAACTGGGATTTACAGGGGTAAACCTTTTCTTATTTCTGCTGAAAAATATAGATTGTGGGTATTCGTTAGAACCTCCTCGATGGGACGGTTCTAACGTGTACCATCAATCTATATTTTGAGCAGAAATAAGACAAGAGGCCCATGGGCGACTTTGCTCACCAGAGCTCAGGTGGGCACTGCACAATTGCAACCATGTATTTTAACAAGATATCATTTTAATCTGCCAAATGAACCCCCATATCCAAATGGAATCGAGACAATTCATCGACAAGACAATTCATCGACACGGTTTTTGGAGACAATTCATCGACACAATTAAAGACAACTCATCGACACTTTTTGAAGACAATTCATCGACACATTATTATGTTGAAATTATACACAAGCTGATAAAATGAAGACAATGTTTTGAAAATAAAATTATCTATTATCACGTTTATGATCAAAATTACGAATTTAAAAAAAAAATAATTCAATATTTTGGCTTATTATAAGGCCTCTTAAACAGTGGAGGGGTTGGAGCATGCCCTGTCGATCCCAGGAATGCCCAAGATTGTTGTCCCTAAATGTGTCTTATCATAAGGACCAACTATATATATGGTTTAGGGGTGGGAATCTCAACGGTTTCCAAGATATGAGGCGCTTTCATGAAGTGGAAAGGAGAGGACTGGCCCCTGCGGACACCTACAGTAGGAGTGCTTATAATAAGGAACAAGAGCATTTATGATTATGGGGTGGGGCTTTGAGTGGTTTCTGAAACATATGGCCTTTTATGAAGTGGAAGGGCGGGGGATATTGCTTCAGCACAAAGAGACCCTCCAAGTTGGTGTACTGAACGAGTCTTATCATAAGGGACAAGAATATATATGGTTTAGGGGTTGGGATCTGAAAGATTTCTGAGATGCATAGTTTTTACTGAAGTCAAGCGGTGGGGCAAGGCCCGGGAACTCACAAGCTGGTGTCACTGAATGCGTCTTATCATAAGGAAGATGAATATATATGGTTTAGGGGTGGGGCTATGAACAGTTTCTGAGATATAAGGCCTTTTGTAAAGTGCAGGGGTGGGACAAGGCCCCAGGAGACCCCCAGGTTGGTGTCAATGAATGTGTCTTATAATAAGGCACAAGCATATATATGGTTTAGCAGTGGGGATCTGTATGGCTGGAGATATAAGGCTTCTTAAACAGTGTCGGTCCCAGGAATGCCCAAGATTGTTGTCCCTAAATGTGTCTTATCATAAGTACCAAGTATATATATGGTTTAGGGGTGGGAATCTCAACGGTTTCCAAGATATGAGGCCCTTTCGTGAAGTGGAAAGGAGAGGACTGGCCCCTGCGGACACTCCTACAGTAGGTGTTCTAATAATAATTAGGAACAAGAACATATATGATTATGGGGGGGGGGGGATTTGAATGGTTTCTCAAATATATGGCCTTTTATGAAGTGGAAGGGCGGGGCACATTGCCTCAGCATAAAGAGACCCCCAAGTTGGTGTGACTGAACGAGTCTTATCATAAGGAACAATAATATATATGGTTTAGGGGTGGGGATCTGAAAGATTTCTGAGCTATATAGCTTTTAATGAAGGCAAGGCCCGGGAACTCACAAGCTGGTGTTACTGAATGCGTCATATCATAAGGAAGATGAATATATATGGTTTAGGGGTGGGGCTATGAACAGTTTCTGATATATAAGGCCTTTTGTAAAGTGCAGGGGTGGGAAAGGCCCCAGGAGACCCCACCCCAGGTTGGTGTCAATGAATGTGTCTTATCATAAGGAACAAGAATATATGGTTTAGGGGTGGGGATCTGTAAGATTTCCAAGATATTGTGATATTATGGAATGGAGGGGGTGGGGCATGGCCCCAGCACATCCCTGGGGACTCCCAGCTTTGTTTCCCCGAATCTGTTCTATCATAATGAACAATAACCATATATGGTTAAGGGGTGGGGATCTGAACAGTTTCTGAGATATATGGACTTTGTGAAGTGGAGGGATGGGACATGGCTCCGGCGCACCCTTGAAGACCCCCAATTTTGGTGTCAATGAATGTGTCTTATCATAAGGAGCAAGAATATATATGATTTAGGGGTGAGGATCTGTAAGGTTTCCGAGATATTGGGCCTTTTATGAAATTGAGGGGTGGGACATGGCCCCGACGCATCCCGGGGGACCCCCAGGTTGATGTCACTGAATGGGTCTTATCATAAGGAACAGGAGTTTATGTGGTTCAGGGGTGGGGATCTGAATGGTTTCCGAGATATTTGGCCTTTTATGAAGTGGAGGGGGTGGGGCATGGCCTCGGTGCATCCCGGAGGACCCCCAGGTTGGTGTCACTGAATGCGTCTTATCAATAGGAACAAGAATATATATGGTTTAGGTGTCGGGATCTGAATGGTTTCTGAGATATATGGCCTTTAATGAAGTGGTGGGGGTGGGGAATGGCCCTGGCACAACCTGGGGGACCATCAGGTTGGCATAAAAGCATATGGCTGTGAGAAGTTTACTCAAGAAACATTTCTATAAAAGTTTTGTCAAAATATCTGCAATGACTTGGCAGTAAATGCCATTTATCAATTTTCCCCATTATAAGTCTATGGAAACTCTAAGTTGCCATAGCAACCAAACAAAACAGCCGATTTTCATAAAAAACACAAACTTTCAATCCCCTAGACCAAGGGTGCTACAGATAAAATTTGGGCTCAATCGGCCCAGTGGCTTCAGAGGAGAAGATGTTTAAAAGTGTTGACACCAGGCATACGACGACGACGGACAACTGCCTATCCTATAAGCTTCCCCGGAGCCTTCGGCTCTGGTGAGCTAAATATCACATTTTCTCATCGGAAATTTTCATTTTTTGGCGGTACAATTCACAATGTATTTGTATAGGCGTGTTTTCGTAATGATTCCTTTTTTATTTTAGTTTGTCCCCGTCAACACTGTATAGGTCATTTTGGAGACGTTGCTTCCAATTTTGTGGGACTTTTACCCGACATTGAGATGAAATGACATCTCAAGCCCTGTCGCCCAATGAAACCAATAAGGTTTATAAGCATGGACGGTCCGACTCGCACTGCTTTGCCTGGGCAGGCTTAGATCCTCTATGCGGTTTACCAGTGCTCTTGTGCGGTCAGTTTCAGCTCTGCATGGAAGCATCATGCAGCCCATCTATTTCTTCAAGCCCCGATGGGCGGGGGCCTAACATGATGGATAAGATATTCATCGCTCGCATAGTTAGAAACTGTTTCCTTCTCTTTGCAGGAAGATATATGACGAGGAAATATGCGGAAACTATGATCTACTTAAAGAAATGCTGGAAAAATCAAAGGGAAAATTACTCCTCGAAGATCTAAATCGTGCATTCCTGTGTGCTTCATACAAGGGGAAGCTTGAATGTGTAACATTGTTGTTGAAAAATGGGGCAGATATTCTGGCAGTGGATGGTAACTCTGATGATGCTCTGATGCTAGCCATCAGCAATGGACATAGGGATGTTGTGGAATTTCTCCTACATCGTGGCATCCCTCCAAATCAAGCCAACAAATTTCAATGCTCTCCGTTGGTCAAAGCATGTCAGGATGAATCTGTTGATTTGGTAAACCTTCTTCTGAAACATATTTCATTTAAATTTTCTGTGAAAACAGTTATTCCCAATTTCAATGCGACATTTTTAAAATATATTAACCAAAGTGATATTTCTAGGAACTACGTTCGCATAATGGATGACCTGCGTAAGCCCAAGTTCGTTACCTATGGGGCCTTAACTGCTGATACACCTTTAATAGAAGCTGTTAAAAAGGAAAATATTGAAATCGTTAAACTCTTATTGGAAGCAAAAGTCCCTGTGGATGAAACCAATTTAAAAAAAATGACAGCATTTCACTTTGCTGCAGTTGGAAAATGTCCAGAAATTATTAAGTTGTTAATGGATTCAAAAGCAAATATCAATGCTCTCATGACAGGAAATGTTTCTCCTCTTATGTTTGCTGTATTCAATAAAAAAGAAGAAAATGTTCTTGAACTCTTAAAATATGGTGCTGATGTCACATCTACCACATTCAGATAACGGGTGTGAACAGTCTGTTTTATCAGAAGCAGCAAAGTGCTGTTCGAAGAAAGCAGTTAGAGCGCTTTGTGAAGCAGGAGCCAATGTCAATTTCACAGATAACTTAAATAGAACTCCTTTATCTGAAGCCGTAGAGTTTGCAAATCTTGAGGCAATACAGTTCCTCATTTACTACGGCTGCCAACTAGATAAGCCGAATCATGTACACCTTATAGGAAATGAAGAACAAATGACGCTGCTGGAAATGGCAATTAGCAGAAATAACACCGCAGCCATTCAACAATTATATATTGGGGGTGCATTTACCAATAAAGTTCTCTATGACTGTTATGTTGATAAGAAACTCCCGGAAATTTGTAAAGATAATGATGAACTGTACGACACTCTAAGAAACATTGCCAGTAGCCCAATGAGTCTAAAGCTTATGTGCCGCAAAGCTGTGCGAGAATCAATCAGGATGCCACTGCCTCACAACATACCCCATCTGAAAGTTCCGACACCCATCAAAGATTTTCTTCTTTATTCTGATTTATGACACACCATAACCAGAAGCCTTCGTGATGTGGTGGTAAAGCCACTTGCCGGTCATGAGTTGATTCTGGGCTTCTCGGTCCAGTCTTTCAGACGTGTCTTTAAACCAAGGTCCCGTCTCCGTGTGACCTTAGTTGTTGGTGGGACATAAAACTCAAATCATACAGACATAGAAACACCAAAACTTCTTTCATAACACTGCTACGGGAGTCCAAAGCAAAATCATGTTTTGGCCAGTTAATGAATGATAGGTACTTGTCATATAGCAAAGGCTCAGACAGGCTTATGTTTAAGCACAATTAAACCAGAGCATTTGACGGCCCCGCCCATCGGGGCTTAAGAAGTAGCTTGGCTGCATGATGCTTCCACGCAGAGCTGAAACCGACCGCACATGAGTACTGGCAAACCGCTTACAGAATCCAAGCCTGCCCAGGCAAAGCGGTCGAGTCGGACCGTCCATGCTTATAAACCCTATTGGGCTCATTGGGCGACAGGGCTTGAGATGTCATTTCATCTCAATGGCGGGTAAAAGTCCCACAAAATTGGAAGCAACGTCTCCAAAATGACCTATACAGTGTTGACGGGGAGGTTAAACCTCGAACAAAAGCAGGACCTTTGCTACTCACAGACTTGTAGAGCATAGATTCAACAGGAAACAATGCAGCTGCCTTAACAGGTTCGGCTGAACCTTAGCTGGGCCTACCGATAGTTGTTCAAAGCATTGTTGGCTTTACAAGCTCATTTTTGGTCATTGGCTGAACCTTAGCTGGCTATAGTTGTTCAAAGCATTGTTGGCTTAACAAGCTCATTTTGGTCATTGGCTGAACCTTAGCTGGGCCCAGTGGTTCAAAGCATTGTTGGCTTAACAAGCTCATTTATGGTAATTGGATGAACATTAGTTGGGCCTACGGATAGTTGTTCAAAGCATTGTTGGCTTAACAAGATCATTTATGGTCATTGGCTGAACCTTAGCTGGGCCTACCGATAGGTGTTCAAAGCATTGTTGGCTTAACAATCTCATTTGTGGGCATTGGCTGAACCTTAGCTGGGCCTACCGATAGTTGTTCAAAGCATTGTTGGCTTAACAATCTCATTTGTGGTCATTGGCTGAACCTTAGCTGGTCTACCGATAGTTGTTCAAAGAATTGTTGGCTTAACAAGCTCATCCATGGTCATTGGCTGAACCTTAGCTGGGCCCAGTGGTTCAAAGCAATGTTGGCTTAACAAGCTCATCCTTGGTCATTGGCTGAATCTTAGCTGGGCCCAGTGGTTCAAAGCAATGTTGGCTTAACAAGCTCATTTTTGGTCATTGGCTAAATCTTAGCTAGGCCCAGTGGTTCAAAGCTATGTTGACTAAACAAGCTCATTTTTGGTCATTGGCTGAACCTTAGATGGGCCCAGTGTTTCAAAGTGTTGTCGGCTTAATAAGCTCATTTTTGGTCATTTGTTGAACCTTAGCTGGGCCCAGTGGTTCAAAGCCTTTTTGGCTCAACAAGCTCATTTGTGGTCAAATCATTAAATGTTTTAGCAAGCACGATATCTAATACTCAGGTATTGTTGCTGAAAATACAGTGTAATTCCGCTATTAAGTCCACCAAAAATTAAAACAAAGTATGCTTTTAAAAGCTTATTTAGGTTTTAGTTACATTTTCTATCTGTTTTTCACATCTAGAATGCTCAAGTGGGAGACCACCTTTGGGACTGTTCAAAAGTGGTCTTAAAGACCACTTTTGAACAGTCCCAAAGGTGGTCTGAATATAGGAAGTCTACTTATGTGGGCAGGTTTTGCAAATGCAAAAGCTACTCACATTTTCAGCAAAAATATTAGAATATATGCTAAATTAAATTATCAATATTTCAACAGTAAACGACATATGAGATCATTGGTTTTGAACAACTGGACCCAGACCTTATATGCGATAAATGTCTTTTTCTGATATTTTTCTCATATGTTATCTCATCTAATGCCAACAAGAATAGCGGTGAAACCGATGGATGCTCCCCTAAGGTGCAATAGTCGGAACAGGAAACATTATCCTAGTTAAAGAGCGGTATACTGTGTATACTCACTGTACTTCAAAATGGAGTATAACAAAACCTTTCGGTGGACAGATGCAACACAAAAGTCGGAATAAATGAAAGGAAGTGTCTTCAGGTACAATACCATACCCCAAGATGGTAGTTTTGCTGTATTTATTGGGTAAAATTGTTTAATATAAATTATTGAAAACTTACTCTAGTAGACAGAGGCAATCTTCATAGAACTGTTTCCAGGTATGGTTCCGTATTGGGTGCCTTTAAATGCATAAAAATATCAGACGGGTTCGAAAATGGATCTGATCCTATCCCCTTGACTCTCAAAAAAGGTCTTTAGACTAGCTTCTCTCACTTTATCAAATTTATCTGCATCTCTAATGTAGATGGATGACTTGCGATTTTAATCCTTTTTAGCAGTATTTCAGTCATATCAGAATGATGAGAGGTTGAAAATGAAAGGCTGTGTGCAATGGAACCCCGTTTACAGTTGGAAAGATTTCTGCATCCAGCAAGTTTTTCTAAAAATAGCCGCAGTGACCTTGACCTTGAGCCAAGGACCCTTAAAGTCAAACTTGCTCGAGATACTATCATGCACAACATTTGTGTGAAGTTATATTAAAATCCATCAGCAAATGACGACGCTAGAGCGATGACTAAGTTTTTTTTTTTTTTTTTCTAAAAATAGTCACAGTGACCTTTACCTTGAGCCCGGGATCCTGAAAGTCGAACTTGCTCGAGATATTATTATACCCAACATTTTTGTGAAGTTAAATTAAAATCAATCAGCAAATGACGACGCTAGAGCGATGACAAATTTTTTTCTAAAAATAGCCGCAGTGACCTTGACCTTGAGCCCAGGACCCTGAAAGTTGAAATCCATCAATAAATGTAGGCACTCGAGCGATGCCAAAGTTTTTTCTAAAATAGCCACAGTGACCTTTACCTTAAGCGGCTTTAGTACCAATAGTAGTTGTAGTAGTGGTAGAAGTAGTAGTAGCTCTAGTCGAAGTAGTAGTAGCCTTTGTAGCAGTAGAACCATGCAATCTTATCTGTTTGTCAAAGCCTACATGGGTGGGGGCGAAGAAAGAGAGGCAGCAACAGCAGTAGTAGTAGTAGTAGTAGTAGTAGTAGTAGTAGTAGTAGTAGTAGTAGTAGTAGTAGTAGTTGTTGTAGCAGTAGTAGTAGTAGCAGTAGTTTAAGTAATAGAAGTAGTAGTTTAAGTAGCAGTAGTAGTTGTTGTAATAGAAGTAGTAGTAGTAGTAGTATATGTATAGCAGTAGTAATAGAACGACACATATTAATAGTTGCATTTGAAGAAGTAGTAATAGGAGTAGTAGTAGAAATAGCAGCAGCAGCAGAAGAAGCAGTAGTTGTAGCAGTAATAAAATTAGTAGTAGCTACGGCAGCAGCAGTAGTTGTAGTTGCATTAGTAGAAGCAGCGGTTGTACTAATAATATTAAAGACACCTGCAGCAACAGTAGTAGTGGTAATATTGCTAGATGTAGTAGTGATAGTAGTAATTGTAGCAGTAGTGGTAGTAGTAGAAGCAGTAGTACTAATGGTCGAAGTAGGCATTGTAGAAATACAACCATGCAAACAAACCTGTTTCTCAAAGCCCTGATGGTGGTGGGGGGGTTGAAAGAGCAGCAGCAGTAGTATTAGCAACAGTAGTAGTAGTAGTAGTAGTAGTGGTAGAAGTAGTAGTGGTGGTGGTTTTGGTGGTTGGATTGTCAATATAATTTTTTGAAGAAGTAGCAGAGGAGTAGTAAAAGCATCTGCAGTAGCAGTACTAATTGTCGTAGTAGTAGTAGTAGTAGTAGCAGTAGTAGTAGTAGTAGTAGTAGTAGTAGTAGTAGTAGTAGTAGTAGTAGTAGTAGTAGTAGTAGTAGTAGTTTAAGTAGTTATTACTAGTAGTAGTAGTAGTAGTTTTAGTAGTAGTAGTAGTAGTAGTAGAGTGGTGGTCAAATTCGCCAGTCGTAGCGATATTCAAACAAATCTTAATGAGTTAAGATGACAATATAACAAACTGAGGAGATATAAGGATTTTCTTACAGTACGAAAATGCACATGATGCCAATATAATGACAGTTAACAGACAGCGTTACCAATGGATCAGACATAACGATTTTCTAACAGAATAAAACTGCACTTGAAGCCAACACAATGACGATCTTACTGGATAGCATAACTAACTGATCAGCCATAGCCATATATCGGAAAAATAATTCGAACAGTACCATGTAACATTCTATGCTACACATATGGCCAAAATAACTGTCGTTCTAGGGGACATAATTCTGCAATTAGGGGCTTGGTCAGGATTCTGTTTCCTTTATGCACATGTTCAATGCATGTCTGAACTGTGTTGTAGGTTTCAATGTCCAGCATCAAATACTGTAGGACTATTTAACCACCTATCTTACTAATATGGCAAAAATATTTAAGTCGTTCTTGGGGACAAAGTTCTGAAATTAGGGACTGGATTAGAATCCTGTTTTCTTTATGTACAGTTTGGACTGTGTTTCAAGTTTCAATGTCCTGCATCAAATACTGTAGGAGGAGTTGCGGAGATACGAACCGTGCTATTTAACATCCTATCGTACACATATGGCGAAAATAATTAAGTCGTTCAAGGGGTCAAAATTCTGCACTTAGAGGTTCGATCAGAAACCTGTTTCATTTATGCATATGTTCAATGCATGTCTGAACTCTTTTGCAAGTTTCAATGGCCTGCATCAAATACTGTAGGGGAGTTGCAGGATCAGATTCCTGTTTCCTTTATGCACACGTTCAATGCAATTCAATACTATTTAACAACCTAAATAATTAACCCTTATCTTGCTGTTCACGACAACCCCTATCTTTGCAAACAGTGTAGATCCACATCAGATGGCTGATCAGGATCTACACTGTTTGGCATTCAGCTTATGAATTTGTAGCAATACATTACATCAAGTTATTTCCTTGGTTGATAGACAGAAATGGGTGTGGCTTAAATGAATATTCAGCAAGATAAGGGTTAAGTCGTTCAAGGGGTCATAATTCTGCACTTAGAGGCCGGATCAGAATCCTGTTTCCTTTTTGCACAGGTTCAATGCGTGTCTGAACTCTGTTGCAAGATTCAATGTCCTGCATCCAATAGTACTGAAGGAAGAATTGCGGAGACACGAACATGACTATCTAACCTCATATGTTACACATATGGCTTAAATGTTTGTCTTTCAAGGGGACAAAATGCTGGATCAGAATCCTGTTTCCTTTATGCCCAAGTTCAATGCATGTCTAAGAGTGTATTGCACGTTTCAATGCCCTGCATCAAATACTGTATGAGGAGTTGCGGAGACCAGAATAATACTACTAAGTGTGACGTACACAAGGAACCTACATGCCAAATATGAAGGCTCTATCTCAAATGGTTCAAAAGTTATGACAAAGTAGGTCAAAGGTCAAGGTCACAGGTACAAAAAATTAGGGTGGGAGGCCCTTGTCAGAAGGAACATACATGCCAAATATGAAGGCTCTATCTCAAATGGTTTAAAAATATGATAAAGTAGGTCACAGCTCAAGGTCAAGGTCACAGGTCAAAATGTTTGTATAGGTGGGAAGCCCTTGTCACAACTAAACATACATGCAAAATATAAAGCCTCTATCTCAAATGGTTATAAAGTTATGATAAAGATGGGTCAAGATCAAGCAAGGTTACAATATTTTTGTATGAGTGGGAAGCCCTTGTCACAAGGAATCTACATCCCAAATATGAAGGCTCTAGCTCATGACAAGTTATGACAAAGTAGGCCAAAGGTCAAGGACACAGGTAAAAAATGGTTTGAATGGGAAGCCCTTGTCACAAGGAACTTACAGACCAAATATGAAGGCTTTATGTCAAATGATCATGTAGGTCAAAGGTCAAGGTCATAGGTAAAAATTTCTGTATGGGTGGGAAGCCCTTGTCACAAGGAACATACATGCCACATATGTAAGCTTTTGGGACCTTGCGGTTGCCATAGCAACCATAGTTTTTAGCTCCCCTGAGCCAAAGGCTCCGGGGGAGTTTATAGGGTGGCAAGCCTGCGTCGTCCGGTGTCCACCGTTTTTAAATGTCATCTTCTCTGAAACCAATGGCCCGATTGCAATTAAATTTCATATGCAGCGTCCTGGCAATGGGGAACGAAAGTTTGCAAGTATGGTCCAGGTCACGTGACCAAGATGGTCGCCATGTCCAAATATGGTAAAAACCTTAAAACATCTAATCCATAAACACTTGGCAGATTTCTTGAAACTTGGTATGTTGCATCGGGTGACTGAGTACTACCAAGTTTGCAAATATGATGGCTCTAGGTTAACCTTGACCTATTTTCTGCCAAGGTCAAATTTGGTTCCTTAGGCTTTTCAATGGGAAAAAGGGTAAAACAGTGCATTTTTTGAAAAATATTGTGGTCTATGACATGAGAATAGGTAAGAAATGAATGTCTATGAATGCTTAAGGAGGGTGGGGAGTAATTATTTTCTCTTTAGATTTTTTTTATTTGCTTATATTTTGTAGCTTGAAATCTCTGCACTCGTTTGCCGGTATAAAAATATAGGCACACCAGGCTTTTTTTCGAGCTTTTTAGCCTTAAAGATGGGTACTGTTTTCGAATTTATCGAATTTTTCAATAATTACCCCAGTCATTGACAAATTGTCGATAACAATTGTTTAAAACAATATTTCCAAGTTTGGTTAAAAAAAAACCAAGTCATGTTTGCGTACCTATGTGTGAAAGACAAACTCTTTCACAGATTTTTGTCGAAACACCTATTTAGAAATGTCCTTTTCTGCATGTTTTGCTGTTTTGAGATGCAGTTTTCGCTATATTTGAAAAAAGAATGCATTTTTCGTCTTTAGATTTTTCTTATTTTCACATATATTGTGTAATAATATTAGATACACGAAATAGGCGTGAAATTTGACCATGTCACCAGGCATCTGAGAGAAATATTGCAGAAAAAATTACCCCACCCCCCAGTAAAAATGGCTAAAAAAGCATTAAGATATTGTTTAAATGACAAGAACAAGGATTATACCTTTATTATTGCACATACTTTTGCTTCCTTTATGTGATATGAATCAAAGTATTTCATTAGAATTGAAACACAATTTCATTTATAAGTTTTATGGTGTGAAAATGGATTTTTCTGGCCATAAAATGCATGTTCTGATATAGCCATATTGTCGTTTTGTTCATGTTTAAAAGATATGAAGCCATTAACATTGTCGCAGACGTTCAAACAATGTCAGATGTATGTTATTAATATACCTGGGAAACATTATTATACATTTTTAGCTATCTTTTTTGACAATTTATTACCCTACCCCCTAATGAAATGGGTTGAAATTGATAAAAAAAAAATACAATAAGCTGATGCAAAAGAATATAAAAATTTCCTTTTTCCCATTTAAGTTCCTGCCAACGTTATAGGGAAAGTAGAAACACTTCTAATTATTTTTTTTCTATAATTTTGACAAGTTTTTTTTTTTTTTTTTTCATGCCATATTGACCGGAAACGCTATTTAATTATCTATTGGCTGTTTATGCAAACTGTGAAAGGGAGGTGAGATACGTTATCCTTTTACTCTCCGAAAGTAGATAGAAGTGATGGCAATGACCAGGAATCGATACAATTACACAACACCTCCGATCAGACACACCAAAGGGAAAGAACCACGAACATGAATAACTAGACCGTAATGGAAACATCACTAGCGGAAAGTCAAAATGGCAGTTGCATACCCACATAGTGGCTTTCGTGGACCTTGAGAAGGCATTTGGTTGAGTGTCTCGGAAAGTCATCTGGGAGGCACAGAGAAAATTTGAAGTGGAGGAGTGGAATGTTCGAATGGTCCAGTGGGTGTATGCTATTTCGCGGAGCCGTATGCGTTTTTGTGTTGGTTCCATTGAAGAATTCGAATTGAAGGTCGGTGTTCCTCAAGGCTCTTTTCTCAGCCTAATGCATTTCATCATTGTGCTTTATGTCTTGTCAAGCGAGTTCTGTTCTGGTGGGTGGGGAGGGGGGGGGGGCTTTGTAATCATAGCTGAATCACTTCAGTGTGCTACACCACTTCAAAGGCGTCGCCCAAAAACTTCTCATATATATATAGTCTCTACAATGCATGATAGCCCCGAACTGGCCTTGAAGAAAAAGATTGTGCTGCATGATACTAACCCAATCAAACATGAGTACGAGTAGACCGCCCTGCCCAGGTAAAGTGGTGCAAGACGGACGGTCCTTATAAACATATAGATTGGTTTCACTGGCTGTCAGGTTTCATCTCAATGTCGGGTAAAAAGACCCACAAATTGGGAAGTAACCTCTCCAAAATGACCAATATTATGTTGACGTTAAAATGCCATCTCAAGCCCTGCCGCTCAACGAAACCAATAGGGTTTATATGCATGGACGGTCCGACACGGACCCATTTTCCTGGGCAGGTTTAGACCCTCTAAGCGGTTTACTAGTTCTCACGTGCGGTCGGTTTCAGCTCTGCGTGAAAGCATCATGCAGCCCGATTGGCTGGAGCCGGTACATTGACAAAATTCTGTTATGATGGTGGATGTGTGGGCATACAAAGGCTCCGTGTGGCACAACCTAAACCATCATCTTTATATTCGAAACAGATCAAAGGGATTTTTTCTTGTACACCCTTTTGCTTATGCTTGATTATTGTTTGTTTGAGTTGAGGTTTTAACATCCCCGTCAACACTGTAAAGGTCATTTTGGAGACGTCGCTTCCAATTTTGTTGGACATTTACCCGACCTTAAGATGAAATGTCAACTAAAACCCCGCCGCCAATTGAACCAATAGAGTTTATTAACATGGACAGGCCGACTCGCACCGCTTTGCCTGGGCAGGCTTAAATCCTCTAAGCAGTTTACCAGTAGGCCTACACCTGTTGAGTGCAAGATCCTAATTATGGGTGCTGGCACAGGCTATTTGTTCACTGAGATGGCTTAACAGTAATTGAACCTGATAGTCTGGGATTTGAGACCATATTTCGAAAAATTTAATGCACCCAAAAGTCTCACGCTTTGTTTGTGCTGTTTCATTGAGATAGAAGCCTAACCTATGTGACATGTGATTATTTAGCAAATCTGGTGGGGAAAAGGGGTTGAAAATTCTATGAGTTTACACCCACCCCCATGCGAATGGGATGGTTGGATTAAGTTTAGTCATGTGTAGCTTGCGCTTACAACTGAATGTTGATTTATTGCATCAGCCAAAATATTTGTCAATATTCGAAGATACCAAAATTCATGATATGACGTAACTACATCCGGTGTTACCATAACTTTTGACCATTGAAATTTTACCCCCAGAAATTTGGTAAATTTTACACTATTTTTGCGCTAAAGGATTTTTAGTATTTTTTAAACAATTTCTTTTTCGTCAGTATGCAGGACGGTTATTTTTGCACAAACATGTGAAACTTGATGACTCTGTGTCAATCTGGGCATGAACAAGGGACTCAGATTTCTATGGACCCTTTTGCTGGTTTTTCCTGTTGTGTCACAGGTCATGATAAAAATCCGTATAAAAACATACATAAAATAAATTATTTTACTGGCTGGTCACAGGGGCCAACAGGTATATTTTTGAAAAAATACAGATGACCATTTCCTTCTGGTTTTTATTTAGTGAGATGAATATACATCACCAAGCATATTTGTCAGCGATGAACTATCAAGTGATCCTCTACACTGGTGACTTGAATCTATCAACATTTAATAAATATATTGTATATTTCAAGATTCATTATTCAAAGCTTCCAGTTTGTGCTGAAGGCTCCCAAACTAACATCCACATTATTATATTTTAAACTCGAAAGTGTTAACTGGCCACTACAAGGTCTCTATTGAAATCTTACTGGATACCTTATTTTCTGGTAAGTCGCACGATTAAAAATAGATAGTAAACGAGCATTAATGTAATGTAAAGGCACCCCTTAAACATTCTTCCTTCTTCCCTTTCCCCAGAGTAGTGGTATAACCTGTAAACGTGCATCTTAAGATGTCACCTCCACTTACTTTCTACCTTTTCATTGGACAATCTGCCTTCGATAACCTTGTCCCTCTATTCGCCATAAGCTCATAATTATCCTGTGTCTCTTGCCACACATTATGATAACTCACCCGTGCGACATACTGCATTTTTCAAATCTCCAAAATGGTACCTTCACGATGAAAATCCTTGATATGTTTGTTATAAATGTTCAAAACATAGGTTGAGGGTGCTCGTTATTACCGCATCAGGCAGTTCTAACGATCACCCACAACCTATGTCTTGGAACAGAAATAAGAAAAATAATGTTTACCCCGTAAACCCCAGTTTTCTCTATATAAAGTTGGGTTTAGGGGTCTTCATTTCACGGACTTGTTCATGTGATGCACTGATTAACATGTTCTTCATCTACTTTTTACGTCTTCCTTTCACTGATATTTGTCCCATAAATTAATTGTTTTGGGTTTAAAGGCACGCCCACCCTTGTTGGTCATTTTGTTTCCTATCCCAGAGAAAAGCGATAGAAGAGGTAGTTGAGCAGAAGAAAGTGAGGGACAGAAGAGAAAGAGGAAAATATATATAAGTGCAGAAACAGAAGAAATAACAGTATTCCCCCTCTACCATTACCTGCTGCACCAACAGCAGGTCTTATCCAGCCAATATCAGTTGAACGCCCTATTGACACAAGATTAACGTCACCTTTGCCTCACCCAACCACCCCAATTGTCCCATACAGATTTACCAAAAGGGCCTTCTATATCAAGCCATCAGGAGTTATCATGATTTGACAGAGTGTAGGCAATGATCAGGAACCTATACAAAATACATCACACCTCCCATTCAGAACACCAAAATGAAAACGTCACGAATGGAAAGCCAGAAGGACAGTTATCTCCCCTACATGGCCAAACAGCTATCCAAAATAAAAAATGCATTAGCAATACATACATCTTAAAGACCGACTATAAAAATAAGAAATCACAACAGAAGGACCGCCTTGGAATGGGGTCAGTAAGAAGTTTTACGGATGTTGGGGTTTGGGGTGGACACTTTAAGTGATTTAAGGTGGCCTCAATCCTCACCCTTGGTTGTCTTGGTTAAAACCCATTAGTTGTTTAGTCTGCATGATGGATATCTAGCTCATCAATGCAACATCTCCGCGAACATAAAATCAAACGAATAAGGAGATGAGACAACCATGATGACTCAACAGCATGGAATAGCTAGAATGCTGCAGCAAAGGAAACCCATAGTCAGGCTTCGGATAGCCCTACCAGGACAGAGCATCAGGCACTTACCTTCAGGCGTTCTGGCGGAAATGTTTTCGTACTTATGAAAGGAACTGAATGAAAGGTTAACTTACTTGAGGTTGAAACCCAATATGTCAGATATTTTGAACAAGGACGATGTAACGATTCCTATGTAAATCAAGCTTCTTCTTCTACACTTTTGTCAAGAAGGGTGGGAACACCGGGTTCAACACAGACTCTTGACTGACCTTTTCTGCATCTTCATGTAACTTGGTAACAACAATTTGCGCATGTTTGCCAAAAGATCAACCAAAACCAGAGTCATTCAATCAGCAAATAAGCTGAAGTATATCAAATCCGCAGTTGGAGAGTTAGATGCTGATATTTAAATTTTGTAGAGTATCTTTTTCTGCAGCAAATTAATGGTGAACACCAAAACAAACCTATAAAACCTTAAGTAAAATCGTCGTTCTACCATACAAATACTATATAATATTTCTTTTTTGTTGGCAGACAAATTTCGCAGACCTTCAATCAAAAGGAGGCTGGATTGTTCAGAGGCGTACTGATTAAAATACGTCTTTCCTTGAATCATGAAATACTGGACGAAATTATGCCAACCCTTTGAAAAAAGACTGAAATAGGGTCGCATTGTTAAATTCACTGATCATTTGTCGTCTTTCAGAGGTATTGCTGTCATGGTAACTTCATACCAACCTACCACTGGTTATCGAATAAATGGTTTATGAAGGCTGGAAAATGCAGCTAAGCAATAAAAGATAACCCAAACAAGCTCAATCAGTAAAGCAGAAAACTGTGGCTGTTGTATCATGACAATGCCAATTAAATATGGTTTACGCTTGCCATCAAGCTTACGCGACTTTTAATAACTAACCAGAACACAAAGTTATAAACAAGCAGCCCATGGGAAACTACGCTCACCAGAGCTCAAATGGGCATAAATTATCCCACCCATGGTGGCAATTTATTTAATCGACCATAATGGTTTAGTAGAGGCCAATCGCAGGACCATTGCTGCAAAATTATTTTTAAATCAACCATTGTTTTTTGTTGCCATTGCAGACATTATGGTCAGCTTTGAATAATCTCAGCAGGTCTAAAGTCCAAAATGCTGCATACCAAGGTCTTGTATTTCCTGAGATGCAGAATTCAAAATCACTTTCGGCCATATATTGGTGTGACAATCACACAGATCCTTCAAACAAACTTTGATTTCTCGACCACACTGATGCAGTCATTTGGTAACAGTTAGCACAGTAGTTTTGGAAAAAATAAAAATATGTAATTTTATGGCCCCAGGATCATTTAGCTTGCTGCAAATATCAACTCTGATGTCATAAGCTGCAACAGAACCAGAAAATCCTGTCTTTGACATACAAAACTCTAAGTGACCATATGTGACCTTGCGATAAGAAAGGTCAAGGTCAACCAAATGTCATCATTTGAACAAATGTGAATGGGACCGGGTCCCTAATATTGTATATCAAGTTTCAAGGTCATCGGTCTATTGGTTCCTGAGGTCGGGCGATTTCAAAGGTTTTTACCATATATGGGCATGGTGGACATTTTGGTCATGTGACACAGACATTCAGAATGCATGTTTGTTCTTCCACCCCATGGCGGCTTCACATGTAATTTGGTTCCAATTGGCCTTGTTGTTTCAGTGTAGATGTCGTTTGGGTTTGTTTGGATGTTCAAATGAGAAAAGATTAAGGTACATTTATCTCCCCTTTTTATGTCTTTTTCCCCACTTTTTTGATTTTCCAACGCCATTTTCAAGATGCTGAGAGACCTCTCAATAAATTCATATCATAGTTAAGTGTGAGAAAATAAGGTGCATTAAACTCCTTAAATACGGGTGCTACAAATTTCAAATCCCCGACTATGAGACTGCGACTGACAGTTAAAAGAATATTGTGCGCTGCCAGGCATTACAGTCTGCACTTTTAGGTATCAAATATGGCAGTGTTTTCTTTCCATATATATGACGTCACGCAAACTAAAGTAAACGTCACTATTGATTCATTGTTTTGTTTGTGTTGACAAACTATGGTCGTGGAATATGTGAACTGATAGACTCTTCGAGGCTATATTTTTGACACCAATGGAAAAATAAAGTAAACATCGTGCGTTAAAGAGAGTTCAGATTTGCCATGGACAGCTGATGGGCTGCAATCGGAGGAAACAAACCAGTAGCTGGAAAAATACAGGGTTAGTCTGTTTATCCCTCTATTTTCCTGTGCTTCCAGCCATGCGGACTAGACCGGAAAGTAGTCTATGAAGTCGCAAAATAATTTATAACAAAATGCACATTGCAATGGTTATTAAATGTTACAAAAACCTCAGAAAACACTTTGAAAACTAAATAGAAACAAAAATCATTTTGAGGTAAAAATTCGAACCTGATTACGGCAGAGTCAATTATGCGCGACCCTCCTTAAGGTCAAGATCATTCAGTGACCTTGGCTGAAGGTCACTTGAATTACAGGTCCATGATATTTCAAAATACATTTTCTCTGAAACCACAAGGCGAATTTCTATTTGATTTTATATGCGGCCTTTGGACATTGAGGGAACAAAATTTGTTTGAATGGTCCAGGTCACATGACCAAGATGGCCACCATGCCCAAATATGGTAAAAAACCTCAAAAAATCTTCTTTTCCAGAAACACTGGGCCGATTGTCTTGAAACTTGGTATATAGCATCTGGTCACTGAGTACTACAATTAAATTTCATATGCAGCCTTCTGGCAATGGGGAACGAAAGTTTGCAAGTATGGTCCAGGTCACGTGACCAAGATGGTCGCCATGCCCAAATATGGTAAAAACCTTAAAACATCTCCAGAAACACTTGGCCGATTTTCTTGAAACTTGGTATGTTACATCGGGTGACTGAGTACTACCGAGTCTGCAAATATGATGACCCTAGGATGATCTTGACCTATTTTCTGCCAAGGTCAAATTTGGTACCTTCAGCTTTTGAATGCGATAAGTATAAACAATGGATTTTTCGAAAAATATTTTGGTCTGTGACATAATAGGTAAAAAATGAATGTCTATGAATGCTAATGGTCAAGGTCATTCAGTGTCCTTTGCTGAAGGTCACTTGGATTATAGGTCCATTGACATTTCAAAATACATTTTCTCTGACACCACTAGACCAATTTCAATTAAATTTTATAAGCAGCCTTAGGACATTGAGGGAACGAAAATGTGTTCGAATGGTCCAGGTCACATGACCAAGATGGCCGCCATGCCCAAATATGGTAAAAACCTAAAAAAAACCCTTCTTCTCCAGAACCACTGGGCCGATTGTCTTGGCACTTGGTCTGTAGCATTAGGTGACTGAGTACTACAAAGTTTGCAAATATGATGACCCTAAGTTGACCTTGACCTATTTCTGCCAATGTAAATTTTGTTTCCTTAGGTTCTTTCAATGAGAAAATGTAAATCAATGCACTTTTCAGAAAATATTGTGTTCTATGACATAAGAATAGGTAAAAAACGAATGCCTATGGATGCTGAATTACGAAGATGGCCGTCATGCCCAAATATGGTAAAACCCTTAAAAGTCTTCTCCAAAACCACTCGGCCAATTGTCTAGGAACTTGATATGTTGCTTTAGGTGACTGAATACTACCAAATTTGCAAATATGATGATCCTGGATTGACCTTGACCTATTTAAGCCAATGTCAAATTTGGTTCCTTAGGCTTTTCAATGGAAAAAGGGTAAAACAAAGCATTTTTCGGAAAATGTTGTTGTGGTCTGTGGCATGAGAATAGGTACAAAATGAATGTCTTTGAATGCTCAAGGTCATTCAGTGACCATGGCTCAAGGTCACTTGGATTAAAGGTAAATTGACATTTTCAAATACTTTTTTCTCACGAGCCACTGGACCAATTCCATTTAAATTTCATATGCAGCCCTAGGACAGTAAAGGAACGAAAAATTATTTGAACTAGAATTTGTTTTTCTACAAAAACACAGATGTCGTCCCCGTTCTTGACCTCTAAGTATAACCTTGACATTGGAGGTTTTGAGCTGGGTCTTGTGTGCAACACATCATCTAAAGAAGGGGTAAGCATACGCAGGTATGAGAGTCAAAACAAAGCTGTGATACGATTAAATGTGGATGCTGATAAAGCTGATAAGCTACTAGAGCGTGGATTTTGGCCACGTGGTATATCTTGTAGACCCTTGTTGACAAAAAATCAATATAGAAACAAACTAGGGTCTTATAGGAACAGATATGACAATTCAGGTCCTGATTTGTATGATGATTTCCAGGCTGATAGTAGGCACAGGCGTGGTGGTCTGTCGGATAATGATAGTGCTCATTGATCCCAGGATGTATGCTGTCTTACTTGTCATGATGTATTCTATCAATATTGCTTCTTGGAATGCAACTGGTATTATATCCAGTGCTTCCTATGCTAGTGCTTTGTTGAGAAAGAAGAATTTACATTTCTTGGGCCTCTCTGAGCACTGGCTTTATCCCCAGAACTCATATTTTTTTAAACACAATTAATAATGAGTGAGTGTTTCAGTTTTACGTCCCACCAACAGCTAAGGTCATACGGAGACGGGACCTCGGTTTAAAGACTCATCCGAAAGTCTGGAGAAGCCCGGGATCGAACCTGCGACCCCTGGTTTACAAGGCGAGTAGCGTAACCACTCGACCACGGAGGCTTCTCAATTAATAATGAGTACACCGGATTCGCAATTTGTGATTGCGCGTTAAATATTCCTAGTGGGCGACGAGTAGGAAAAGGCGGGGTTGCCTTGTTATGGCACAGGGCTTTAAATGACTTTGTAACACCCCTAGATATAGACAGTGATCGTATATGCGGTATACAATATAGAATGAATGAGAACCTGTCCATTTATATTCTGCAAGTTTATGCCCCGTGCAGCAATTACTCTATCAGTGTCTACAGAGAATTCATAGATTATTTGCATGTTTTGGCTAGTACATATTCACAGAATGGCCTTCTTATACTAATGGGCGACTTTAATGCCCATTTACAAGGCAGAAGATTCATAAAGAACACAGTATGATGCTTCCACGCAGAGCTGAATCCGGCCCGCACACTAGTACTGGTAAACCGCTTGGAGGATCTAAGCCTGTCCAGGAACCGCGGTGCAAGGCGGACCGTCCATGCTAATAAACCCTATTGGTTTCGTTGGGCGACAAGGCTTGTGATGTCATTTCATCTCAATGTCGGGTAAAAGTCCCACAAAATGGAAGCAACGTCTCCAAAATGACCTTTACAGTGTTGACGGGGACGTTAAACCTCAAATCAAACAAACAAACAAATCATAAAGAACACCGATGTACGTGGCAGATACTTACTTGAATTCATGCACATAATAATCTGCTGTCAATAAACACATTGCCTACTTGTGTAGGGGCCTCTTCCAGTTTTGTATCATACGGAGATCTTTATGAATCTTTAATCGATCACATATTATTGCCTCTCGAGCGTGTAGATACAATATTATCATGTGAAATACTTGACGATGATGTATTGAATGTATCAAGGCATCTGTTTGTTATATGCAGTGTCTCCACTCCGACAGCCGATTTAAATGTCAGTATGCTAAGTTTTCCTTCTCATGTGAAGTGGGAAAAACTGGATGATAAAACTAACAAGAGGGCCATGATGGCCCTGGATCGCTCACCTGATCCATGGAGTAACAAGGGGGCCCCGGGGAGGGCCATTATTGACCCAGGTCTATAATGTGCATAATGTTGAGGGAGGTCTAAATAGGTGAAGCTTCATACCAAATATCAACAAAGGCTATAATTTGAACAATCTTGACAAAGGTCCACTAGATGAAGCTAAAACCCAAATATCCAAAGACCTGGGCCTTGGGGTTTCCGAGAAGAAGATTTTTATAAAAATATTCCCTACTTAAGCCTATGTAAAACCAAAGGCCTCGGGGCTAGGGTGTTTTTGACCTCAGGGCTATAATTTAAACAATCTTGATGGAGGTCCACTAGATGAAGCTTCACACCAAATATCAAAGACCTGGGCCTTGCTGTTTCAGAGAAAAGGATTTTCAAAGATTATCTCTATATAAGTCTATGTAAAACCAAAGGGCCCCAGGGCGGGGGCATTTGTGGCCCGAAAGCTATAATTTGAACAATCTGTGTAGAGGTCCACTAGATGAAGCTCCATACCAAATATCAAAGACATGGGCCTGACAGTTTCAGAGAAAAAGATTTTTCAAGATTTTCCCTATTTATGCCCATGTAAACCAAAAGGGCCCTGGGGCGGGGTCATTTTTGGCCCCAGCACTATAATTTGAACAACCTTGGTAGGGGTCTACCAGATGAAGCTTCATACCAAATAGCAAAGATCTGGGCCATGCGGTTTCAGAGAAGAAGATTTTTGCAGAGTTTCTCTATATAAGCCAATGTAAAACCAAAGGGCCCTGGGGCGGGGTCATTTTTGGCCCCAGCACTATAATTTGAACAACCTTGGTAGGGGTCCACTAGATGAAGCTTCATACAAAATATCAAAGACCTAGGCCTTGTGGTTTCAGAGAAGAAGATTTTTAAAGATTTTCCCTATATAAACCCATGTAAAACCAAAGGGCCCCGGGGAGGGGGCATTTTTGGCCCCAGCACTAAAATTTGAACAATCTTGGTAGTGGTCCACTAGATGAAGCTTCATACCAAATATCAACTAGAGCTGCCGCCTAACGGGCGCCAATTATACCCCCGCATGCGTTGTCCGACAATTTTTTACAAGTATTTGACCTTGAGGAAGGTCAACGTAAGGGTCAAGGTCAGGTTTGTGTATATCAATCTTAAGTACTAGTGGCAAGGTGTGTGGTGTGTGAATATTAAAGAAATCGGTCAAAGAATAAGGAAGTTATGAGCAATGTTAAAGTTTTTTGTAACGGACCGACGACAGACGACAAGCTGACTCCTATATACCCCATTCAAACTTCGTTTGCGGGGGTATAAAGACCTAGGCCTTGGGGTTTCAGAGAAGAAGATTTTTCCCTTTATAAGCCTATGTAAAACCAAAGGGCCCCGGGGCGGGGGCATTTTTGGCCCCAGCACTATAATTTAAACAATCTTGGTAGGGGCCCACTAGATGAAGCTTCATACCAAATATCAAAGACCTGGGCCTTGCGGTTTCAGAGAAGAAGATTTTTTAAGTTTTCAGTGAAAAAATCTATTTTTGGCTCCTGTGACCTAGATGTGCAGCGGACCGGAACCATTTGAACAACTTTGATAGGGGACCACCTAAGGATCATTCCTGTGAAGTTATGTAAAAATCTGATCAGTGGTTTAGGAGGAGATGTCGTCTGAAGAAATTGTTTACGCACGGATGACAGACAAAAAGTGATCCTAATATAAAACACAAGAGGGCCCAATGGCCCTATATTGCTCACCTGTGTACCAGAAAATTATTAGTGTAGGAGACCACTTGACATTGCTACATACTAAATATCTAAGCTCAGGCAAAGCGGTGTCCATGCGTATAAACCCTATTGGTTTCATTGGGCGACAGGGCTTGAGATGTAATTTCATCTCAATGTCGGGTAAAAAGTCCCACAAAATTGGAAGAGACATCTCCAAAATGACCTATACAGTGTTGACAGGGATGTAAAACCTCAAATCAAACAAAATCTGTGCCTTATGGTTTTGGAAAAGAAGATTTTTTTTTTAAGTTTTTTTTCCAGTATAAGTCTATAGAAGCTAATGAGCCCTGGGGCTTGGCCAATTTTGACCCAAAGGGCATGGTTGGCAGGATTTATGTAGGTGACCATTTTGTGTTGCTATATACTAAATATCTAAGGTCTGTATTTCATGGTTTCAAAGAAGATGTTTGAAGCTTTTTTCCATTATAAGTTTGTTGGAGTTAAGGGGCCACAGGATTTGGCCAATTTGGACTAAATATCTAAGTTCTGTGCTTCACAGTTTCTGAGAAGAAGATTTTTTAAGCTTTCTTCCATTTAGAGTCTATGGGAGCTAAGGGGCACCGGGGCGTGGCCCATTTGGACCCCAGGGGCATGATTAGCAGGAAATATGCAGGTGATCACTTGCAAATGCCACATGCTAAATATCTAAGCTCTGGGCCCTATGGTTTCAGAGAAGAAGATTTTTGAGGCTTTTCTCCATTTTGAGTCTATGGGAGCCAAGGGGGTCCCAGGGTGTGGCCAATTTGGACCCGAGGGGCATGATTGGCAGGATTTTTGCAGGTGACCACTTGTCATTGCCACATGCTAAATATCTAAGCGCTGGGCCCTGTGGTTTCAGAGAAGAAGATTTTTGAAGCTTTTTTCCATTATGAGTCTAGGGGAGCTAAGGGGCCCCGGGGCGTGGCCCATTTGGACCCCAGGGGCATGATTGGCAGGATTTATGTAGGTGACCACTTGCCATTGCCACATGCTAATTATCTAAGTTCTGGGCCCTGTGGTTTCAGAGAAAAAGATTTTTGAAGCATTTTTTCCATAATGAGTCTATAGGAGCTAAGGGGCCCCGGGGCGTGGCTCGTTTTGACCACAGGGGCATGATTGGCAGGAATTATGTAGGTGACCACTTGCTGTTGCTAAATGCTAAATATCTAAGCTCTGGGCCCTGTGGTTTCAGAGAAGAAGATTTTTGAAGCTTTTTTCTATTATGAGCTATGGGAGCTAAGGGGCCCGCGGGCGTGGCCAATTTGGACCCCAGGAGCATGATTGGCAGGAATTATGTAGGTGACCACTTGCCGTTGCTACATGCTAATTACCTAAGCTCTGGGCCCTGCGGTTTCAGAGGAGAAGATTTTTGAAGCTTTTTTTCCATTTTGAGTCTATGGGAGCGAAGGGGCCTGGGGGCGTGGCCCATTTGGAACCCAGGGGCATGATTGGCAGGAATTATGTAGGTGACCACTTGCCGTTGCTACGTGCTAAATATCTAAGCTCTGGGCCCTGTGGTTTCAGGGAAGAAGAATTTTGAAGCTTTTTTCCATTATGAGTCTATAGGAGCTAAGGGGCCCCAGAGCGTGGCCTGTTTGGACCCCAGGAGCATGATTGGCAGGAATTATGTAGGTGACCACTTGCTGTTGCTACATGCTAAATTTCTAAGCTCTGGGCTCTGTGGTTTCAGAGAAGAAGATTTTTGAAGCTTTTTTCTATTATGAGCTATGGGAGCTTTTTTTTTTCATTATGAATCTATAGGAGCTAAGGGGCCCCGGGGCGTGGCCCATTTGGAACCCAGGGGCATGATTGGCAGGAATTATGTTGGTTACCACTTGCCGTTGCTACCTGCTAAATATCTAAGCTCTGGGCCCTGTGGTTTCAGAGAAGAAGATTTTTGAACCTTTTTTTCCATTATGAGTATATAGGAGCTAAGGGGCCCAGGGGTGTGGCCAATTTCGACCCCAGGGGCATGATTGGCAGGAATTATATAGGTTACCACTTGCCATTGCTACATGCTACATATCTAAGCTCTGGGCCCTGTGGTTTCAGAGAAGAAGATTTTTGAAGCTTTTTTCCATTATGAGTCTATGGGAGCGAAGGGGCCCCGGGGCGTGGACCATTTGGAACCCAGGGGCATGATTGGCAGGAATTATGTAGTTGACCACTTGCCCTTCCTACATGCTAAATTTTTAAGCTCTGGGCTCTGTGGTTTCAGAGAAAAAGTTTTTTGAAGCTTTTTTTTTTTCATTATGAATCTATAGGAGCTAAGGGGCCCCGGGGCATGGCCCATTTGGAACCCAGGGGCATGATTGGCAGGAATCATGTTGGTGACCACTTGCCGTTGCTACATGCAAAATATCTAAGCTCTGGGCCCTGTGGTTTCAGAGAAGAAGATTTTTGAACCTTTTTTTCCATTATGAGTATATAGGAGCTAAGGGGCCCAGGGGTGTGGTCAATTTCGACCCCAGGGGCATAATTGGCAGGAATTATATAGGTTACCACTTGCCATTGCTACATGCTAAATATCTAAGCTCTGGGCCCTGTGGTTTCAGAGAAGAAGATTTTTGAAGCTTTTTTCCATTATGAGTCTATGGGAGCGAAGGGGCCCCGGGGCGTGGACCATTTGGAACCCAGGGGCATGATTGGCAGGAATTATGTAGTTGACCACTTGCCATTCCTACATGCTAAATATCTAAGCTCTGGGCCCTATGGTTTCAGAGAAGAAGATTTTTGAAGCTTTTTTCCATTATGAGTCAATAGGAGCTAATGGGCCCCGGGGCGTGGTCCGTTTGGACACCAGGGGCATGATTGGCAGGAATTATGTAGGTGACCACTTGCTGTTACTACATGCTAAATATATAAGCTCTGGGCCCTGTGGTGTCAGAGAAGAAGATTTTTGAAGCTTTTTTTTTTCCATTATGAGTCTATGGGAGCAAAGGGGCCCCGGGGCGTGGCCCATTTGGAACCCAGGGGCATGATTGGCAGGAATTATGTAGGTGACCACCTGCCATTGCTACATGCTAAATATATAAGCTCTGGGCCCTGTGGTTTCAGAGAAGAAGATTTTTGAAGCTTTTTTTCCATTATGAGTCTATGGGAGCGAAGGGGCCCCGGGTCGTGGCCCATTTGGAACCCAGGGGCATGATTGGCAGGAATTATGTAGGTGACCACCTGCCATTGCTACATGCTAAATATATAAGCTCTGGGCCCTGTGGTTTTAGAGAAGAAGATTTTTGAAGCTTGTTTTCCAGTATGAGTCTATGGGAGCGAAGGGGCCCCGGGGCATGGCCCTTTTTGAACCCAGGGCCATGATTGGCAGGAATTATGTAGGGGACCACTTGCCATTGCTACATGCTAAATATCTAAGCTCTGGGCCCTGTGGTTTCAGAGAAGAAGATTTTTGAAGCTTTTTTTCCATTATTAGTCAATGGGAGCGAAGGGGCCCTAGGGCGTGGCCCATTTGGCACCGAGGGGCATGATTGGCAGGAATTATGTAGTTGACCACTTGCCCTTGCTACATGCTTAATATCTAAGCTCTGGGCCCTGTGGTTTCAGAGAAGAAGATTTTTTAAATTTTTCCCATTATAAGTCTATGGGAGCTATATGTTGCCATGGCAACCAGAATTCCAATCTGATCAGCCCAAAAACATTATGCAGCCTTTCCCCCTACCTGAAGATGCTTCACATAAAATTTGATCAATATTGGCCATGGGGTATTAGATATATACTTATTTTAAATTGTTTACGGACGCACGGACGGACGCACGGACGCACGACGGACGACGGACAAAATGTGATCACAAAAGCTCACCTTGTCACTACGTGACAGGTGAGCTAAAAATCTATATAAATCCAGGGTATCCCATATGTTGTCTGAAGAACCGGATATAGAAGGCTTCAGCCCTACCGAGTGTCTAGACAGAAAATATATACACATTGTTGACAGTATTATAACGTCCTCTGATATTACATTGCCCAAAACAAAATTTAGGCCCTACCTAAAACCCTACTGGGATAGGGTTATGAAATATTTGCATGCGACGATGAGAGAAATGCGGCGTAAGTGAATTCATGATGGGCGACCCAGAGGATCAAACTTTCCTTCGTACAAAGATTATAAGTCATCGAAATCGTTATTTCGTGCACACCATCGAAGGTGTGCAGAAAATTACTTGATTGAACTCAATACAGAAATTGATCAAGCTGCCGAAGTTGACAGCGCGGTCTTTTGGAAAAAAGTTAATAATAGGCGAAAGGCGTCCCATACAAGCGCGGGATCTGAAATAAGATTTCATGGTACTGTTTGTCGCGACCCCGCTGAGATAGCTTCTGGATGGGGCCAATATTTCAGCGACCTGTACTCAGATTTAGATCGTGAACACTACGACTCTAATTTTCATAAGAATGTCGAGCGCGAAGTAAAAACTATTATTGCCGAACTTTCATCCAGCGCAGGAATTAGAGACACTGTATATATTTCGGCAGACGAGGTTAGCAGATCAGTTAAATACTTAAAAAAGAAGAAAGCTTGTGGTCAGGACAAAATTTATAACGAACATTTGATCTATGGTGGGCCCGTCTTATATGAGCAGCTGGCAAAGTTTTATACGGATATGTACAACTATGGGTATATTCCTAGATCCTTAAAAGAAGGCATTATAAGCTGTTTGAGAGAATTTTGCTGGACAAGGTCGAAAACAGTATCGCAGCACCGCTCAACTGGCTACAGGGAGGCTTTAGACCAAATATTGGCTGTAATATGACGTCAGTAATGTTTAATGAATGCATTCTGTACGCCAAGGAGAACCGTAGTAAGCTTTACGTGTGCTACCTTGACGTACAGAAGGCTTTTGATAGAGTTTGGCATTCCGGTCTCTTTCTTAAGCTTTTCCAGCTTGGCTTAAGATCAAAGCTTTTGAAAATAGTTATTGAACTGCATACTGACATGAGAAGCCGGGTACTGTACAAAGGGTATCAGTCCGAATGGTTTGCTGTATTGCAGGGGACCAGACAGGGTGGAGTGTTATCTCCCTTCCTTTATTTATGCTTTGCTAATGGGCTGTTGGATGAGCTGAGTGAGAGTACTGCTGGGCTCAAACTACTTGACAATAAGCTGTGTGCACCCTCTGTAGCTGATGATATGCTTTTGGCATCATTATCAAAAAAGGGGCTTGATGAGTTAATGGAGATCTGTTTTCGATATTCTTGTAAATGGCGTTATGAGTATGCACCTATGAAATGTTCAGTTATTGTCTATAACGAGTCAAGATATGAATACATTAAATCTAATCGCATTTGGTTTCTTGGGAATAGCTTAGTAGAAGAAGAAGAGAACTATAAACACTTTGGTGTTATAAGTAACAAATATCTGAATCTTAACCCTAATGTCAAAGCTACAACAGACAAACTAAAGAGTACATTTTTCAGCCTAGTGAAAAGTGGAATATTTTACCAAGATACACTTCATCCACTGACATGCAAAAAAAATCTATAATGCAGTTATTTTACCTAAAGCCCTATATGGGTGTGAAAACTGGTCACCTCTTATGTCTAGCCAGCTGCTCACGTTAGAACGGGCGCACCGATTCTGTATAAAGTGTATGCAGTCGTTAGGGATACGCGCTAGAACGGACGTTGCATTAAGTCTTTTGGCTATGTTTCCCATCGAAACTGAAATTGATTGGTCAGTTATGCAGGCTTAATTCCAATTGTTGGGTGAAAACTATGTTTGTCCATAGATTGATGGCTTTCCAAATTAATCCGTCATCAAAGCAGACAGAATTTTTCCCAGATATACATAGGTTATTATTAAAATATGAACTTTATCATGTCCTGACCACATATCTTGAATCTGGTTCTTTCCCTGTCAAATATGCATGGAAACGTATGATAAAGACAAAAGCACACGAGTGTGCTACATTAGCATGGTATGGCAGAGTTTCGAGTCCAGAATTCCATAGGTTCTCTATTTTACATACCGAGTTTAGTCCACACTGGCTATGGAAACTTTCAAAGGAAAACAGAAAACTGTTAAAACCTTGTATTTCAGTCATACAAGTGATCTCTAACCTGAATTGTATCAGCATAGACGATGCAGTATGTAACCGCTGTTATGCAAATTCTAGTAACAATGTTGATCACTTCGTCCACGAATGCACTTATCTAAACAGGGAAAGAGCCAGGTTGTGGCAGGAAATTTTTTATCTCGTGGTAGATATTTATACGTATTTGATTAGCCGGGACACATATTTTATAACAAATGCATTTCTTGGTGCAGACTATTCAGAATTTAGACAGCTTTTATCTGATAGGAATGATGCTTTCCAACCTACTTGTATTTTTAACATACACAGAATGTGGCAGGCATACAAATATAGTCATTGAGACAATTGTTCGCCTTCTTGTCGCGTTAATCCTTGCATTTCATCAGGGACGGGAAAGTGAGCAAGTGAACAATACATATCACGTGAACATGTCTGTGAAATGAACACCCCCTAAGCCCCACTTAATATAGAGTAAACTGGGAATTACGGGGGTGTACATTATTTCTCTAGTTTCGACTCCGAGACATGGGTTGTGGGTGCTCGTTGGGGCCGCCTCATTGAGGCGGTTCCAACGAGTACAAACAACCTGTGTTTTGCGGGCTGAATAAGGGAAGTATCACGGATTTTCATCAGAAAAGTACCCATTTTGGACATGGGAAAAATGCACTTTGTCGCACGGGTGTGCTATCGTAATGAATCTTACACCCATATAAGATAAAATCATCTTAAATGATTCTGGATATTGGTATTGCTGCTGTTCTATATAATTGTATCATAATGTAGGATTTCTAGAGTTATATGTTATTATATTTCGTTTCATTGTTGTATCATATGTATGTCACTCTTCATCATGGAGGAAATAAAGAATATCTATCTATCTATCTAATTGGCCGTACACAAAAAAAGCCCTTTTTTACCTTAGACCTCTAAGTATGGCCTTGACCTTTGAGGTACAACACATCATCTCATGATGGTTAACATTTCTGCCAAGTAATTTCATAATCCATCACAGAATAAGGAAGTTATTGACTGTCCCCTTTTTTCCTTTGACCTCTAGGTATGACCTTGACATTGGAGGAATGGACATTGGTCTTGCAAATGACTCATGGTCTAATGACGGTGAACATTTCTGCATGGTTACTTTATAAATAAAGTCCATCCAGAAATAAAAAAAGTTATTGACTGGACACAAAAAAAAAAAACAACTTTTTTACCTCTGACCTCTTAGTATGACCTTGATCTTGGAGGTACCGACCTGGGTCTAGCGTGCACCACATCGTCTCATGATGGTTAACATTTCTGCCAAGTAAATTCACAATCTATCCAGGAATAAGAAAGTTATTGACTGAATACTAAAAAAGGCCCCTTTTTGTCCTTTGACCTCTTAGTACGACCTTGACATTTGAGCTCCCAACTTGGGTCATGCACGCAACACATCGTGTCATGGTGGTTAACATTTCTGCAAAGTAATTTCAAAATCCATCTAAAAATAATAAAGTTATTGACAGAACAAGGCCCCTTTTTTACCTTTAACCTCTATGTATGACCTTGACCTTTCAGGTACCAAACTGGGTCATGCGTGCAACACATCATCTCATGGTGGTTAACATTTCTACTAAGCAATTTCAAAAACCATCTAAAAATAAGAAAGTTATTGACCAAACACGAAAAAAGGCCCCTTTTTTACCTTTGACCTCTATGTATGACCTTGACATTTTAGGTACCAAACTGAATCATGTATGCAACACATCGTCTCATGATAGTTAACATTTTTGCCTAGTAACTTCAAATTCCATCTAAAAATAAGCAAGTTATTGACAAAATCCGAAAAATGCCTCTTTTTTACCTTTGACCTCTAAGTATGACCTTGACCTTTGAGGTACCAACCTAGCACATCGTCTTATTAAGGTTAACACTTCTGCCAAGTGATTTCAAAATCCATCTCAAAATAAGAAAGATATTGACCAAACACGAAAAAAGGCCCCTTTTTTTACCTTTGACCTCTAAGTATGACCTTGACCTTTAAGGTACCGACCTGCCTCATGCGCACCACACATCGTCTCATGGTTGTTAATATTTCTGCCAAGTAATTTTAAAATCCATCTCAAAATAAGAAAGTTATTGACCAAACACGAAAAAAGACCCCTTCTTTTGCCATTTGACCTCTAAGTATGACCTTGACCTTTGAGGTACCGACCTGCCTCATGCGCACCACACATCGTCTTATGGTTGTTAATATTTCTGCCAAGTAATTTTAAAATCCATCTGAAAATAAGAAAGTAATTGACTGGACACGATTTGCCCATACATATATACATACCGACAAACTTCCAAGGGAGATAATTCATAAAGAATAAATGCGAGAGTTATAGTTCTTGCGCACTGCACGTCGTCTAATGCTGATTAATATTTATATGAAGTTTCTTGAAGATAGCTCGAACGGTTTTTAAGTTATAGAGCGGACACGAATGTGTGACAGACGGACAGACAGACAGACGGACAGACAGACGCCCGGGGGAAAACAATCTGTCTCTCCGAAAAAAAAATTTTCGGGGGAGACCTAATGATCCAGTTCCCATGATCAAGGTGGCCGCCATGCCCAAATATGGTAAAAACCTTAACAAATGTTCTTCTCCAAAACCTCCTGGCTGATTTTCTCTAAACTTAATTTGATTTCTTAAGCTTTTCAATGGGAAAAGTGTAGAACAATGCATTTTTCCAAAAAATATTGTGGTCTGTTGCATGAGAATAGGTAAAAATGAATGACTATGAATGCTAAAGGTGTGAGCTTGGCTCAAGGTCGCTTGGATTATAGGTCCACTGACATTTCAGAACATATTTTCTCTGAAATCAGTGAGCCAATTTCAGTTAAATTCTATATGCAGCAAAAATTTGTTCGATTGGTCAAGGTCACGTGACAAAGATGGCCGCCATGCCTAAATATGGTAAAATCCTAAAATATTCTTCTTCTCCAGAACCACTGGACCGATTGTCTTGAAACTTGGTATGTAGTATCTGGTGACAGAGTACTATGAAATTTGCAAATATGATGACCCAGGGTTGACCTTGACCTATTTTCTGCCAAGGTCAAATTTGGTTTCTTAGTATTTTCAATGGGAAAATGGTAAAACAATGAGTTTTTCGGAAAATATTGATCTATGCTATGAGACTGGGTACAAAATGAAATTCTATGAATGCTTAAGGTCAAGGTCATTCAGTGACCTTGGCTTAAGGTCACGTGGGTTGCATGTCCATTGACAATCCAAAATACATTTTCTCGGAAGCCACACTGGGCCGATTTCATTAAAATTTTATATTCAGCCTAAGGACAATGAGGAACTAGACATGTGTCCAAAGTACACAGATGCCCCCGCCATATATCTTTGTCGATATGGCTTGTACCCATTCTCTAGAATGGCACAGGGGTGTCCGGAGGGACCCGGAGCTGTCCACAGGGACCCAAGGTCTGTGTCAGTGAATGCATCTTATCATAAGGAACAATAATATATATGGTTAAGTGGTGGGGATATGAATTGTTTCTGAGATATAAGGCCTTTTATGAATTGAAGGGGGCGGGGCATGGTCCGGGGTTGACCAGAGGGAGACAAAGTCTGTGTCTTAGAATGAGTCATATCATAAGGAACAATAATATGTATGGTTTAGGTGTTCGAATCTGATTAAGTCTGTGTCAGTCAATGCATCTTATCATAAGCAACAATAATATATATGGTTAAGGGGTGGTGACATGGATAGTTTCTGAGATATAACGAAGGGGGCGGTGCATGGCCCAGGGGGGACCCAAAGTCTGCGTCTTGGAATGTGTCATATCATAAGGAACGATAATTTATATGGTTTAGGTGTTCGAATCTGATTAATTTTCAAGATAATTAGGCGGGGCATGGGCCGGGGGTGACCGGAGGGACCCAAATTCTTTGTCTTGGAATGTGTCATATCATAAGCAACAATAATATATATGGTTTAGGTGGGGGGGGGGGGGGGGGGGGGGGGGGGCGGGATGAACCCAATGTCTGTATCAGTCAAAGCATCTTTTCATAAGGAACAATAATATATATGGTTAAGGGGTGGGGATATGGATAGTTTCTGAGATATAAAGACTTTAATGAAGCAAAGGGGGCGGGGCATGGCCCAGGGGTGACTGTAGGGACACAAAGTCTGTATCATGGAATGTGTCATATCATAAGGAACAATAATATATATGGTTTAGGTGTTCGAATCTGATTAATTTTCAAGATAATTAGGCATTTTGACAGTTTTGCATACAAATTTCTATATAAATGGGGGGGGGGAAGGAGTCGGGATGGACCCAATGTCTGTATCAGTCAATGCATCTTATCATAAAGAACGATAATATATATGGTTAAGGGGTGGGGATATGGATAGTTTCTGAGTTAAAAAGACTTTAATGAAGCAAAGGGGGCGGGGCATGGCCCAGGGGTGACCGTAGGGATCCAAAGTCTGTGTCATGGAATGTGTCAAATCATAAGGAACAATATATATGGTTTAGGGGTTCGACGAATCCGATTAATTTTCAAGACATTTAGACATTTTGACAGTTTTGCATACAAATTTCTATATAACGGGGGGGGGGGGATGGGGGGGTCGGCATGGACCCAATGTCTGTATCAGTCAATGCATCTTATCATAAGGAACAATAATATATATGGTTAAGGGGTGGGGATATGGATAGTTTCTAAGATATAAAGACTTTAATGAAGCAAAGAGGGCGGGGCATGGCCCAGGGGTGACTGTAGGGACCCAAAGTCTGTGTCATGGAATGTGTCATATCATAAGGAACAATAATATATATGGTTTAGGTGTTCGAATCTGATAAATTTTCAAGATAATTAGACATTTTGACAGTTTTGCATGCAAATTCCTATATGACAATTTTGACCTGTTACGCAATCTGACCCCTAGGCCCACCCAGGGGCACGACTTTGGGTCAACTTGAACATGAACTGATAGGTCTTGGTCTGAGTAGATGTCATACCAAATTTCAACTTTGTAGCACAACAGGTAAAAAAATTATATGCAAGTCCGAGGTTTCAGCTCGACATTTCAGCTCGACATTTCAGCCCGAGGTGGTTACGAACAGGACATACGCACGAACGCACGTACGCACGTACGGACGTAACATCACGGCGAAACGCTATATGCCCCACTCCTGCCAAGGCAGGCGGGGGCATAATAAAAAAATTTTGAATTGTATAGGTCAGATTACCAAGATGGCCGCACTGCCCAAATATGGTAAAAACCTTAAAAAATCTTCTTCTCCAGAACCAGTGGGCCGATTGTCTTCAAACTTGGTATGTAGAATCGGGTGACTGAGTACTACCAAGTTTGCAAATATGATGACTAGTTTGACCTTTACCTGTTTTACGCCAAGGTCAATTTGGTTCCTTGGGCTTTTAAATGGGAAAAGGGTAAAACAGTGCTTTTTTCCAAAATACTGTGGTCTGTGGCAAGAGAATAGGTAAAAAATATGAATGTCTATGAATGCTAAAGGTCAGCGTCGTTCAGTGACATTGGCTCAATGCCGCTTGGATTATAGGTCCACTGACATTTCAGAATACATTTTCTCTGGAACCACTTGGCCAGTTTGATTTAAATTTTATAGGCAACCTTAGTGCAGTGAAAATTTGTTAGAATGGTCCAGTTCACATGACCAAAACGGCCGCCATGCCCAAATATTGTAAAAAAACTTAAAACATCTTCTCCAGAACGCCTGGGCCGAATGTCTTGAAACTTTATGTAGCATCGGGTGACTGAGCACTACCAAGTTTGCAAATATGCTTACCCCAATTTGTCCGATTTTACGCCAAGGTCAAAGGACGGGTTACAGTTTTCTATTGCAAAGTGTCTACTGAAAGAGCTAATTCTTGAAGTCAACAAAAACTGTTCAAAATACACTCATAAGGTAACCAAACATCTCTGGTTTGTTGGACAAATATTTACTTTTTCATCCGCATGCGTTTTCGTAACAAAATTTCCGGTTGAATACATGCACTACTGGTCGTGTGTAACATTGCGCCAATGGAAAAAGTGAAGACCTCTGTGGTGTTCAAAGGAACATTGCATGGTCGTCCACATTGTTAACCGGAGAAAACGAATCACCACTTTATTTCAGAAACAATAATGCTTTCAAAAATGCTGATGTTTTGGCGGTTAACGATGTGGAGGATGTTGAAAAATAAACTTTTATCGATAAAATAAGGTGAGAAAATCAATGAAATCAAAGTACTGTGCATACTCGCACATGAACTGTACATATACAAAAGGACAGCGGCTGGCCATCTGTATGAGCACGACCATCATTCTTTGCTGGGCAAACGGGAATGCTTTTCATTGATGAATTAAAGGACTATCATGTAAATGCTGTCGCATGCTGTGCATGTTACCTGTATGCCATTGGTTCATGTTTACCTTCCATTACCAGTTTATGTCTTATATTGATTACAGAGTATGTAACATTTCATATTTTCTGCAGACATTTCCCTGAATGCTGGTATAAATAAAATTGTTTTCAGAGGACAACAATGTCCCCTCACTATAAATGTACATGTATCTAAAACACCCATTTGACTTTAATAACTAGATTAAAGTCAACAAAGTGTAAGCTGCAAACCAGCCATTTTTGGTCAAAAGCTGAGTTTTTTTGGGAGCCTATCACCTTAAAAAAACATACAGTCATTAAAAAGCTCAGATCACCAGACAAATTTGGTAGACTGTAATTAAATACTCTACCAATTTTCATAAATTCTTAAATGATATAGGTTACAGATAAGCCATTACTGGCCCCAAAAGAACAGGTTTCAAGAGACCTTGGCCTTAGATTGCAGACATTAAGTTGCAGAAAGGGTTATCCTTTGGAAGCAAGGATATACACCACAGAACTGTAAAATATGGAGTGTACATGTTTTTTGTTGGGCCACACTAGCTAGTTTTGGCCAATGGGGCTTCATCAGTGACCCTAAAATATTTTCAAAATTCAACAATGGAATCAATGATCCCAAAAGGAAGAGAATATATAAATTACACTATGATGTCGGGCAGGGAGACTTTTTACGGGCGCCACACATTCTGAGACACCAGCTCTAGTGACGTTAAATAAGTTGAAGAAAGGGTTTATCCTTAGCTATTTTTGGCCACAATTTTTTTTTTGAGGGGGGAGGGGGGCTGTGAGCTTGAAAAAAGTCAAGGTCACCAAAATCTAATCAAATCTGCGGTATGTTGTAATGGTATAGTTTGTTTGTTTGATTTGAGGTTTAACGTCCCCGTCAACACTGTAAAGGTCATTTTTGGAGACGCTGCTTCCAATTTTATGGGACTTTTACCCGACATTGAGATGAAATGACATCTCAAGCCCTGTCGCCCAATGAAACCAATAGGGTTTATTAGCATGGGCGGTCCGCCTTGCACCGCGGTTCCTGGAGAGGCTTAGATCCTCTAAGCGGTTTACCAGTACTAATGTGCGGGCCGGATTCAGCTCTGCGTGGAAGCATCATGCAGCTCATATATTTATTCAAGCCCCTATGGACGGGGGCCGTAATGGTATAGTATACCAAGTTTGAATGCAATTAATCAATTTGTTTATGAGAAATTGTGCAGTCAAGCCTCTTTTTTGTCCCAAAATCGTCTGTTTTTGGGAGCATGTGACCTTGAAAAAAGGTCAAGGTCGACAAAATATAATCAAATATGCGTCTTCTTATTATATTGTACTAAGTTTGACTGAAATTAAGCAGTTTATTAATGAGATAGAGTGCAGACAAGCCATTTTTGGCCAAAAATTGATTGTCTTTGAGGGCCTGTGACCTTAAAAATGGTCAAGGTCACCAAAATCTAACCCTATCTGCGGTATGTTATATTGATATATTGTACCAAGTTTGACGAAAATTGGTCATTCTTTAATGAGATAGGGTGCAACCAAGACATTCTTGGCCCAAAAGTGACAGTTTTGGGGGGCCTGTGACCTTGAAAAAATGTCAAGGTCACCAAAATCTAATCAAATTTCCGGTATCTTGTAATGATATATTGTTCCAAGTTTGATTACAATTAATCAATTCGTTATTGGGATAGAGTGCAGACAAGCCATTTGTGGCCTAAAAATGTCTGTTTTGGGGTCGCTGTGACCTTGAAAAATGAGGTCAAGGTCACCAAAATCCAATCAAATCTGCTGTATGTTGTAATGATATATTGTGCTGTTCTGGTCTTTCTGCCAACATTTTAAATATATATTTCAGAATCGAAAATACATTCCGTATTTATAACAGCACTTCTAACATATTATACTAAATACATAAAACTTCAACACAATATAAATTTCTTATGCACATACTGTACATATTATTGTGTCACGTGATACAAGAAACACAGATTATGATATGGACATGTAGATTAGCACAATTTAATGTGGTTAATTGTTAAAAAAATGTCATATTACTTTGGCAAATCACCAAATACTGACAATTACCCAACTTGTAGAAAAACGGAAGTCACGTGACTGCACATGTCATGGTTAATTAAATATTGTTGTCATATTAACGCGCATATGTTGGACTATATTGCATATAAGTTTCATCAAGATCCATCGTAGGCACAAATATGGTTAAACTGTAACCCGTCCTTTGTTTCCTTAGACTTTTCAGTGGGAAAAGGTTAAAATAATAGATTTTTTCGGAAAATATTGTGGTCTGTGACATGAAAATAGGTACAAAATGAATGTGTGTGAATGATCAAGGCCAAGGTCATTCAGTGACCTTGGCCAAAGTTACATTGATTGCAGGTCCTTTGACATTTCAAATTACATTTTCTCTGAAACTACTTGGCCAAATATGTCCCTCCCACTGAAGGAGAGGGGGATATATGGTTTTTGGTAAACAATATTTATTTCACTAAAGAAAAAACATGTTTATATAACATAAATACAAATTTCATAACAGGATTTGAAAACAAGCCAAAGGCTTATGTGAATCATCTCCTTGTCATATTATTTTTGGTGTGGATCCCGTCGACGGCGTGACACGTTCTTGTGCGCAAGATATCTCATGAACTGGTAGGTGGATTTTAATTTGCATGGATATAACATTGGGACAGGATGAAGAACTTATAGGTTTTATTGACCTTGACGTTACTTTCAATGCCACACCCATGCTAAATAGGACAACTTTAGGCCAAATTTAGGTTGTGTGCTGAATATCTCATGAACTACTGGGTGGAATTTAATCAAATTTGCACCGATACAATATTCGGACAGGATGAAGAACTGATTCGGTTTTGGTGACCTCTTTTCAAGGTAACAGCTGTTCTAAATAGGTTAAATTTAGGCTGTGTGCAGTATATCACATAAACTACTATGTGGATTTTAATCAAATTTGCACTGATATAACATTGGGACAGGATGAAGAACTGATTAGGTTTTGGTGACCTTGACCTTACATGTATTTTCAAGGTCAAAGCCGTGCTAAATACGCCCAATTTAGGCCATATTTAGATTGTGTGCAGTATATCTCAAGAACTACTCTGTGGATTTTAATCAAATTTGCACAGATATAACATTGGGACAGGATTGAGAACTGATTAGGTTTGGGTGACCTTGACCTTATTTTCTTCTTCTGACTGTCTTATTAGAACTACAAGATGACCTGAATCAACTAGCACTGTGGGAGGCCGATTGCAGATAAGTTCAATGTGGTCACAGCCATACTAAATAGGTCAAATCTAGGCCAAGTTTTGGTTCTGTGCAGTATATCTCATGAACTACGTGATAGATTTTAAATTTGCATGGATATAACATTAGGACAGGATGAATAACTGTTTAGGTTTTGGTGACCTTGACCATATTTTCAAAGTCACAGCCATGCTAAATAGGTCAAATCTAGGCCAAATTTTGGTTCTTAGCAGTATATCTCATGAACTACTTGGTAGATTTTAATCAAATTTGCATGGATATAACATTAGGACAGGATGAAGAACTGATTGGGTTTTGGTGACCTTGACCTTATTTTCAATGAGGAACCCAGTTTATAATGACCTTCACCTATTTATCAGTACCAAAGATCATAGTCATTCAGATGAGAGAAAAAGGAACCAAATTATACACAGGGCTCAGGGGAGCGATCAGGACCTCATGGTCCTCTTGTTATTTAATTTTGATAAAAAGCTTATGCCATCAATCCCCACCAGAGGCATGCTACAGATGAGAAATGCCTGAGGTCAGCCACCAGGCTGCAGAGATATAACTGGTGAAAAGTGCTGACGGACGGACAACGGCTTGAAGACTATACTATGAGGTGAGCTAAAAATATGTGTCAGCTAATACATACGAAATTTCAAAACTCTAGCATGTACTGTTCAAACGTTTTGCTGCGAATAAAAAAAAACGTGTAATGTGCAAATGCCCAAAGTTACAAAGGACCATAACTCAGAAGTAAGGCTGCCACGATTAATCGTATAATCGATTAATCGATCGATAAATTCCACAAAAATGATTATCATTTCTGATTTGCTTTTGATCGATTACTTTATAGGTACAATTTACTACCCAAAGTTATGCCTAAAATAGTTTGATGAGTGGCAAACAGTGCAGACCCTGATGAGACGCCGCATTATGCGGCGTCTCATCTGGGTCTACACTTTTTGCTCAGGCCTGTCTGTTGAAATATACATATGGTAAAGTGCAACATATGGTAAGAGTCATGCTCAGACAGAAAGCCAGACAGGTAAAATAATGACAAAAATCTTAGCGATTACTAATCGATTATCGATCGCAATGACAGGACTGATAATCGATTATCTTTTCAGCTCCGATTAGCCAGCCCTACTCAGAAGTGCATCTGACCAGGGTTTATGCTGTTTGCTTAAAGAACAGGTCAAACGAAACAGTCTAAGACTCTGTTTTATCACATGGCGTCGAGTCTGAGATTGTTATAACGCCGTAATCCACTATTTGATTTAAATATGCAAAGCAATTAGATATGCCCCGTATCGTTATACATACGACGACCATAACAACGTCGCGTTTACTAATTGACATTTTTGTAAACAAATCGTGAATAAAAAGCGTTTGTCATATGATAAACATAATCTTGCATTCGTGCTCATGTATTATTAAATTTATTAAACTCGGCAAAATATAAGTGGAGGCAATGATCAGGAATCGATACAGTCAACCACCAGCTCCAATCAGAGACACCAAAGGGAAAGACACACAAACATGAAACAAGAGACCCTAATGGAAACACCAACAGCGAAAAGCCAAAAGGACAGTTACTTTCCCACAAAATGGCCAATGGGGGCCTCGCATTTTATCCCTTTTTATCAACTCGTTCAATAAATTCAATAATGCATGGACACTCATGTGAGATCCTCTATCTTCTTATACTGAGTCGGTCATATTTGGCCATTACCTCTATGTGCATGACCATTTTCCCAGCCGCTACTATGAGAGACATAATCGACCCACCAATGCTGTCAGTGCTTTTGCTGCACATATGAGCTTACAAACCATGAAATGCAGCACAGAGGATTTTACATGAGTCATCATGTATAAGTGAATTTATTAAACGAGTTGAGAAAAGGGGTTTTCCTCGCATTTTATCCCTTTTACTCGACGAATTTAATAATAATAATTTCATCGAGGATCTTACACGAGTGTTCATGTATTATTGAATTTATTAAGCGTTGGGGAAAAAGGGGGTAAATGCAAGGCTTAGCCTCGCATTTTATCCCTTTTCTTCAACGCGTTTAATCAATAATGTATGTGCACGAATGCAAGATTCTATTTAGCATATAACATTTAAAACGCGTTTTATTCAGTTGTTTAAAAATATCAATATTCCGCCATTAGTAAACGCGACGTCGATAAGGACGTTACGGGGAGTATCTAACTAATTTGCACATTTAATCCACCAGTGGATTATCGAATTAAGTACATGACGTTATTACATTCTCAGACTCGACGTCATATGATAACAATTCTAACCATGTATTAATTTTCCAATTTAATGTCAGCATACAACAGAAAATCTCGAACAGGTGCTGGTAATCCAAGCTGTGGAACTGTCCTTGTTAAAGGTTTCTGGAGTGGCTCCCTTAACACTTTACGACAACAGACTACTAATGTTGTTGGGTTAGAAGCATACTCTTCCAGCAGTTCATATATTTCAGGTTTGTTGAAACAAGACTGTCTCAGTTTCTCATCTTTCAAGCATTTGTGAAGAGCATCATTGGTAAACGCTCCTGCAGCGTACAGCAGTTTAATGATTTCCACGTTTTTTCGTGATATAGCTAATTCAAGTAAAGTCTTTTTACACCTTAAACCATAAAGATATATTATGTTCTGTGAATCAAATTGGCAACCATGACGTATCAAAGCTATAATGGCTTCTCTGTTATTGTTTTCGACAGCTGATACCAAAGGTGTTGTTCCCAAGTGACATTTTTCATCACAATCAGCTCCTGTTTCACAGAGCACTTTCATCAGTTCTGTAGATGCGAAGGATGTAGCTTCAAACAGAATATGTCTGGTCATGCCAAAGTATTTGGGTTTTAATAATGCATTTGCTCCATGTTTTAAGAGCTTCATAATGACTTTTTCATTTCTGTAATTACAAGCAGTCCAAAGTGGAGTGGAACCTCGAACATTTGCAAAATTCACATCTGCATTGGCTGCTAGAATCAAGTCAAAGATTTCTGGAATGTAGTTCTGTATAGCATGGTGCAACGCAGTCTCGTTCCTACGGTCTGTCTCGTTTATAGGAACTCTTGCATCCAAAAGTATTTTAACAAGCGTTAGACTTTCTCTCATCACTGCAATAATTAATGGTGTATGCCAAGGATATGGTCTCATTTTATTAGAATAATGTATGATTGATGGAACAGTTCGGTTTTCAAACTCACATCTTGGGACAATGGACATTTCACAATCAGCAATGTCAAAATATTCCAACAGGAGATTAACCATTTCAATGTTTTCCTGGTAACAAGCTTGCACTAGTGGTGTATAATGATGTACATTGGCTGTGTTGGGAGAGGCGCCATGCTTCAGCAGATACCGAACCACTTTTAAATGTCCACCTGTAGCTGCCAGAATCATAGCATCATCAAAATTTCCATCTACTGCCTCAATATTCGCACCACTGTCCAGTAAAAATTTTACACCCTCTAAGTTTCCAAAATGTGCAGCAGAGATAAGTGCAAGGTCTATATCCTGTTTTGTTAAGATCGCCTGTCTCTTCTTAAATTCTTCTTCTATTAATTCACGGCTTTTGCAGATCTCATATTCATGCAGTTCATAAAAACTCCTGCAAAATCAAAAAGCCAATTTTATTGTGATTCAGACTTGAGGTTTTCTTTTGTTTCTTACAGTTACGAGTGAAGAGCAAGTACGCCTTAACCTTTACCACCCTCTAGGCGAATTCAGCAGATGACAAATTGTTGATATTTTTTCTTATTTTTCCCAGAAACCAGGACTTGACATCTCATGCAGTTTGTCTCCATAGGAGACAATTCGCATGAGATGTTAAATCCTGTTTCCGGGGAAAATTAGAAAAATGTTTCAAAATGTCGTCTGCTGCGATAAAATACCCAGCATGCAGAGCGTTAATGGGTTTTTCTTATGTCATCACTCACAAGTTTTTTGTTGTTATCATTAGAAGAACAAACACATACTCCAAACATTACGCAAACACGCCTATGCAAATACATTGCCACCTTCATCGCCGAAAATATGAAAATTTTAAGACGGAACATTTGTGATATTTTTCTTATTTCTGCTCAAAATATAGGTTGGGGGTACTCGTTAGAACCGCCTCGACCAGGCGGTTCTAATGAGTACCCGCAATCTATATTTTAGAGCAGAAATAAGAAAAATAAGGTTTACCCCTAAAATCCGCAGTTTTACTATATAAAAATGGGGTTCAATGGGGTCAAAATAATATAGGCGTGTTTTCGTGATGGTCATCCTGCCATATCTTCAAATCATAGAACATACCCATACGCCACAGTGCATTCCTTCTTACCTTCAAATCTGATCCTTTTTTATGATATGAGCCCCGCCAAGCGAATTTGTGTCTTCGAGCATTCCGTCATGACAAAGTCTAACTGCGCATGCCCAGCCATTCAGAGGGGCCAGGGATATGGCTTTCTGTCTGAAGGTTCCTAATGATTCACTGCTTGTATGAGCGCAGGCTCGCCTGAACCTTCGCTGCTCGCATAGGCGATAAGTACCAAAATCGCTTGACGGGGCCCAATTATGTCAACCTATTTTTTCTTATTTCCGTTGCAGGAATTACTTATGTGTGCTTGTTGAACCACGTATTTGAGCAAGAATAACACGAACAAGAAGGCTAAGATGGTTCTGATTCGCTCAACTGGTTTCATGATCTAACATAGTTTGTGTGTGTCAAGTGGATCTCGGACTTTAGACATTTCTGCATTAAGCACTGGCAGCCATGTTTTTATATGAAGCAGAACAATTTAAGTTAGTCTGGCAGGTGGTCTAAGTTTAAATATAATTGGCCTAAAGGGTCACGAGATGTTGTCATTTAAAGATAACTGGCAGGCATTTTTTCATTGCAGCAAACATTTTCCTAAGCAACATTCCTGTATTTGCGCTGCGCATCAGCACAGTGCTATTTGTATTTGGTTAAACTGGTGAAATGTTGAAAGCTGTGTAATCTAGAGGCTTTACGAGGTGTGACTTAATATGTTCACCTCGAGTTTGTCTAAACAGTGCAACATAGTCTATTAGGGAACAAGACAATTCACCGACACGACAACTCAAAGACACGGGTTTTGGAGACAATTCAACGACACAATTGAAGACAATTCACCGACACTTTTTAAAGACAAATTCACCGACACATGATTATAAAGCATTCATAGCCAAATTTTATCACGTTTTTGATTAAAATAAGGAATGCAAGTTACCCTTATTAATCTTTACATATTTATGACAAGCGACTACTACTGCTGATAGACAGACGCCATTTCCAGCCGCATAGGATGACTGACGTATTGGGTATTCCGTCTGACCTAGGCGGATGACAAAGAAAATAGCTCACTAAAAGAAGTATTTTTAGCTCACCAGAGCCGAAGGCTCCGGGGGAGCTTATAGGATAGGCAGTTGTCCTTCGTCGTCTGCGTCGTCTTCGTCAACATTTTCAAACGACATCTCCTCTGAAGCCACTGGGCCGATTCAGCCCAAATTTCATCTGTAGCATTCTTGGGCAGGGGGATTGAAGGTTATGGTCTTCTATTTACATTTCCATAGGCTTACATGTTAATATTTGACCCTGTACCTGATAAATCTGCATTTCAAATTGATTTTCTTACCCCAAAACATGGTAAACAAACTGCCAACTACAAAATTATACAAAAAAACAAGGGTGTCATGTGGCAATTTCAAGCATTCTAACTGTCTAAGGGAGGTAACCCTGCCTCAAAGTGAAAATTCAGTCTTGGAAATTCAGAGATACCACATGTACAATTATTATCACAACAGAAAATTCAGGAGACAGTTCACTTTGTTTTCTTTATGTGTTTAATGCACATATAATACCCTGCAAGAAAAAAAATAACAGCTAAGTATTTCTCATCAGTTTCATAATTATATCCAATCAAATGTGACTATTGTCTCATACATGGCTAAAAGCTGGGTCCACAACCTCCTTTTCCAGGCTCATAACCTGAAAGTTTGCGTTTTTAATGAAAATCGGCTGATTAGTTTGGTTGTTTTGTTTGTTTGTTTGATTTGAGGTTTAACGTCCCCATCAACACTGTAAAGGTCATTTTTGAGACGTTGCTTCCAATTTTGTGGGACTTTTACCCGACACTGAGATGAAATGACATCTCAAGCCCTGTCGCCCAATGAAACCAATAGGGTTTATTAGCATGGACGGTCCGCCTCGCACCGGGGTTCCTGAACAGGCTTAGATCCTCTTAGCGGTTTACCAGTACTAGTGTGCGGGCCGGATTCAGCTCTGCGTGGAAGCATCATGCAGCCCATATATTTCTTCAAGCCCCTATGGGTGGGGGCCTTTAGTTTGGTTGTTATCGCAACTTAGAGTTTCCATAGACTTATAATGGGGAAAATAGAAAAATGGCATTTACTGCCAAGCCTCTGCAGATATTTTGACAAAACTTTCATAGAAATATTCCATAGGTAATCTACTATCTGCCGTATGATTTTAGGCCTTCTGCTCATTTTTATTGGTTACCATGGAAACCAAAATGCAAAAAATAGACCAAAAATACTAAAAAAATCATCTCCTCAGAAACCATATGCTCTGGGAAGGCTGAGACTTTATGAAAATATTCACCATATTTGCCTTTACAGGTTTTGTGTTTTTTTATGAAATTTGGCCTTTTAGTTTTGTTGCTATGGCAACTTAGAGTTTCCATTGACATATAATGGGGAAAACTGAAAAATTGCATTTACTGCCAAGTCATTGCAGATATTTTAACAAAACTTACATAAACATGTTCCTTGTGTAAACTTCTCTCAGCCATATGCTTTTATGTCAACCTGGGGGTCCCCTAGGTTGTGCCGGGGCCATGCCCCGCCCCTCCACTTCATAAAATGCCTTATATCTCAGAAACCTTACAGATCCCAACCCCTAAACCATATATATTCTTGTTCCTTATGATAAGATGCATTAAGTGACAGCAATCTGGGGGTCCCCCGGGATGTGCCGGGGACATGCCCTGCCCCTACTATTTCATAAAATGCCATTTATCTCAGAACATATTCAGATCCCCACCCTAAACTATATATATTCTTGTTCCTTATGCTAAGATGCATTAAGTGACACTAACCTGGGGGTCCCCCGGGATGTGCCGGGGACATGCCCCACCCCGAATGTAATATCTTGCTAGAGCAGTTATATGAGAATGTGTGGTATACACCCCTGTAGGTCCTAACTTTAATTAAACGTGGAGCGCTGTGGTGCAGTGGTAAAGTATCCGACTCGGGATCGAGAGGTACCGGGTTCGATCCCCACGAGCGGCAGTGTTGTTTCCTTGGGCAAGAGATTTTATCCACATTGCGTAGTACTGGTTTCTTCCCAGGAAAAGAGGGCCACATGGAAGATTAGTACTAGTTTACTAAATGTGTTACCCTCTATAAATAAGGTCGATTATTATTATTATTATTATTATTAAACTTGACATTGTTATAATTGTATGTATGTTGTTGCATGCTTGGTCTTTAGAATAGATTAAACTGTAGAACTAACAAGACGTGTTTTCACTGTCTCTACAATAGCTGCTAGTATTAAAGAACATTACATATTTTGGCGACGAGGATGGGATCCTGAAAAAGGAAACTTAGAGATTTATTCCAGTTCAAAGGAACTGTTTTTAATTGTTCAAAGGAACATGTTTAAAAGAGATAATGGAAAGTAGAAGTAAAACAAAGATCAGGAATTGATACAATTAACTTACTCCACCCATAAAAGACACCAAAGGGAAAGAAATACAAACATTAAGCGACCAGACCATAATGAAAACCTAAACAAAGGAAGGCCATAAGGACAGTTACTTTCCCACAAAATGGCCATATGGAGTATTGTTCAAAGGAACATAATTTTTGGGCAGCCTATTGGTTTACAATAATTTTGCAGAAGTCTATTCTCCGCGGATTTTGGTGGATTTTTTGGTGACAACTAACTTCCAAAGTTCGTGAATGATGGCATCCAAACTGGACATGCCAACTCCACCGCTGTTTAAGGTGATAGGTGAAAATACCAACTTAGACAAATCCTGGGAATTGTACCTCAAAAGATTTGATTATTACATAATTGCCAGTGGTGTTACAAAAGATGAACAGAAAAAGGCTATGTTATTACACCTGGCAGGAGAGGAAGTACAGGACATTTTTGAGACTCTAGGAAATTTAGAGGAAAATAATTATTCTCAAGTAAAAGAGAAATTATCAAATTATTTCAAGCCACAGAAGAATATAGCTTATGAAAGACATGCTTTCAGATCCTGTACACAAGAAAAGGATGAAAACATGGACAATTACATCATACGACTAAAGAAAATGGCTATTTCATGTGATTACGCTGACAACACTTTAAATGACATGAGTAGGGACCAAATTGTGGACAGTTGTCAGTCAAATGAACTCAGAAAAAAGTTCTTAAAAGAAAAAGACTTGACCCTCACAAAAATACAGGAAATCTCACGAGCTTCAGACTTGGCAGATCTTCACAGTAGTAAAATGGCACAAGAGAAAAAGAGCCTGGTGCACAGCGGCGATACACGGGAAAAAGAGGAGTATGCTTACAAAACCGACAAATTCAAGCCCAAAAGAAAGCAGTATCATCCCCGTACACAGCCTAAATCGGCAAGAAAACCTAAAATAGTTTGTTTTCGTTGTGGATATGAAAATCACACAGGTGATAAGTGTTACAGATCGCGAAATGTCGTTTGTTCAGTTTGTCACAAAAGAAATCATTTTAGTCACATGTGCAGATCAAAGATAAAGAAAAAGGTTAATTATGTGGATGAAAATGATTCTGAAAATAATGACGAAAGTGATCACAATGAGGATGTATTAAGTGTAGGCCACGTATTTCAGGTAACAAATTTTGAGTCAAATAGTGTTGAAATTTTAATTGAAGGCAAATCAGTGAAAGTATTAATTGATTCAGGTGCTTCTGTAAATTGCATGGATAAGGATACCTTTTATTCTGTGAAATCTGCATCTACAAAAGTTGAAAAATCAAATGCAAAAATATATCCTTATGCCTCACAAATTCCATTGAAGTTAATTGGAGTATCTAGTTTCAGTGTACTAGTGAATGGAAAAATGCATAAGTTACTATTTCACATAATTGATGGACAGTGCAAACCAATAATAGGTCTTAAGTGTGCTATGGATCTAGGAATGATAAAGCTCTGTGTGAATTCTACGGAAGCTCAGAAAAGCAATGGAAATGTAGATTCGATATTATCTGAGTACAAAGATCGATTTGAAGGGCTCGGAAAAATGAAGGATTTCCAGCTAAAATTACACATCGACAGGGATGTACAACCCGTGGCGCAGCCCGCGAGGAAAATGCCGTTTAAAATGAGGGAACAGGTGAAAAATAAACTAGATGAGCTGTTAAAACAGGACATAATTGAAAAAGTCGAAGGTCCAACTTCTTGGCTTTCACCCCTAGTGTTGGTACCTAAAGAAAATAATGACATCAGACTGTGTATAGATATGCGTCAAGCCAATACTGCTGTATTAAGGGAACGCTTTCCCCTTCCAAATATTGATGAGACACTTGAAGAAATGAATGGCGCACAGATATTTAGTAAGTTAGACTTGCGCCAAGGCTTCCATCAAATTGAGCTCGAACTAGGAAGCAGGGACATAACAAATTTTGTGACATACGACGGAATTTACAGATATCGCAGACTAAATTTTGGTATTTCTTGTGCACCAGAGACTTATCAAAGGATCATCCAACAAACTTTACAGGACATTGAAGGATGTAAAAACATATCTGATGACATAATTATCTTCGCAAAAACTCAGACAGAACATGATAAAATCTTGAGAAAAGTGTTGCAGAGACTAAGAGACAAAAATCTGACATTAAATAGTGACAAATGTATTTTCAACAGAACCAGCATTTCATTTATGGGACATACATTGACATCTCAAGGATTAAAACCACAGGACTCCAAAATTCAAGCAGTATTGAAAACAGAAAGGCCAACAAATGTAAAGGAAGTAAAATCCTTTCTTGGACTAGTGTCATATTGTTCAAAGTTCGTACCTCAGTTCGCAACTATAAGCGAGCCATTAAGGAAATTGACACGGAAAAATGAAGCATTCCGTTGGGACAAAGAACAACAAATAGCGTTCGAGACACTCAAATCGGCATTAACAAGTGCTGAGGTTATGTCATACAACGCGAGGCGTTAGCAGTTAATTGGGGTATAGAACGATTTCATGTTTACCTGTATGGAATAACCTTTACAGTGTTAACGGACCATAAACCATTAATTAGTATTTTCAAACCCACTCACAAACCGCCCGCAAGAATAACTAAATGGTTATTACGTCTTCAGCCTTATACATTCAGGCTAGAATTTCAGCCCGGTGTTTTGAATGCATCAGACCAGTTATCAAGGTCTCCATTAAAGGATGAACAGAGTGACTATTTGAGTGAAGAAGCAGAACAGTACATAAATTATGTTACTGAACATTCAGTGCCCAAGGCCATGACACTGGAGGAAATTGACAGGGAATCATCAAAGGATGAACTGTTTCATAAAATAAGACAGTGCTTGAAATCAAATAAATGGTCAACCGGTGACAAAACTTTAACACCATACTTTAAAGTGCGCAATGAACTATCATTAAATGGAAATTTGCTACTGCGCGGAACCAAGCTGATAATACCTGATAAATTACGGGACAGAATCCTTTCAATATTACATGAAACACACCAAGGTATTTATCGCTCTAAAGCTCTTTTACGAGAAAAACTATGGTGGGCAGGAGTAACCAATGATGTAGAAAGACTTATCTCAAATTGTGCTGTATGTCAAAGACTATCAAATCCAGTCAGCCCCCCACCAATTCAACCAACAGAATCACCTAATAAGGCTTGGGAAAAAGTAGGAATAGACATTACAGGTCCATTCAAAGGAGGACAATACTGTTTAGTGTTAATGGACTACTATTCTAGATACCCGGAAGTTGAAATAATGCAAAGCATAACTTCTACTGCTATCATAAACCGACTGATCAAAATCTTTGCAGCCCATGGGTATCCAGTTGAATTAGTTTCTGATAATGGGAGACAATTTGTGTCAGATGAAAGTGACATGGCACTCCTTTTCTAAAACGCTCTTGTGTCTGATGAAAATATGATATTCTTAACAGGCTGTGTGTGTTCGTTAGAGTCGCCTCATCGAGGCGGCTCGAGCGGATACCCGCGGTCCTCGTCTTGGAACGGAATCAAAAATACAGTTTACCCATGTAAACCCCAGTCTCTTCTTCTCTTTTGCTATGTAATGTGGGGCATGTAGGGGTGTTCTATATACAGACTTGTTAACACGATGCTAACTCTGGTCAGTCTGTTTTCTTATATGGACATGGCTAGGCGTATATTAAGACGTTCTTTTACAGTATACAGCGGAACTTCGATGGCTCGGACACCGATGGCTCGTTTACCATAGCTGAGTCGATTCCTTTCTTGGGCCCCTAGGGAAACTTCTACGTAGGGAATGGTGGGGATAATTGAGGATGTTTTGTCATGTTTCTTGCAAATGTTTGACGTGTGTTCTCGTTGGAATCGCCTCGATGAGGCAATCCTATTGAGCACACACAGCATACATTTTCTATAGTACACAGAAAAGATGTCAAGATATCTCGTTATTCCTCCTGGCAGTAACCATCAGTGGCTCGAATTACCCCTGTTTCGAACAGATTTTCGAGGTCCCAAAGGTGTAAGACCATTGAAGTTCGACTGTACTTGGTAGACATCAATATAAAAATCCTATTTGTCATAGGTGACTTAAAAATTCCCGACATTCACGAAATTTATGTGTTATGTCTGGCGTTATGCTGTTATCTTTTCTGTTCTGTCTACTATCCCCTTCTTTTCTCTCAATTTATTTTTCCGTCTTCTCCCTTCGGTCATCAAACTTACTTTGTAACTATCGGCGTCTGCAACGGTTCGTTGTGATGGAAGTTCACACAAATGGTCTGCTCTATTTATTATTATTATTATTATTATTATTATTATTATTATTATTATTACTTCGATAAATGTCAAGCACAAATAAAAAGTTAACGTGTTGTCATATCAACACTCGCAGTATTCTAGCTTATAACCCGGACTCAAAAAGCAACCAAGATAAGATGGACGAAATTCGGCATACTTTGTGTAATCAATACGAGTTTAGTGTGATTGGAGTGACTGAGACCTGGCTCACTTCGGCTACATCGAGTGACGATATTGATCTATATATTGAGAACTATACTTTTTATCGAAAGGATCGTGGTAACAATAATAGGGGTGGGGGTGTTGGCTTTTTCATCTCGAATAGCTTGCACTGTATACCACGTCTTGATCTCTCTTCGAACGATATTGAACTACTTTGGTTGGAGATTAGGACAAATCACAAAATAATATTTGTTGGGGTATGTTACCGACCTCCAGGCCAAACCAGGGATGTCCAAAATATATTTCTCACGTCATTAGAAAACTCGATTGGAAACGTAAAACTAGCAAGCCCAGACCTTATTGTGCTCATGGGGGACTTTAATGATAAGTGCATTGACTGGAATCTACCACATTCACAAAGTGAAGTGGGAAACAAACTTTCTAATGTTTTCATGCAAAATAACTTATATCAGATTATAAATGAGCCGACTCGGTATTTTAGTAATGAGCCGGTGATATTGGACTTAATCATAACTGACTGTCCCCACCTTGTTTTTAGTTCAGGAGTAAGCCCCCCTCTTGCGAATTTGGATCACTGCACAGTTCATTGTGACTTTAATGTTCAAACATACCGTCCAAAATCTTTTAGGCGAACAGTTTGGGATTACAAAACGGCCGACAAAAATGCCCTGAACGAGGCCTTGGCCTCTGCTCCATGGGGAGTCCCGTACACACTTCACGATAACTTAGATGATATAGTTAACTTCAATAACTCGATTATTTTGTCAACATGCGGAGAACATATTATTAATAAAAATGTAACTATACATACCAAAGATAAATCTTGGATGTGTAATGAGGTTCGGTTGCTCATACGTAAAAGAGATCGTTGCTTTAAGCGTTATAAAAGAACGTTATTAGCTCAAGACAAGTTAAATTTTTACGTCGCCCGGCGAGAAGCGAATAGGGCTAAAAGAAATGCCAAAAAGCGTTTTCAATCAAAAATTGTTAACTCCCTTAGTGATCATAACTTAGATATCAGAACTTTTTGGAAACTCTCGAAACGCATCCTAGACGCTAAATCTGAACGCACGATACCACCGTTATTAAATAATGATATATTGGTGCCCGACGACTCTGGCAAGGCTGAAATATTCAATGACTACTTTGCCTCTATTGCCTCACATGACCATACTGTACCTTCACCCAGTCTGCCCGACTTTCAGTTTAAAACGGATATGCGTATTAGCAATATTGAAACTACGGAGTTGGAGGTACATCGCTTATTATCCCAGCTAAACGTTCATAAATCAACCGGCCCGGATGGAATAGGAAATTGGATCCTTAAAAACTGTTCTGATTCACTTTGCACGCCTTTGACAACCTTATATAATAAATCTCTGAATGAAGGCGTGTTTCCCAGGATATGGAAGCAGGCAAATGTTTGTCCCGTATATAAAAAGGGAAACAAATCTGACAAGACAAACTATCGTCCGATATCTCTGTTATCAAACATGTCAAAAGTCCTTGAAAAAATAGTTTATAAACGTCTATATGAATACTTAATTGAAAATAGATTACTTACTGAAAAGAACTCCGGTTTTAAGAAAAATGATTCCACCGTAAACCAATTACTAAAAATAGTTCACCAAATTTATCAAGATATAAATGATGGAAACGATACTTGCATGGTATTTCTAGACGTGTCGAAAGCTTTCGACAAAGTATGGCACGATGGGCTAGCTTTCAAAATACAACAAATGGGTGTCGTTGGCAATCTTTTAAATTGGCTCAAGGACTATATATCTGAACGTTATCAGAAAGTCGTATTAAATGGGGTGGACTCAAGCATATGCCATCTAGAAGCTGGTGTCCCTCAGGGATCCATACTGGGACCCCTTCTATTTTTAATGTATATCGATGACATTGTCGATGATATGGAATGTTTTATTAATCTCTTCGCTGATGACACTTCCGTTCAGCAAAAAATAACCGATACCTCGTCTTACGATAAAGTGAATAGAGATCTCCAGCGATTGAGTGTTTTCGGGAAACAGTGGCTTATTAAGTTCAACGCAACGAAGACAGAGTATTTGATCATATCAAGAAAACGTAACCTCCCAAATCATCCAGACCTATTTTTGAACGGTGAAAAAATATTGAAATCTAATCATCATACACATCTTGGGGTCACCATCAGTGATACTCTCTCCTGGTCAGATCACATCAATGGAGCCATTGCTAAAGCTGATAGACGACTAAATATAATTCGCAGATGCCACAGACTGCTGCCAAGAAATTGCAAAGAAACACTATATAAAACAACAATCCGCCCAGTCTTCGATTATGGCGATATAATTTACGATGCTTGTCTAAAATCTGAATCAGATGCTATCGAAAAATTCCAACGTAAAGCAGCGCTTGTTTGCACGGGTGCTTTTAGAATCACGAGTAATGACCGTCTCTTAAATGAACTAGGGTGGGGAAAAATGGAAAATCGTAGAAAGGTGCATAGGCTTACCCTGCTTTATAAAATTATAAACTTGTTAACTCCGCTGTATTTGAGAGAAACCTGTAATCTTATACCACATAACACTGATGCGTATACCCTCCGAAGAAATAATGCACTTCTCGTACCCTTTATAAGGAAAGAAATATTCTCTAAATCTTTTTTTCCAAAAACCATACGCGAATGGAATAATTTATCTATTGAAATTAAAACATCTGATAGCATACACATCTTTAAAGAAAAGTTGGAGAGAGTACATGGACCGAATAAAACCAATAAACTATACTCATACGGACATGGTTGGCCCACCATAAATCACTGCAGGATGCGCCTTGGTCTTAGCCACCTAAAAGGTCAGCTTTTTAACTATAATCTTATAAACGCGCCCTCTTGTGAAAATGTTGATTGTAGTGACGTAGTAGAAACGCCGTCACATTTCTTTCTTTTTTGTCCTAGGTATGCAGATCACCGGCATACAATGCTTTCAGGAATTTCTGAAATAATTTTTCCAGGTACCAACTATAACACTATTATAACTTTAATGGCAGAACATCTTTGCAATATTCTCCTACAAGGATCAAACGAATTAAGTGTGGAAGAAAACAAAAAGATTTTTGACCATGTTTTTAAATTCATTGAAGAATCTGGCCGTTTCGATCACAATGAGACCGTTGCACTTGAAGATAGCCCGTAATACTTTGCAAATAATGTATCATTATGTTAGCTCTCTCTCTCTCTCTCTCTCTCTCTCTCTCTGTATCATAACGCTACACCGTGTGTTTGTCCTACCATAAAACCTTTCACCGGATGTAAATATGTACATATTTTATATGTTATATGTTATTTCTTGTCATTGTGTTTGAATATGTATTGTCCTTTGTAAATGTCTGTATATGTTGTATGTGAGGAGACCTACTAGTGGCCCCTGGGCTGTTAGGAATCCTCGTTAAATAAATAAAGCATTAAATTAAATGGAAACTTTTTTAGCTGAAAATGGAATAAAACATCGAAGAGTTATCCCATACTGGGCCCGAGCAAATGGATTAGTGGAAAACTTTAATAAAAGTCTGAAAAAAGCGATACAGGCAGCATGCCTTGAGAAGAAAAACTGGAAAACTGAAATATACAAATTCCTAATAAACTATAGGACAACACCACAGTGTACCACAAATGTTCCACCCAGTGAATCATTGTTTAATAGACAGATCAGAAATAAACTTCCTTCCTTTGATAAGGGAAGTGCTCCATCCAAAATAAGGGAAACTGATGCGAGAAAGAAGGCGATCATGAAACGAAACGCAGACAAACATGCAGGGAAGGACTACAAACGATATCGCTTGGGACAGAAAGTACTTTATATACGTCGAGACCAACGAAAATCCGATTCAAATTGGGAAAACGAATGGTATACAGTTATAGGCCAATATGGACCTAGGGTGAAGCTAAAATCTAAGCTGAATCAGATATTTTACAGACATGCCTCCCACTTAAGAGACCTGAATGAACTTAACTAAAATTCCCATATACAAATTTCATTCAGAAATTAACAGTGACATTGGATTAGGTGTGTAAGTGTGATGAGTGTAAGGTTTTGACAGTTTCATTTGTTTCAATTATCAGAACACTTAAGTTTGCCATGCTCCAATGAAATAATGACTTTTTTAGAGGTCTTATCAGATACTCTTAAATTTGATACACTTGATACAGGAACTGTGTCTGGACTAATTCTTAATTGGATTTTACCGCATTCAATCTTGTAAAGCACCCCTGAATTATAAGTGCTAGGTATTTAAGCTTAGAGTTTAAATTTAAATTTTATCAAATTTAATTTTAATTTTAAAGGAAGAAAGGGAATGTAATATCTTGCTAGAGCAGTTATATGAGAATGTGTGGTATACACCCCTGTAGGTCCTAACTTTAATTAAACTTGACATTGTTATAATTGTATGTATGTTGTTGCATGCTTGGTCTTTAGAATAGATTAAACTGTAGAACTAACAAGACGTGTTTTCACTGTCTCTACAATAGCTGCTAGTATTAAAGAACATTACACCCTCCACTCCATAAAATGCCATATATCTCAGAAACCACACAGATCCCCACCCTAAACTATATATATATTCTTGTTTCTTATGCTAAGATGCATTAATTGACACCAACCTGGGGGTCCCCCGGGTTGTGCCGGGACAGTGCCCAACCCCCTCCACTTCATAAAAGGCCAAATATTCCAGAAACCTTGCAGATCCCCTGCCCTAAACCATATATATTCTTGTTCCTTATGATAAGACACATTCAGTGACACAAACCTAGGGGTCACCAAGGGTGCTCCCGGGCCATGCTTCACCCCTTGACTTCACAAAAGACCATATATCAGAGAAACTGTTCAGAGCCCCACCCCTAAACCATATACATTCTTGTTCCTTATGATAAGATGTCATCAGTGACACCACCATGCGGGTCCACCCAGGGTGCCACAGGCCATGCCCCACCCCTTTACTTCATTAAAATCCATATATCTCAGACACCATACAGATCCCCACCCCTAAACAATATATATTCTTGTTCCTTATGATAAGATGCATTAAGTGACACCAACCTGGGGGTCCCCCGGGATATGCCCCGACCCCTCCACTTCATAAAAGGCCATTTATCTCAGAAACCATTCAGATCCCCACCCTTAAACTATATATATTCTTGTTCCTTATGATAAGACACATTAAGTGACACCAACCTGTGGGTCCCCCGGGATGTGCCGGGGACATGCCCCACTCCTTCCACTTCATAAAATGCCATTTATCTCAGAAACCATTGAGATCCCCACCCCTATTCTCATTCCTTAAGATAAGTTGCATTCAGTGACACCAATTTTGAGGTCCCCTGGGATGTGCCAGGACCATGCCCAACCCAACCCCCTCCTCTTCGTAAAAGGCCAAATATTCCAGAAACCTTACAGATACCCACCCCTAAACCATATACATTCATGCTCGCTCCACCCCTTGACTTCACAAAAGACCATATATCTGAGAAACTGTTCAGAGCCCCTCCCCTAAACCATATATATTCTTGTTCCTTATGATAACACGCAATCAGTGACACCAGCATGCAGGTCCCCCCAGGGTGCCACAGGCCATGTCCCACCCCTTTACTCCATTAAAATCCATATATCTCAGAAACCGTTCAGATCCCCACCCCTTAACCATATTTATTCTTGTTCCTTATGATAAGACTCAACTTCATAATAGGCCATATATCTCAGAAACCATTCAACTCCCCATCCTATAATCACATATATTCTTGTTCATTGTTATTAGACACATTCAGTCACCCCCGTCCTTGGGGGTCCGCAGGGGCCATTTCTCTCCCTGCCACTTCATAAAAGTGCCTCATATCTCAGAAACCATTCAGATCCCCACCATTTAACCGTATATACTCTTGGTCCTTATGATAAGACTTATTCATTGACAACAATCTTGGGCTTTTCTGGGATCTGCCATGCCCGATTCCCTCCATTGCTTAAAAGGCCTTACATCTCAGGAACCATACATACATATTCCCACAGATAAACCATATATGTCTTTGTTCCTTTTGAAAAGACGCAATTAGTGACACCAACCAGGGCTCCATTGGATCCATGCCAAGATATCTCTACTTTTATTAAACACCTAATATTTCAGATACAGTCCACATGGGTGCTCATTTGGGTATGGGGTTTGTTTGGGAGACTTTATAATTGGTATAATAAAATCATATCATGTTATAATACATGGCTGCCATTGGGTAGTGTCCACCTGAGCTCAGGTTTATGAACTTTGGCTCTTTGGTTTGTTTGCTATGCCAAGTTATGAGTTTCCATTGTCCTATAAAGGGGAAAATTAAAAAATGACATTAATGCCTTTCAAGATATTTTGTCACACTTTCATAGAAATGTTCCTTTAATAATATTCTTTTTGGCCAAATTGTTGCCACAGATGGGAAATTGTCAATTGTCATCTGTTGTCCTGCAACAACACATTCAAGCGGCATCAAATCTAAAGCCACGAGGCTTATTGGGTCCAAATTTTATCTGTAGCATCCTAGGGCACAGGGCTTCCATGGTTAATTAAAATACATTGCTGCCAGTGGGCAGTGGCCCCCTGAGCTCTGGTGAGCATTGTGGCCCATGGGCCTCCTGTTTTCTTTTATTTTAGAGTAGTTTCTTGCTTGACTCAGAGCAGACAAACATAAACCAGCAACATATTATTGCTGGCTACCGTAGATTGTTGATTCTTTCTCTTGTAGATTGAAGAATGTTGACACTCTTTCCCGCCATTACCTCAATAGTGGGTGGGGTAACGAAAACTGAAATTCTTAGAATCTGAATTGGGTGGCTTGTCACATTCATTCTTTTGAAGAGCCAGTGAGTTGTCAGATATCTGAGTGTGCTGGGTTATATATATTTTGACCAGTGCAATGATTAGCCCTTTGTAGTTGTCAGCGCACTGGCTGTGATAAACTCAGAATTAGGATCATCACCTGACCTGTCATAAATCTTTGGAAATCATCAAATCACAACTCAGTTTACTAGAATGAAGTTCTTCCTATTTCCAGTGGTCTTAATCCTTGGGTTCACTATTTGGAAAACAAGAAATAGAATAAACTCAGATGACGGAAATCAGGAGTGCAGGATCACAAATAAGCTGTAACAGAGTTTCCCAGTACTTGGCAGTTACGAGGAAGTCCGGGAACAGAAGGTGTTCGGAGGGAGCTTACGAAACTTCAAAATATAAGTGAAGGCACTGATCAGGAATCGATACAATTAACCCACAGCTCTCATCAGAGACACCAAACATGAAACATCAGACCCTAGTGGAAACATCAACAGCAGAAAGCCAAAAGGACAGTTACTTTCCCACAAAATGGCCAACTGGCTAATCAAAACAAAATAATATAAGTGATACAAACACTCAAAGACAAACCATAACACAAATAAACCGCGACAGAAGACACGCCTTGGAACGGTCGGTGAAACGAATTCCACTGGGGTCTTAAATCGATTATACGTGGGCTTAAATCGATTTCAAGTCCTCAAGCGGTACAAATCTGGCTATACCCATAATTTTGGCCGGAGACATTGAAACTAATCCGGCCCAAGGTTTCGCTGCGGTTCTGAGAAATGGATAGAATGTGAGGACTGCAACAAACATTTTCACTCCTCATGTTCTGATTTGGATAACAGTCAATTGTTAGATATTGAATCTGTTGCTGGAACTTGGTATTGCAAAGACTGCAAAACTGACTGTGGTCTTTGCAGTGGCGCTGTCCATAATGGCCACAACGCAGTTCAATGTGATCCGTGAGAAATGTGGATACACACTGAATGTTCTTTCATTACAGATGCCAAGTATGGCACTTTGATAAACTCAACCTGCCAATGGATCTGCCCAAAATGTGAGGTGTGCTACTTTTCAGACTCCTTCTTCAACGAATATATAGAACTGAGTAAGGCAAACAAATTCGAATCTCTGTCAAAGGATACCGCTGAAGAAAATAAACCGAATTTTGTAAAAGTTTGAAACTTTGCAGTAAAAACATCAATGGGATAAGAGGAAAAATTCTTGAATTTTTAGCTTTCCTGGATATTCATCAACCACACAGAGTGGCTATTCAGGAAACAAAGATTGACAATTTAATTACCACATCTGAGCTTTTCTTGCCAGTCAAGTGTCTATAGAAAAGATAGGAATTCTCATGGCGGTGGGTGATGCTGCTCATTCACAGAGACATCCCTTACATGCCTTTCAACGACACCGAATCAGTCCGTGTTAAGGTTTTTGCAAATAAAACTTTTCACTTCATAGCAAGTTGGTATCGACCACCAAATGGTATGGTCGAAAACTTCCAGTTGTTTAAAGATCAGCTTAATTGCACTAAGTCACAGCACACGGGTAAAACAACTTCCGGCTGTACATGTTCCTGGTGACCTAAACTTCAGAGACATTGTTTGGCCCGACAAGGCGCAATGTTGAGTCAGTCTGAAGGATAACTAGAGCTGTCAGTGAAACTGACTAGGGCCCCGGCAGCGCTATCAGAGGAGTAGGAAAATGTTGATGTTAAAAAACTGGAAAGAACAAGGAAATGAAAGAACGTACCCCAAAGAATCATTTTGAACATGATTACTCGGTTTTAGAACTTTGGCCGATGTAGAAGTTTTTTAAGTCAATGTTGTGTTAAGATATATTCAGGTCACAGCAGCTTCTCATCACGTAAGTTTTTCACTCCGGATTTTTCAGAATTGCTCAGTCCATAATAACATTTCTGTATGATGAATATTGGTCCATAGAAACACCAACAGCTCACTTCAGTATAACACTCCTGGTATCTTAACAGACCTTTCTGTATTGTGAATATTGGTCCATAAAAATACGTACAGCTTAGTTCAATATAACACTCCTGGTATCTTAACAGTCCTTTTTATCGTGAATATGGTCTTATGGTCCATATAGAAACACTGCTCATTTCAGTATTTTACTTTTGCTTTCTTAGCAGTCCTTTCTGTACAGTTAATATTGGTGTATTGAAACACAACACACTTCTTTATTTAGCTTCTGATGTCTTTACAGTCCCTTCTGTACTGTAAATAGTGGTCCAAAGAAACATTTACAGTTCACTTCAGTGTAACTCCACGGATATCTTGACAGTCCTTTCTGCACTGTGTTTAACACCACTGGCATCTTTACAGTCCTTCCTGTATCATTAACAGTGGTCCATAGGAATATTTCTAGCTAACACCAGTATAAAAATCCTTGTATTTTGTACAGTCTTTTCTGTATCATGAATATTAGAACTCCTTGTTTATACTGTAAGTGGACTCATTAATACTGGCCCATAATGTCACTGTCATTTTTGCCTTAGTATTTTATCTCTTGATATCTACAAACACCTGCCTGTATCCTGAATAATGGTCATGAAATCACTGTCAGATTATAGTAACAAATGGTAATGTGATCTCAATTCTACCATGTCTTGCCAATTAATCCAATGTGCATCCAGTGGGTATTTATGGGTACTTCAAACCAACACTAGTGTCTGTTTATGTCAATGAAGACCTGTTTGTGGTCACTGTAATATGTCCACAATTCAAGACATGCTGGTGAAGGTGACCAATTTGTCCAAATATGATCTATATGAGATCCACTGTTGTGAGTCGGTCCTGTTGATATCTGGGTAAAGCCTTTATCCTTTAACAACTTGACAACCTTGCTGGAGGTTTTATTCAGGTCAATGTTCAAGTCTCCACCAATAACCATGTTATCACCACTGTGACTGTCCATAAAGTCTTCCACACATGTCTTGGTCTCAGACACTGGAGTACATGGTGGACAGTAGAGAAGCAAAATCTTCACACTGTTAGAACTGCACAGGTGTATTTCCACTGCAACAGCATCTATGTTATTGAAGACGGGAACCTGTATCTTCTTCAAAAGGAAACCTGTCTTACTAAGCAATGCTACACCTCCTCCATGCCCTGATGATCTGGCCTTACCAGATGAACAACTATATCCTGGCAAATGAAGAGTATCAGTTTGCTGCCATGTCTCTGAAAGAGCCAGGATGGTAGCAGTAGAGATGTAAGGATCTTTTTCTATGTCTCTTCTATGCACTGTACTGAGACCTTGTACATTAAAAAAACATACTCGGATTATATCTGGATGGACAGATGAAAATGTTTCCAAATCTAACGTTGAAGGAGAGCTTTCTTCTCTTAATCTTGTCATCTCCTGCATCACCAGGTCATCTGCTTTAATAGAATTTGGATTGAAATCAAGCAAGAACAGCCCCTGAAGTGATGTTGCCCGACTAACAGCAACGTAAGCTTGTCCTTTGGTCTGTACCTTATTGAAGGATATGACTATATTGTCAAGTGTAGCCCCCTGTACTTTATGTATGGTACAGGCCCAGCAAAGAACAACAGGAAACTGAATCCTGGTTATTTCAGGTGATGTTTCTGAGCGTCCAGTATGTTGCTTAACTTCAACAGGAAGAATAGGAACTCCATCTCTATAGTTCCGCAGGGATATCTTGGAGGATTGTCTGGCAACTCTTCCAATCTTCTGGTTGTCAAACTGTATGATAAGTGCCTTAGGCATAAGAGAATGTGTTGAGGACTGTATTATGTCTAAAATCTTGCCAGTCGCTCCATTCACTAATCCATCACTAACATCCAGATTCTTTATCAGCATTATTCTGGCATTTACACAAAGGGTCAATGTCTGTGACAATCCTCCAACTGGCTGTGAAGCATCGTAGCTTGTAACAACCTTTGGTATTTTGGTTATTGACTTGATTTCAATCTTTACCTCTGTTTGTTGGTTCAGCATGGTATCATTGTGGTGCTCAACAGCCGCTTTTGTTGCAAAAATATGTAATGCATCATGAGGGAACCTGTGATCAGAGGCATAGATAATTCTAGACTTCAAGGTGTTCTTATCTTCATCAGTATGTGTTGCTGTACGCACTCTGTTCAGCATCTCTGCAAATGGTTGGTCCTCTTTCTGTCGCATAATTTCTGTTAGCTCTGTCATTGTGAAGTTTTTGTCCCACAGACCGGCTAAAACTACAGAAAGCTCTTCAGGATCTACACTGTCTGGGTTTGAGACTTCATAATCAAAGACTTTTTGCTGGCGTACTGGTGGTAGCTGATGAAAGTCTCCTACCGCAAGAATGCTTATCCCACCAAAAATCGAGTCTGTACCTTCTACTCCTTTAGCTTCTTGTAGTCTGCGATGAATGTGAGCAAGCATTGTTCTTCCCACCATTGACATTTCATCAATTACAAGAATTTTGAGCTGTGACATGCTGAGTCTAAAGCTTGCTAGAAGTGAAGGGTTGGACTTCAAGGAGTAATATCTTCCTCTGGGAAGGTGAAGTACAGCATGTAGGGTAGCACCACCAATATTATATGCTGCTGTTCCTGTTGGACTTGTAAGAAGGATAACTGGATAGTCTGGGTTATCTCCTGGTTGTTGTAATATCCTGGAAGCCTGGTGGTAAATAGCTTTTATCAGCTGACTTTTCCCAGTTCCAGCACCCCCAGTAACAAATAGATGAAAAGGTTGGGGTGTGTCTTCTTTAGTCTTAGCTGAAACTACATCCTTACACCAGCTTATGATGTGAGTAAATACAAGCTTTTGTTTGGAATTCAAACTATGAATAATGTCTCTTAACTGTGCATCTTTCAAAGCATTGGGTCTCGTAGAAACAGCTAATGATACAGGTCTACTTGACACCTCTACAGAGCTGGCCTCCCTCAATTCATCTTCTTCCATAATTCTTGCATCATCGACTCTGTGTTGCTCTGCTTGTGGATCAAGCATATCCCATGCATGCTGTGCAGGTCCATCAATACCGTAAGTTTTCAGGGCTTCTTCAACAAGCATACTGTGATGTTCCAGACGATGTTTTGTCTCAAGTAATGTGTCCATTCTGAGTTCATACATTTCTTCATAAGGAATTTCGCTGGTATCATTTCTCAAGTCTTTATTTTCGTCTCGCCAAGGAATGAAAAGCATAAGTTGCTGATGGTAAAATTTTTCGCTTTCCTTGTTGACAGAGAAGACATGGTATCTTGGAATAGCAGGTTTCTGGTACTTTTTCATCAGACCTTTGCCTTCTTTCAACTGTATAACTTTTGGTAAGTTGTCTGTACTTTCTGTATATACAAGAAGTTCATCTGTAGGTACTTGACTTGATGGTCCATACCAAGCTGCAAATTCCCATAGACACAGTCTATCAATAACAGCAGAATCTGGTCTACTCATGTATCTGTCAACAATTCCTGAAGCATAAATATCTGTATCTTCATCATCAAGTTCATCCAAGACAGATTGTGGCTTTAATATTCCTATTCTATCTTCAGGTAGGTCTGTTGGTATCCACACCATCTTTGAACTGCATCTTTTCAGCGGAATGCTTAAGAGTCTATATGCAGCTTCTTGGGCACTTATTTCACGGTTACTAAGATAAACATTTCCAACTTTTCTCAACTGAAATTTAACACTTGCATCTCTCATTTCTTTTGCAGCCTCTCGTAGCATCTGTGATAACTCTCTCTCATCTTTGGTAACATATGATGCTATGTATGTTATACAAGCATAAGGATCACAAACAAACTGCAAATCCATATTTGCTTTCCACAGTTTAAGTATATCTCTGTTGTAGTTATTTGTATTTAGACAGGAGGTTGCCCTTTTCAACACAACAGATTTTCCAGACTTTGAAAACCTCAGAGCTTTGTAGTAGCTGTCTTCCGAAACACCTGCATTTGCTAAGACTTGTGTAAGAGACAGCTCAGCCACTGGGATATTGTCATCATTTAGCACATCATTGACCTTAGACAATATTTCCTTTACCTTATCAGCGGTAAGTTGTACTCCTGTAATCGTATCATCAGTATCGCTTGGTTTCGACAGTAGTGTTTTGTCACTTGGGGGCTTTGGGTAATGGAATCTGCAAACAGTTCCATGTTTCTTACATGCTACTGAATGAGAATGTTGTTGTTTACTGGTCACCTCATCATACAATGGATCATCCTCAGATGGAATTTCGCAAGAAATGTATCTGTCAATCCATTCACAGATTTCCTCTTCTGAGGAAGTGTCCAAATCAGGAGCATTTTCTACCCACAAGACCGCATGGCAATGTGGAGATCCTCGTAACTGGAACTCTGTTCTTTGGAAATAGTTAGTTACTTTGCCAAGTGGAGCTGCATCAGACAGGATTACATCTCTGAAAAATGCTTCAAGCCGATGGTCGAATTGTCTTGCAGCCATGACTGGATTCTGTCTAAGCCACTGGCATTTCTCTTCATATGAAAAACCCTCAATATCTTCTTCACTAAATGTCTGTCCATACTGTTGTGCAATTGCTTGTATTGTTTCTGGCCAGCTTAGATCAGCACATGACAAAGTGATAAACCATGTAAACGCGCCTCTTGCACGCACCATTGCTAACAATTCATACTGAGCTCTCTGCCAATATGAGGGTGACCCTCTCACTTGTTGAAGAAACTGGAATGCTTGGTCTTTCACAAAAATTTCACGAACTCTATCGGGGTTCTTCAATTCTCCAACAGTTATGTCCATACGTCTTGCTTTTCTCAAGGCAATATTTATTGAATTCTGCACCTGCTGCTTTTCACAAACATTTAAAGCATAAAATAGGTAAGGAATCGATGATGCAAATCTGCCATCCCAATTGGTGATTCTCTGTATAAAGTACTTTTTTGAAGTTAACTGAACAGCTCTTTTGTCATCTTCATCATCTTCTAACAATGTCCATTGGCCAGTTGGAAATAAATGAGGAAACGCCAAGGCTTCACATCTTGTGTCAAGGAATGGGTCCAAAGGTCTTTTTCCTTCACCTGGGGCAATACTATATTCCTTTTCTGAGGATGAAATCACGTTGTTTGGATGTAAGCATGTGTCGTACTGAACCCCTCTGACTTTCTCTTGAATATCTTCCGCTTTACCATCATGTACATTGTCCTTATCACTCTGAGAATCTGTAATCTGCTGTTCAGTCTCCCCTTCACTTCTTGATGGAGTCATTTCACTTCTTAATGGGGACTGAGTTGTATTTGTACCAGGTCCCTCTTTACTTCCTATACCACTGTCGTGATTTTCTGTGTTATTTTCATTGAAATGTTCTTCGTTTACTGCAGTATTTTCAGTATCATGTTCTTTATTTTCTGCAGGATTTTCTACACACAGACTATCCCAGAGATGTTCGTCTTCTTCCTGACATTGGTCTGCCCAATTGGTTAGAAGCCTTCGTGGTGCAGTGGTTACGCTACTCGCCTTGTAAACCAGGGATCGCAGGATCGATCCCGGGCTTCTCCAGACTTTCGGATGAGTCTTTAAACCGAGGTCCCGTCTCCGTATGACCTTAGCTGTTGGTGGGACGTAAAACTAAAACTCACTCACTCACTGCCCAATTGGTCACCAGGTTAACATTCTCATATAATGGATTGTGCTGTATCAGCCAGTTCAGAGCTGTAATAACATGATCAGGACGAACATTCTGGTGTAGGTGATGGCCTTTGTATGAGATTTTCCTCTTCAACTTTAATGGTATAATTCCAGACTGCTCAGGTGTCCTTGGAAGTGAAGCACATACACTAACAGTGTCTACAGGAACATTCACAAACGAGCCTACCAATCCCTTCTGACCTCCTCTGGGCAGATTCACTACTTTCAAGAATATAATTCTCTGTGCTATTAGAATACATTCTAGCTCTCTAAGATCGTGAAGCTCACTAGGTATATCTTCAACGAACAATTTGTTTGCTACAGCTGTGGCAGGCATTTTATTCTTCATCAGTGATAAATGACATCCACTACAAATATATCTTTGGTCATCAAGTGACTTTTTGTCTGTTATACAGTTGCTAAGGAGACAATCATCTGTATCGGTGTACTTTCTTCGAGAGAAAATTTGTACCATTTGTCTGTAACACAGTTTGTGACAGCAGCAACACACATACACAGGAAAGTCTTTAATAGACTTGAGAAATTTAAGTCCAAATTTGGATGTAATAATTTTTCTCTTGTCTCGCCTTGATTCTGAAGCTTTCTGTCTAATCTGGTCTTGCATTTCAGGAGTAAGCAAAGATCTTGAATATTGTCTCGACTTTAGTTCTTTCTGTCTTATCTCACTTTGTTGTTCAGGAGTCAGAGATGATCTCACACTCTGTCTGGAAGATGTATCTTTCACTTTTATCTCAGTACGTATTTCTGGAGAAAGCTCTGCTCTTGCACTTTGTCTGGAAGAGGTATCTTTCACTTTTATCTCAGTACGTATTTCTGGAGACAACTCTGCTCTTGCACTCTGTCTGGAAGATGTATCTTTCACTTTTATCTCAGTACGTATTTCTGGAGACAACTCTGCTCTTGCACTCTGTCTGGAAGATGTATCTTTCACTTTTATCTCAGTACGTATTTCTGGAGAAAGCTCTGCTCTTGCACTTTTTCTGGAAGAGGTAGCTTTCACTTTTATTTCAGTACGTTTTTCTGGAGTCAGCTCTGCTCGTGCACTCTGTCTGGAAGAAGTTTCTTTCAATTTAATCTTGGTTCTTGTTTCGGGAGAGAGCTCTGCCCTTGCACTCTGTCTCGAAGATGTATCTTTCACTTTTATCATGGTTCGTGTTTCTGGAGTCAGCACTGATCTTGCACCCTGTCTGGAAGATGTATTTTTTTATTCTTATCTTAGTTCGTGTTTCTGGAGTCAGGTATGCTCTTGCAATTTTTCTCGCACTACAATCTTTCTGCTGAATGGCTTCCAGTTCATCAGAACGTAAGTGTTTCCTTTTTCTCTTTCTATCACTTGTTTCTCTATTTCTGACTTTCTGTCTTTCCAATTCACTCATTGACTTCCTTTGTTTACTTTTTGTTAGTTTATAATAATATTTTCTGTATTCACCTGCGTCTTGCATTTCAGGAGTAAGCAAAGATCTTGAATATTGTCTCGACTTTAGTTCTTTTTGTCTTATCTCACTTTGTTGTTCAGGAGTCAGAGATGATCTCACACTCTGTCTGGAAGATGTATCTTTCACTTTTATCTCAGTACGTATTTCTGGAGAAAGCTCTGCTCTTGCACTTTGTCTGGAAGAGGTATCTTTCACTTTTATCTCAGTACGTATTTCTGGAGACAACTCTGCTCTTGCACTCTGTCTGGAAGATGTATCTTTCACTTTTATCTCAGTACGTATTTCTGGAGACAACTCTGCTCTTGCACTCTGTCTGGAAGATGTATCTTTCACTTTTATCTCAGTACGTATTTCTGGAGAAAGCTCTGCTCTTGCACTTTTTCTGGAAGAGGTATCTTTCACTTTTATTTCAGTACGTTTTTCTGGAGTCAGCTCTGCTCGTGCACGCTGTCTGGAAGAAGTTTCTTTCAATTTAATCTTGGTTCTTGTTTCGGGAGAGAGCTCTGCCCTTGCACTCTGTCTCGAAGATGTATCTTTCACTTTTATCATGGTTCGTGTTTCTGGAGTCAGCACTGATCTTGCACCCTGTCTGGAAGATGTATTTTTTATTCTTATCTTAGTTCGTGTTTCTGGAGTCAGGTATGCTCTTGCAATTTTTCTCGCACTACAATCTTTCTGCTGAATGGCTTCCAGTTCATCAGAACGTAAGTGTTTCCTTTTTCTCTTTCTATCACTTGTTTCTCTATTTCTGACTTTCTGTCTTTCCAATTCACTCATTGACTTCCTTTGTTTACTTTTTGTTAGTTTATAATAATATTTTCTGTATTCACCTGCAGTAGCAACTTCAAGAAGAACAGGAACAATTTCAAAATGCACTGCAGAAACAGATCTTGACAGCTCTAGGATATACTGGTGGAGGTTTCTTCTATCTTCAAAACATAGCAGTACAGAAGTTCCTATTTGTGATGGGAAACCTCTCTGATTCCGTGAATGTGGATCAAAGATATACATGTTACCGTTCCTTCCAACAAACAAACCACTTGTATAAGAAATTCCAGACACTTCACCCAATAACACGAAAATATAGGATGATGAGCTCAATGCACTGTCCAAAGCAGCCTTCATATCCCTGACTGAGTCACATAATCCTGAATGTTCTGAATGAATCGACATTTTGAAATATTGTTTATGATAAAGAACTGGACCTTCTAATTCTTTCACCAAAAGGAACTCTTGATCATGCATTCTGGAATATTTTGAATACAGTTTGGATCCATCTGTGAGTATATTATCCAAACATTTAGCACTGATACTTTGTACAGACTTTGTGAATGCATACATTAAAAACACTAAACAGTTACATGTGCACTGTTTTCCTGCATATTGTTGGAAAGCAAGATGTCCCTGATGGATATTTGCTTTTACTACCAATGTACTCCTTCTTTGACGCTCTTCTTGATCTTTAAAATAATCCTGAAGTAAGTCTGCCATCTTTATGGTTTAACTGTTTTTTATTCTGTATCCATTAATTAACTGTTTTTATTGAATCACATCGTGTAACGAACTGTTTTTATTGAATCACTTAAGCTTCTTAGCTGTGTCTTTTATGACTTCTGGTCCCTGAAATGATGAAAGATTGACATTAAACAGTATTCAAACAGAAGCTGTCGTTGGACCGCATGCCCGACTATTCGAAGAATAATATGTAACTTAGCCATTATATAAAAAATATGTGGAAAAAGGGGCCTAATTCAGTCATAATCCTTGATAGAGTTATCTCCTCTTTTCAATAGATGGGTGTCATGACAGTAAACAATTATTTCAAGTGTCCAAGCAATATCTCAATGGGTTTATGAATAAAGTGAGGTGGTATGAAAATCTTAACCAAGGTGCGACATGGACGCCGACACCAATGCTGGTGAGCAGAATAACATCCCTATTCTTTGAATAGTCCGGCTAAAAAGCAACTCTTGAGTAATCTTGGCACAATAGCCCATAGAATGGAAGAAACATTCTACAGGGAAATGTGTCAAGATTATAGAAAATGCTGAGGTTTTTGCTGCAATCTTCAATAAGGGATCACCGTCACACCTGAAAAATAAAGAAAAACAAGTATTAGAGGGAAGCATACTTAACTGAATGCTTTTGGTAAAAAAAATCACATAACTCTGACCTGCATTACTAATTATCAACAGGGTTTATTATCGACATTCTTATCAAAGTTGAGAAAATATGTATGACCTTGACCTTTGAGGTACGGCTGTGGGTCTTGCGTGTGACACTTCGTCACATTATGGTTAACATTTCTGCCAAGTAATATTTAAATCCACCCAGGAATAATAACAAAGTTATTAATTGGACACAGGAAAGACCCTTTTTTGACCTTTAACCTCTAAGTATGACCTTGACCTTTGAGGTACGGACCTGAGTCTTGCGCGCAACACTCCATCACATTATGGTTAACATTTCTGCCAAGTAATATTTAAATCCATCCAGGAATAAGAAAGTTATGGAGGATAAAAAAATTTGTGGACGGACAGACGGACAGACAGACAGACAGACAGACGGACGGACAGAAAGAAAAACAAGTATTAGAGGGAAGCATAATTAACTGAATGCTTTTGGTAAAAAAAATCACATAACTCTGACCTGCATTACTAATTATCAACAGGGTTTATTATCGACATTCTTATCAAAGTTGAGAAAATATTATGACCTTGACCTTTGAGGTACGGCTGTGGGTCTTGCGTGTGACACTTCGTCACATTATGGTTAACATTTCTGCCAAGTAATATTTAAATCCATCCAGGAATAATAACAAAGTTATTAATTGGACACAGGAAAGACCCTTTTTTGACCTTTAACCTCTAAGTATGACCTTGACCTTTGAGGTACGGACCTGAGTCTTGCGCGCAACACTCCATCACATTATGGTTAACATTTCTGCCAAGTAATATTTAAATCCATCCAGGAATAAGAAAGTTATGGAGGATAAAAAAATTTGTGGACGGACAGACGGACAGACAGACAGACGGACGGACAGAGTGATGCCAACTCTGACCTGCATTACTAATTATCAACAGGGTTTATTATCGACATTCTTATCAAAGTTGAGAAAAATATGTATGACCTTGACCTTTGAGGTACGGCTGTGGGTCTTGACAGACAGACGGACGGACAGAGTGATGCCAACTCTGACCTGCATTACTAATTATCAACAGGGTTTATTATCGACATTCTTATCAAAGTTGAGAAAATATGTATGACCTTGACCTTTGAGGTACGGCTGTGGGTCTTGCGTGTGACACTTCGTCACATTATGGTTAACATTTCTGCCAAGTAATATTTAAATCCATCCAGGAATAATAACAAAGTTATTAATTGGACACAGGAAAGACCCTTTTTTGACCTTTAACCTCTAAGTATGACCTTGACCTTTGAGGTACGGACCTGAGTCTTGCGCGCAACACTCCATCACATTATGGTTAACATTTCTGCCAAGTAATATTTAAATCCATCCAGGAATAAGAAAGTTATGGAGGATAAAAAAATTTGTGGACGGACAGACGGACAGACAGACAGACAGACGGACGGACAGAAAGAAAAACAAGTATTAGAGGGAAGCATACTTAACTGAATGCTTTTGGTAAAAAAAATCACATAACTCTGACCTGCATTACTAATTATCAACAGGGTTTATTATCGACATTCTTATCAAAGTTGAGAAAATATGTATGACCTTGACCTTTGAGGTACGGCTGTGGGTCTTGCGTGTGACACTTCGTCACATTATGGTTAACATTTCTGCCAAGTAATATTTAAATCCATCCAGGAATAATAACAAAGTTATTAAATGGACACAGGAAAGACCTTTTTTGACCTTTAACCTCTAAGTATGACCTTGACCTTTGAGGTACGTACCTGAGTCTTGCGCGCAACACTCCATCACATTATGGTTAACATTTCTGCCAAGTAATATTTAAATCCATCCAGGAATAAGAAAGTTATGGAGGATAAAAAAAATTTGTGGACGGACAGACGGACAGACAGACAGACGGACGGACAGAGTGATGCCTAGGAATATTTAAATCCATCCAGGAAATAAGAAAAGTTATGGAGGATAAAAAAATTTGTGGACGGACAGACGGACCTGCCAAGTAATATTTAAATCCATCCAGGAATAAGAAAGTTATGGAGGATAAAAAAATTTGTGGACGGACAGACGGACAGACAGACAGACAGACAGACGGACGGACAGAAAGAAAAACAAGTATTAGAGGGAAGCATACTTAACTGAATGCTTTTGGTAAAAAAAATCACATAACTCTGACCTGCATTACTAATTATCAACAGGGTTTATTATCGACATTCTTATCAAAGTTGAGAAAATATGTATGACCTTGACCTTTGAGGTACGGCTGTGGGTCTTGCGTGTGACACTTCGTCACATTATGGTTAACATTTCTGCCAAGTAATATTTAAATCCATCCAGGAATAATAACAAAGTTATTAATTGGACACAGGAAAGACCCTTTTTTGACCTTTAACCTCTAAGTATGACCTTGACCTTTGAGGTACGGACCTGAGTCTTGCGCGCAACACTCCATCACATTATGGTTAACATTTCTGCCAAGTAATATTTAAATCCATCCAGGAATAAGAAAGTTATGGAGGATAAAAAAATTTGTGGACGGACAGACGGACAGACGGACAGACAGACAGACGGACGGACAGAGTGATGCCAAGTAATATTTAAATCCATCCAGGAAATAAGAAAAGTTATGGAGGATAAAAAAATTTGTGGATGGACAGACGGACAGACGGACGGACGTTCTCACAAATGGATACTTATGTGGCTATTTTGAGCAAGATTGATACTTAGGTGGCTAATTTTAACCACATAACAGACCTTTTATGTGTCTAACGGAATAAATCGCACTTTCTCTCATTGACTTACATTGATTCTGTCCAAGTTCATAGCCACCTATCTATCCATTTGTGTGTACGGACAGACAGACAGACAGACGGACGGACAGAGTGATTACTATAGGGCACCCACACTTTCAGTGCGGGGCCCTAAATATTGGCTGATGAACGATCATGGCGTAGAACAAAGGGCTTCAAACCAATACAAACAAGAGCTGTCGCATGACAGCATAGCTCGCCTGTTTGGCACCTTCAAGATATAAGGAAAACTATTGAACCATGAAATACAGATCACACTCAACTACATATATTTTGAGGTCAATCAGGTCCCATGGAACATATATTCCAGATATTACATTTCAGAGTCAAATTGTGTCTGAATTATAATCATTGAACAATGAAAATAGGTCACACTGACCTAGATATATTTCTATGTCAATCATCGGGTCGCATGGAATTGATTATTCAGACATGAAGTTTCTCCATCCAATAGTATTCAAGATATAAGTCAAAGTCACTGAACCATGTAATATAGGTCACACTGGCCTGGATATATTTTGAGGTCAATCATCTGGTTGCATTGAAGTAATATCCCAGGTATAACATTTCGTTATCAAAATATAATTCAAGATAATAGGCAAAATCACTGAACCACGAAATATAGGTCATACTGACCTAGATATATTTTGAGGTCAATCAGCAGGTCACATGGAACTAATAATCAAGGTATGATGTTTCTTTATCAGAAAGTATTCAAGAAAATAGGCAAAATCACTGAACCATGAAATAAAGGTCACACTGACTTAGATATACTTGGTGGTCAGTTATCGGGTCACATGGAACTAATAATCCAGGTATGACATTTCTCCTTCGAGAAGTATTCAAGATAATAGGCAAAGTCACTGAACCATGAAATATAGGTCACTGTGACCTAGATATATATTTTGAGGTCAATCGAAGGGTCACATGGCTCTAATATCCAAGGTATGGCATTTCTCCAACCAATAGTCTTCAAGATATAAGGCAATGTCGCTGAACCATGAAATATAGGTCACAGTGACCTAGATATATTTTGAGGTCAATCATGGGGTTACATGGTACTAATATCCCAGGTATGACTTTTCTCCAACAAATAGTCTTCAAGATATAAGGCAAAATCACTTGACCGTGAAATGTAGGTCACCATGACTTTCAACCTTTAACACTTGAACCAATGTCACATGGTTGGCTGATATATAACCAATTGTGTTAATAAACGTGTTAGCATAATGGAAACGTATATAACAAATTACAAAAGATGTTCTAGATTTTAACCCCTAGCCCCACCCAATCCGCCCCCCCAGGCATGAACCCAGGAGTGTGTTGTCTTGGAACCTCAGAAGACACGCCCGGGTATCCAATTTCTAAAATATGAATCCTTTGTGATGAGTGTCTGTTGAGATATAAGCAATTCAAAAACTTTTAACACAGTTTTACAGAGCTGTTCTAGATTTTGACCCCTAGCCCCACCCCGGGGCATGAACCCAGGGGTCAGTTGTCTTTGAATGTCAGAAGACCTTCCCAGGTACTTAAGTTCCAAATATGAGTGCTCTGTGTTAAGTGACTGTTGAGATATAATCATTTGAAAAACTTTAACGCAGTGTGACGGGAACGCACACGCAAACGTGCACAAATGAGGTGACAACAATAGCTCTCCATGTACTTCATACAGGCGAGCTAAAAATGATATGCGATCCTGGCCTTTGACCTACTTAAAGGAAAAGATAACATTGGTCATAAATTTTGAAGCGTTTTAGATATGGCCTTCATATTTGACAATTATGTACCTTATGCCAAGGACTTTCCACTCGTATTAAAATTATGAGTTGTCAACATGACATTGGCCTACTTAAAGAAAACAAAATATCATTAGTCATAACTTTTGATCCGCTGGTCTTCATATTTACATACTGTAGGTTCTTTGTGACAAGGGCTTCCAATTCAAACAAGAGGGCCATGAATCGCTCACCTGAATCCAAGATGTTTCAAAGCTTAAAGAAATGAAGGAGGAGTCATTGAAAGGTTTTTCTATTTTAGCTGTAGAAACCATTTTGTTTTGCAGACCGGAACGATTTTGGCAATTTTCAAAGAGGGTCTCTCAAGGAACATTCCTGTGAAATTATTTTCAAATCGAGCTATTTGCCTAGGAGGAGATGTAATTTAAAGGTTTTTTTTTTTCTATTTTTAGCTGTGGCGACCATTTTGTTTAATGGAAACAAACAATTTAGGCAATTGTGAAAGAGGGTCACTCAAGGAACATTCCTCTGAAAATATTTTCAAATCCAGCCATTTGCCTAGGAGATGTCATTTAAAGGTTTTTCTATTTTTAGTTCTGGCGGCCATTTTGTTTAACTAAGCGGAACCATTTAGGCAATTTTGAAAGAGGGTCACTCCAGGAACATTCCTATGAAATTATTTTAAAAAATGGCAATTTGCCTAGGAGGAGATGTCCTTTAAAGGTTTTTCTATTTCTAGCTCTGGTGGCCATTTTGTTTAACTAAGCGGAACCATTTAGGCAATTTTGAAAGAGGGTCACTCAAGGAACATTCCTGTGAAATTCTTTTCAAATCGGGCCATTTGCCTAGGAGGAGACGTCATTTAAAGGTTTTTTTTTCTATTTTAGCTCTGGTGGCCATTTTGTTTAACGGAGCAGAATGATTTAGGCAATTTTGAAAGAGGGTCACTCAAGGAACATTCCTGTGACATTATTTTCAAATCGGACCATTTGCCTAGGAGGAGATATCATTTAAAGGTTTATCTATTTTTAGCTCTGGTGGCCATTTTGTTTAGGCAATTTTGAAAGAGGGTCACTCGATGAATATTCCTGTGAAACTGTTTTCAAATTGGGCCACTTGCCTAGGAGATGTCATTTAAAAGTTTTTCTATTTTTAGCTCTGGTGGCCATTTTGTTTCACGGAGCGGAATGATTTAGGCAATTTTGAAAGAGGGTCATCCAAGGAACATTCCTGTGAAATTATATCAAAATCCATTCACTGGTTTAGGAGGAGACGTCGTTTGAAGAAAAAGTTTACGCACGCCAGACGCACGCACGACGGACAAAAAGTGATCCCAAAAGCTCACCTCGTCACTACGTGACAGGTGAGCTAATAAAAAGCCTTGTACTGTAAGTGATAGCAAATCTTACATCGGTTATGGCAAGTGCATGTTGTTTAGGTCAAAATCTCTTTACTTAAACGTATTTGTTCCAAAGCTTAGAAGTTTTGTAGTAATCAGAGAGTTTGGAGTTAAGTATAAAGGCTCGGTGGGGGATGCCTATAAGTCCTAGGGTAGGCGTCTCTTGCCTGATGCCTCTAGTTGACCTGTCTCATGAGCTACGTCGGTCAGTGTGTGCTCGGAGGGGGTGTGCTGTGTTTGCCGGGTCTTGTCCATCATCCGTTTTGGTTTCATAACTTTGGGGTTGAGACACACTGATGAAGATTAAATAGCAGAAAGGCCTCTGTGTCTCTAAATTTGGTATAGTTACGTCTTAATTATAAAGGTTGATGAAATCCTAATGATTGATATAAGTATGATGAACTAACGTATTATTTTTTGCTTCTGAGAATAGACAATTGTGAATTTAAGTTGAGCAAACATATTCTCACCTAAACTTTACACGTAATTTCTCCTAATAAGTGCACCAGAAGTTTTAAAGATTGGTAGAAAAAATACCATATTATGCCCAACAATATTGATTACAAATTTTTTGTAGTAAATGATTACAAATTTTTTGTAGTAAAATGGCAATGAAGAAAAGTAATCAATTTGCAACAAAACTTTACATTCCTGTTGTGCAGCCCCCGCCCATAGGGGCTTGAAGAAATATATGGGCTGCATGATGCTTCCACGCAGAGCTGAATCCGACCCGCACACTAGTACTGGTAAACCGCTTAGAGGATCTAAGCGTGTCCAGGAACCACCGTGCGAGGTGGACCGTCCATGCTAACAAACCCTATTGGTTTCATTGGGCGACAGGGCTTGAGATGTCATTTCATCTCAATGTCGGGTAAAAGTCCCACAAAATTGGAAGCAACGTCTCCAAAATGACCTTTACAGTGTTGACGGGGACGTTAAACCTCAAATCAAACAAATCAAACAAACATTCTTGTTGTGTAGATTAGGAACTTGAATGCACTTTCGTGATAATTTTATGCAATCTCATATTGAATTTAAACAAATATGAAAAATATGTGTTTAAATTTAGTCTCAAATGTCATAAAATTCATTCAAGTTTATTCAGAAAGTATGTCTAAATTGAGTCTTCATTCAATATTTACGTCCAGATGAATGTTGATAGCATGGATTATCTCCCTTGCCATTGCGAAATCCAGATGCCATAAAATCTTTGCCTGTAAACCATTTTTGTAGTGCCTGCTTTAAGCATGGTACTAAATAGGAGCCCGGGTTTTCCCCCGTTAGTCTTTTTGTTCGTCAAGTCATCAACATGTGCGATCAACCTGACTTTCACCCTAATGTAAGATTTCACTTCTCGAGAACTGTTAGAGCTCAATTAATCATACTGGGTACAAACCTGCATCTAGGTATTAAAACTTCAATGCAAGCATCAATATATCTTCTTGACCTTTAAAGAAATATATGGGCTGCATGATGCTTCCACGCAGAGCTGAATCCGGCCCACACACTAGTACTGGTAAACCGCTTAGAGGATCTAAGCCTGTCCAAGAACCGCGGTGCGAGGCCGACCGTCCATGCTAATAAACCCTAGATTTATGGATATCCATAATTCGATTTATGGATATCCATGATTTTATTTATGGATATCCATAAATCAGCCGAAAAATGGATATCCATCGATTTATGGATATTCGTAATTCGAATTAAGAATATCCATAATTCGAATTATTGATATCCATAATTCGAATTATGGATATCCATAAATAATTATGGATATATAATTTATGGATATATATAAATACCGATTAAATAGTAAAACGGCGTCCCATAAACGTCGACTCGACAAAAGGCCCATAGGGGCTTGAAGAAATATATGGGCTGCACGATGCTTCCACGCAGAGCTGAATCCGGCCCGCACACTAGTACTGGTAAACCGCTTAGAGGATCTAAGCCTGTCCAGGAACCGCGGTGCGAGGCGGACCGTCCATGCTTATAAACCCTATTGGTTTCATTGGGCGACAGGGCTTGAGATGTCATTTCATCTCAATGTCGGGTAAAAGTCCCACAAAATTGGAAGCAACGTCTCCAAAATGACCTTTACAGTGTTGACGGGGACGTTAAACCTCAAATCAAACAAACAAAATCTTGACCTATATTTCATGGTTCACTAACTTCATGAACTAGACAAAAGTGCCCAGTGGGGCACCTATACCCCCGGCCAGTGCCATCACCTCAGCTGAAAATAGCAATGTCAAAAGCTTCTTTGCATATACAGGCCATATTCCATAGAATGGCCATTTTCAAGATTCAAAGGGAAATAACTCTGAAAGTAGGAAAGCAAGAGTTATGGTTCATGTGTTCTGGACGTCGTCTCATGGTGTTCAAAGTTAGTGTGGAGTTTCATGAAAATATGTCAAGCCATTTAAAAGTAATGGAGAAGACACGAAGATGATAGCAGACACATAATTTACAATCTTCAAAGGGAAATAATTTGTAATATATGCAAACAAGAGTTATGGTTCTTGTGTTCTGCCCATCCTATTATCTTGCTTTACATTTTTTTGAAGTTTCATGAAATTATCTCATACGGTTTTAAAGTTACAGAGCGGACACAAGTGTATGGTAAAACTCGTAACATTCAAAGGGCAATAACTCTGAAAGTAGGAGAGTAAGAGTTACGGTTCATGTGTTCTGCACGTCGTCTCATGGTGTTTAACATTTATGTGAAGTTTCTTGAGAATATATCAAGGGGTTGAAAAGTTATGGAGCGGACACGAAAATGCAATTTAAAACATACAAAGGGCAATAACTCTGAAAGTAGAAAAGCAAGAGTTACGGTTCATGTGTTCTGCACGTCGTCTCATGGTGTTTAACATTTATATATCAAGCGGTTGAAAAGTTATGGAGCGGACACGAAAATCCAAGTTAAAACATAGAAAGGGCAATAACTCTGAAAGTAGAAAAGCAAGAGTTACGGTTCATATGTTCTGCACGTCGTCTTATGGTGTTTAACATTTATGTGAAGTTTCATGAAAATATATCAAGCGGTTGAAAAGTTATGGAGCGGACACGAAAATGCAAGTTAAACATACAAAGGGCAATAACTCTGAAAGTAGAAAAGTAAGAGTTACGGTTCATGTGTTCTGCACGTCGTCTCATGGTGTTTAACATTTATGTGAAGTTTCATGAAAATATATCAAGCAGTTGAAAATTTATGGAGCGGACACGAAAATGCAAGTTAAAACATACAAAGGGCAATAACTCTGAAAGTAGAAAAGCAACAGTTACGGTTCATGTGTTCTGCACATCGTCTCATGGTGTTCAACATTTATGTGAAGTTTCATGAAAATATGTCAAGCAGTTTAAAAGTTATGGAGCGGACACGAAAATGCAAGTTATAACATTCAAAGGGCAATAACTCTGAAAGTAGGAAAGCAAGAGTTAGGGTTCATGTGTTCTGCACGTCGTCTCATGGTGTTTAACATTTATGTGAAGTTTCATGAAAATATATCAAGGGGTTGAAAAGTTATGGAACGGACACGAAAATGCAATTTAAAACATACAAAGGGCAATAACTCTGAAAGTAGAAAAGCAAGAGTTACGGTTCATGTGTTCTGCACGTCGTCTCATGGTGTTAAACATTTATGTGAAGTTTCATGAAAATATATCAAGTGGTTGAAAAGTTATGGAGCGGACACGAAAATGCAAGTTAAAACATACAAAGGGCAATAACTCTGAAAGTAGAAAAGCAAGAGTTAGGGTTCATGTGTTCTGCACGTCGTCTCATGGTGTTTAACATTTATGTGAAGTTTCATGAAAATATATCAAGCGGTTGAAAAGTTATGGAGCGGACACGAAAATGCAAGTTAAAACATACAAAGGGCAATAACTCTGAAAGTAGAAAAGTAAGAGTTACGGTCCATGTGTTCTGCACGTCGTCTCATGGTGTTTAACATTTATGTGAAGTTTCATGAAAATATATCAAGCGGTTGAAAAGTTATGGAGCGGACACGAAAATGCAAGTTAAAACATACAAAGGGCAATAACTCTGAAAGTATAAAAGCAAGAGTTACGGTTCCTGTGTTCTGCATGTCGTCTCATGGTGTTTAACATTTATGTGAAGTTTCATGAAAATATGTCTAGCGGTATGCCGGGGGTATAATTATTGCGACCATCCCGACTTACACTTATGTAAGAGTCCATTTCTCGAGAACTATTAGAGCTTCATTAATTATATATGGTACAAACTTGCATCTAGGACTTGCAAGTTCAATACGAGCATCCATATCTCACCTTGACCTACATTTCATGGTTCACTGACTTTGTGAATTATTGCGACCACCCTAACTTTCACCCTGATGTAAGAGTCCATTTCACGAGAACTATTAGAGCTTCATTACTTGGTACAAGCTTGAATCCAGGAATTGCAACTTCAACACAAACATCCATATCTGACCTTGACCTGCATTTCATGGTTCAATGACTTTGTAAAATAGTGAAATAACCATAACTTTCACCCTATGTAAGAGTTTGTTTCTCGAGAGTTTCATTAATAATACTTGGTACAAGCTTGCATCTAGGAGTGAATTTTTTATGCAGGCATCCATGTTTGACCTTGACCTACATTTCATGGTGTGGTGACATTGGGCCCTTCAAACGCAACATAGCCTTTCTTTCGGAATTCTTGTTTAAAATTTTTATCAAACGTTTTATAGCAAAATCACTGCTGTCATTAAAAATATTTTCTCTACATGTACTTCTGTTATATTTTAAATTACTTTTTGACCCGAAAGGATTCATATTCGAACTTATTTAAGATATTGGCAAGATGATTATTCTGGCCAAGTTTGATGATGATTGGACCGATTGGACCAAAATTGTGGCCTCTGGTGTGCTCACAAGGTTTTTTTCTAATATTTGAACTACTGACCTACTTTTTTTACCCAACATGACAAATAATCGCCCTGACCCCGATATTGTCAAAATGATAATTCTGACCAAGTTTGATGATGACTGGATCAAAACTGTGGCCTCTAGAGTGCTCACAAGGTTTTTTTTTCTATCACTTGACCTAATGACCTCCCTTTTGACCCGACATGACCCATATTCTAACCTGACCGAGATTCTGCCTAAACGATCATCATGAGAAAGCTTGATGATAACTAGATCATAAATTTGGCCTCTAGAGTGTTCACAAGGTTTTCTATGATTGAACGTACTGAGCTACTTATTGGCCCAACATGACCCATATTCAAACTTGATGCAGATATTGTTATGATGATCATTCTGACCAAGTTTGTCGATGATTAGACCAAAACTGTGGCCTCTAGTGTCCTCACTATGTTTTTTTTTCTGATTTACTGACCTACTTTTTGACCTGAAATGGCCCATATTCGCATTTGATCCCGGTATTGTCAAGATGATCATTTGACACAGTCTGATGATGACTGGACCAAAACTGGTGCCTCTGGAGTGTTCACAAGTTTTTCTACGCTTTGACCTATTGACCTACTTTTTGACCCCACATGACCCATATTAAAACTTTACACAGTTGTTGTAAAGATTATAATTTTGGCCAAGTTTGATGATGATTTGACCAAAACTGTGGCCTTTAGATTGCTCGCAAGGTTTTCTATATGACCTACTGACCTATTTCTTGACATGACATGACCCAAATTGTGGCCTCTAGTGTGCTCACAGTGTTTTTCTGATTGATCCTACTGACCTACTTTTTGTCCCCACATGGCCCATTTCCGCATTTGACCCTGATATTGTCAAGATGATCATTTTGACCAAGCTTGATGATGATTGGACTAAAACTGTGGCCTCTAGAGTGCTCACAAGGTTTTTCTATGATTTGACCTACTTTTTAATACGACATGACCAATATTCAAACTTGACCCAGATAGTGTAAGGTTGATCATTCTGATCAAGTTTGATGATGATTGGTCCAAAACTGTTGCCTTTAGATTGCTCGCAAGGTTTTTCTATGATATGACTTTCTGACCTATTTTTCGACCTGACATGACACATATTCGAACTGACCGAGAAAATATCATGATAATCATTCTGTTCAAGTTTGATGATGACAAAATGGTGACCTCTAGAGCGCTCGCAAGAATGACAATCATTTTCCCAATTGTAAGTCTATGGGACCTTTGGTTGCCACCGAAGTTTTTATTCAATTTCGTTAAAAAGCGTATGTCATCAACCCCCAACCAGAGGCATGCTACAGATGAGAAGTGAATGAGATCAGATTCGCACTCGTTTCTTTATCGGATTGTTTTACCTCCCTCGGTTTATAAATCCCATATTTCAAATAGGAGAAATGTATAATCTGTATATTACATGCACTTCCATAGACTTTTAGGAGAGTTTGGATCTTGAATTTTGGATCTGAATGCCCGTTCAGTTGACTGTTTACAGCTCATGTAAACGGTTCAATCAGCGAAGTGTTACAGAATCTGGGTGGAAGAACAACTGGATGGGCGCCATTTTGAAAGCCCTTTCTACAGTTTTGAACAAAAATAGAAGAAACAAAGTGTTTCAGTGATAAAACAAGTAAAACGTTAGATTAAATAAAGCAAAACTTACATCCTAATCAATGGTCATATCCATGTTTTCTTTTGTTTCAGCGTTGCATCCGACTCAAACGCCACGCATTCTGAACGTCTGTTGATATTTCTTAGACGCCATTACAATGACGTCATGAATAACGTCGCCGTGATTGAAACTTTCCCGCGTTTGAATAGAACAATTTCACTGCAAAGCGTTATCTCGTATCTTGTACATAAAGTAGTTCCAGCTGAAGGGATTTATTTCCCCTGCTAAGAGGAAATATTTCTTCTTAGCAAAAAGGAAAATACCAAGTTTATGTCTGGTAGAAATCATGGTATTTCTCTGTAATGCATGTAATATAACCCGTTAAAGCTGCTTAAATAACGAAAGGTGCTGAAGGATGACGTACAAAGGACCAACTACTATACTATAAGCTCCCCTGAAGCCTTTGGCCTAGGTGAGCTAAAGTTTGCTGTTAAAAAGAATCCCAGTTAGAATTTAATGGTTAATAATAAAGGGTCTTTTCCCTTCATTACTCTTATCCAACAAATGATAAAGACATTTTTAGAATCTCTTCTCTGAGACAATTTACAATATCTATAACATTTGTTCCTTGATTACAAGAATCTTCCATGACTATGAGTTCGATTCTGGCATTTCCAAACCAAGGGAAGACATGCCGCTCATAATTAAAGCTAAGCCTTAAGCTAAAGACTCATTCCATTGAAATTGTGGCTATAACAAGTCTTGTCATTGCAAGGAATGGGGATTTAAAGAGGGTAGGCTGTGTTCTTTTCTTTTCTTTTTTTTTATTTATTTCTTTTTATTTATTTTTTGTTCTTACTTTTTCCTGAACATCCATGTATTATCCAGACAGAAGTTAAAAAAAAATATCATGTAGCCTTCTCCAATTTATCTTAAGTTGTCAACATGCATGTGTGAAGCATAGAAGCAGATAAGATTGGTGTTTAGTAAGAATAAAGGGATAAATTTTGTAAGTTCTTCATTAACCCTTTTTGTACCAAATGATTTGGAAAATGGCTGAACTTTCAGCAAACAATGGAGGCCCTGATCAGACGCCACGATCTGTGACGTCTGATCTGGGCCTGCACTGTTTGCCAACTACCTGTTTTGGGGTTTCCGGTACTAAATGGGTTAAAACCTATGTTTTGGGTATCTCGAATTTATGTAGTCGGTATTCCTTGGAACTGCCTTGCAAGGTTTATATGGGGATAGGAAAAGTTACCTTTCAGTTATGATCAAACACCAACCTTAACTGTTGCTATTGGGACCTTGCCCATCAGCCCTTGGAGAAATAGATTTTGCTGCATGGTACTTCCACCCAGAGCTAAAACTGAATGCACATGAATACTTGTTAAAGGCTCAGACCTATGGATACATATCTGTTCAAACTCCTATGAAGTTCCTTTCAATTAATCTCTTTGCATCAAGTTAGTTTGACAAGTATATGTCATCCATCAAAGAATTCTAAAAACAGACCAAACAATATACAATGATTGATCTAATTTTCACAAGCACCTTTTTTCCATTTTTGGGTTTGATTGACTTTTGAGATGTATTTTGATTGGACAGCTTTTGAGATGTATTTTGATTGGGGAGTGCTGGAGTCTGCAATGAAATGTACACCACTATGTGTTTTAAATTTATTCCTGGCTTGCAGTTGATTGACATGATGTTGTGATATTTTTGATGATGTTTTAAATCAAGATGAAATGAGGCTCATCAGAGTTTTAACAGATTGTGTCCACAGGTATGGAAGGTCTACGCTGTCCAGGCAAAGTGTTGTGAGTTGAACCTACCCTTCATATAAACCCTATTGATTTGTTTGGCAGTAGGGCTTGAGATGCCATTCCATTGCAATGCCAGGTTAAGTTGCACAAAATTGTAAGTAATATCTCTAAAATGACTAAAATACTGTAATGATCCCAAGTATTGGGACAGATAGGCCTAAGCAAACTGGGCAGACTAAGGGCTCCTGAAGGAATAGTCTAATCAGGGTCTAGACTGTTTGCCAGTCCAGTCTTTCTTAACCTTTTGGACTCCTTCCTGGATCATGAAACAAATGTTAAAATTTTAGGAGAATGACAGCAAGTCCTCAAGGTGTCAAATTTTTAAGATTTTTATGGTAGTGTTGATGGGGATGCAAAACCTCAATTCAAACAAACAAAATGTGTTGCTATGGGGCAGTCAACTAAAGGGTCAATAACAAGGCTTCTTGCATGGATCTACCTCAATGTAATTTCACCATGTCTACGAGCAGCAAATGCTTTGGCAACACTACTATACATGTACCTGAGCCTCAGAAGCCTCCGTGGTCGAGTGGTTACGCTACTCGCCTTGTAAACCAGGGGTCGCAGGTTCGATCCCGGGCTTCTCCAGACTTTCGGATGAGTCTTTAAACCGAGGTCCCGTCTCCGTATGACCTTAGCTGTTGGTGGGACGTAAAACTGAAACACTCACTCACTGTACCTGAGCCTCAACTGGTTTCCTATGCTGTAAATACCCTTTTCTCCTGAGCTGGCTAAAAAACTTTAAAACAAGAGCTGTCGCCAGACAGCATAGCTCGCCTGTTTCGCGACTTCAAGATATAAGGAAAAATTTATGAACCATGAAATATAGGTCACACTTACCTTGATATATTTGAGATCAATAATCAGGTCACATGGAACATATATTCCAGATATGACATTTCAGGATCAAATTGTATCTGAATTATAAGGCAAAATCATTGAACCATGAAAATAGGTCACAAGGACCTAGATATATTTCCATGTCAATCATCGGGTCACATGGAACTAATTATCCAGGTAAGACATTTCTCCATCAAATAGTATTCAAGATAATAGGAAAATTCACTGAACCATGAAATGTAGGACACACTGACCTAGATATTAATTCAAGCTCAATCATGGGGTCACATGGAATAAATAATCCAGGTATGACATTTCTCCATCAAATAGTGTTCAAGATAATAGGCAAAATCACTGAACCATGAAATATAGGTCATACTGACCTAGATATATTTTGAGGTCAATAATCGGGTCACATGCAACTAATAACCCAGGTATAACATTTCTCCATCAAATAGTATTCAAGATAATAGACAGAATCACTGGACCATGAAATGTAGGTCACCATGACCTAGATATATTTTGCGGTCAATTATTGGGTCATATGGAACTAATAATCCAGGTATGACATTTCTCCATCAAATAGTATTCGAGATAAAAGGCAAAATCGCTGAACCATAAAATATAGGTCACAGTGACCTAGATATATTTTGAGGTCAATAATGGGGTCACCTGCATTTAATAACCCAGGTATAACATTTCTCCATCAAATAGTATTCAAGATAATAGACAAAATCACTGGACCGTGAAATGTAGGTCACCATGACCTAGATATATTTTGCGGTCAATTATTGGGTCATATGGAACTAATTATCCAGGTATGACATTTCTCCATCAAATAGTATTCGAGATAATAGGCAAAATCGCTGAACCATGAAATATAGGTCACAGTGACCTAGATATATTTTGAGGTCAATCGTGGAGTCACATGGAACTAATATCCCAGGTATGACATTTCTCCAACAAATAGACTTATAGATATAAGGCAAAATCACTGGACCGTTAAATGTAGGTCACCATGACCTTCACCCTTTTACACTTGAACCAATGTCACTTGATTGGCTGATGTATAACCAATTGTGTCTATAACTCGTTAGTATAATGGAAAGGTATACAACAAATTACAAAGGTGTCCTAGATTTTGACCCCCAGCCCCACCCCATCCCCGATCCCTAGCATGAACCCAGGGGTGTGTTGTCTTGGAATCTCAGAAGACACTCCCAGGTATCCAAGTTGTAAATATGAATGCTTTGTGATGAGTGACTGTTGTGATATAAGCATTTCAAAAACTTTAACACAGAATTACAAAGGTGTTCTAGATTTTGACCCCTAGCCCCACCCCGGGGCATGAACCCAGGGGTCTGTTCTCTTTGAACATCAGAGGACCCTCCCAGGTACTTAAGTTCCAAATATGAGTGGTCTGTGATGAGTGACTGTTGAGATATAAGCATTTGAAAAACTTTAATGCAGTGTGACGGGAACGCAAACGCAAACGCACACGCGCACGCCATCCGAGGTGACAACAATAGCTCTCCTTGTACTTCGTACAGGCGAGCTAATGAGCTGTCTCATATACTTTCTAGTGAGCTGTCTCCTATACTTTCTCGTGAGCTGGTTAATATACTTTCTCATGAGTTGTCTCATATACTTTCTCAAGAGTTGTTTCATATACTTTCCGCAACCTGTCTCATATACTTTCCGCAACCTGTCTCATATACTTTCTCGTGAGCTGGCTAATATTCTTTCTCATGAGCTGCCTCATATACTTTCTCTTGAGCTGTCTCATATACTTTCTTATGAGCTGGTTCATATACTTTCTCGTGAGCTGACTCATATACTTTCTCATGAACTGACTCATATATCTCTTGTGTTGTCTTATATACTTTCTCATGAGCTGGTTCAAATACTTTCTCGTTAGCTGGCTCATACACTTTCTCGTTAGCTGGCTCATATACTTTCTCGTTAGCTGGCTCATAGTCTTTCTCATGAGCTGGCCCATATACTTTCTCATGAGCTGGCTCATATATTTTATCATGAGCTGGCTCATATACTTTCTCATGAGCTGACTTATATACCTTCACATTATCTTACTCATATACTTTCTTATAAGCTGGGTCATATACTTTCTCATGAGTTTGTCTCATATATTTTCTCATGAGCTGTCTCATATACTTTCTTGTGAGCTGACTCATATACTCTCTCATAATCTGACTCATATACTTTCTCATGATCTGTCTCATACTTTCTTGTGAGCTGATTATATACTTTCTCATGACTGTCACATATACATTCTCATGAGCTGAATCATATACTTTCTTGTGAGCTGACTCATACACTTTCTCGTGAGCTGTCTCATATGCTTCCGTGTGAGCTGGCTCATATACTTTCTAATGTGGTGGCTCATACTGTCTAATAAGCTGGCCCATATACTTTCTCATAAGGTTAAAAACTTTCTCATGAGCTGGCTCATATACTTTCTCATGAGCTGTCTCATATGCTTCCGTGTGAGCTGGCTCATATACTTTCTCATGAGGTGGTTCATACTTTCTAACAAGTTGGCCCATATACTTTCTCTTCAGGTTGAATATTTTCTCATGAGCTGGCTCATATACTTTCTACTGTCTCATTAGCTGGTGCATATACTTTCTCATAAGCTGGCCCATATACTTTCTCATTAACTGGCTCATATACTTTTTAATGAGCACCAGGGGCCTAAGTATTGGGACAGGCAGGCCAAAGCAAACAGTGCAGTCCCAGATCAGATGCTCCTGTAGGATCAGTCTGATCGGAGTCTCCACTGTTTGCTATTGGTTCTGCACCTTTTGAACTTCTTGCTGGATTGTGAAAAACATATTTATGAGAATTACTGCAAGTCTTTGATGTGTCCAATTTTTTAGGATTTTTACTGTACAAGCTACTGATATAACCCTTATCTTGCTGTTCACGACAACCCCTATCTTTGGAAACAGTGTAGATCCAGATCAGATGGCTTCTGAAGAAGCCATCTGATCAGGATCTATACTGTTTGACATTCAGTTTATGAATTTGTAGCAATAAATTGCATCAAGTAATTTGATTGGTTGATAGACAGAAATGGGTTTGGCTTAAATGAATATTCAGCAAGAGAAGGGTTAATTATGCTGGGAATTAACCACACAACAACCATTGTGGGTTTTCTTTGATTGATTGTTTGGGGTTTAATGACATGTCAACCCTTGTGGGTCGTTTTGTGTCACCCCCCCCCCCCCCCACCCCCATAGTAAAGCAGATGAAAGTGAGGGACAGGGGAGAAAGAGGAAAAAGAATGTAAGTGTAGAAAGAAAAATCAACACTTCCACTCTACCCTTACTGCTGTAAGGACAGCAGGCCTTGCCCTACTGTAAGCCAATATCAGTTGGATGCCCCAGTGATGCAAGATACACATCACCTTTGCCTCACCCAACAATCCCTGTGGGTCATTTTGTGTTATCTCCCAGAGAAAGGAAGAAACTAGAAATGCGTCCATAGGACACGGATGACCCCCCCCTGAAAATATGTCTATGTTTGTATTAATCCATAGAAAGTTACTGATGGTATATAAGTTTTGGACCCTTTTATCACATTTGACTTCTAATTAATGACCTTGACCTTGGCGGTACGGACCTGAGTTTGGCACGTGACACACCGTCTCATGATGATTAACATTTCGACAAAGTAATTTCAAAATCCATCCAGAAATAAGAAAGTTATTGACTGCGTTTTAAGTTTCAGACGGACGGACGAACGAACAGACAGACTAACAAACGGATGGACAGGGGCAACGCTATATGCCCTTCGAAAATGCCCTTCGAAAGGCAAGGGCATAAAAATATGAGAAAGTAGAGATGAAAATGAAAGACAGGGGAGAAAGAGGAAAATAAATGAAAGTTTAGAAATGGAAGAAATAATAACATTCCCCCTCTACCCTTACCTGCTGCAATGAGACAGCAGGCGTTGTCCCACCGGCCCCGATAGCTCAGTTGGTAGAGTATCCGCTCCGGGGAACGGGAGGTCACGGGTTCGATCCCGGGCCACGACATACCAAAGTCGTTAAAAATGGTACTAGCTGCTCCTCGCTTGGCACTCAGATTTACGGGGTAAAGCTAGGACTGGTCATCCCAGTGTCAGGATAATGTGATTGGGTGTGGTATCATGTAATGTGTCTGGGACATGATACTTCAGTGAGGCAGCACTATAAAAGTGAGCATTGAGCTCCTTGTCACAACCAGACACCGTCGTGATATGACTGAAAAATTGTTGAAAGTGACGTTAAACCCAAATTCACTCACACACACAAGCCTTGTCCAACTATAAGCCAATATCTGAGTTGGATGATATACACGACACCTTTGCCTTACCCAGCCACCCCACAAGTTACAGTATTTAACTCTTATCATGCTGTTCACGACAACCTCTATCTTTGGAAACAGTGTAGATCCAGATCAGATGGCTTCTGACCTGATCAGGATCTACACTGTTTGACATGAGGTTTATGGATTTGTAAGAATAAATTACATGAAGTAATCATGCTGTTCACGACAACCCCTATATTTGGAAACAGTGTAGATCCAGATCAGATGGCTTCTGAAGAAGCCATCTGATCAGGATCTACACTGTTTGACATGAGGTTTATGGATTTGTAAGAATAAATTACATGAAGTAATCATGCTGTTCACGACAACCCCTATCTTTGGAAACAGTGTAGATCCAGATCAGATGGCTTCTGAAGAAGCCATCTGATCAGGATCTACACAGTTTGATGTGAAGTTTATTGATTTGTAAGAATAAATTACATGAAGTAATCTGATTGGTTCAAAGTCAGAAATGGGTGTGGCTAAACTGAATATTCAGCAAGATAAGGGTTAACATATGTATTCAGACAAACAGACTGAGCAAACAGTGTAGGCCCAGATGAGACGCTGCGCGCAGAATGTGGCGTCTCATCAGGGTCTGAAATTTTTGCCACTCATCCCGCTATTCTTAGACACAACATCGAGTATTAAATTGTACTTGTTCCAATTTTAGAACAAGTATGGTAAGGCAAGGAGGTGTTGTTTTTTTTTTGTTTTTTTTTTTTTGGTTTTGGTTTTACGGCCATTTCAAGATTATTTCACTCATATCGAGCCGATCGTTAATCAGAGGTGGGCGAAAACCGGAGTACCCGGAGAAAAAACCACCTGACCTTCCGTAGCAGAACTTGGCGTCTCACATGTGACCCAAGCGAGGCTCGAACCACAGCGGTGAGAGACCTAATGATCAAGATTTAGCGCTCTTAACCACTAGGCCACGGAGGCCCGTGCAAGGAGGTGTCCGAGTATTTAGGGTAAATATGGTACTGAAGGTTTATTCACAGCATCAGGTGTGGAGGAATAATAGGGATTTGTTTGATTTCAGGTTTAACATCCTCATCAACACTGTAAAGGTCATTTTGGAGATGTTGCTTCCAATTTTGTGGGACTTTTACCCGACATTGAGATTAAATGACATCTCATTTTGCACCACTTTTCCTGAGCAGGCTTAGAACCTCTATGCGGTTTACCAGTAGTCATGTGGGGTCGGTTTCAGCTCTGCGTGGAAGCATCATGCAGCCCAATCTATTTATTCAAGCCACGGGCCAAATGGGGATAATTAAGGGACCTCCTTCTGAAATACTATACAGAGAATACCAGGGGCCAGTTGTTCAAAACTAACGATGTCATTAGTTAACCTATCATTAAAACTTTGATCATTTAATATGGCAAATCTGCTAATATTTTTGCTGAAAAAATGCAAGCAGCTTTTGCAAATGCAAAAGCTGCTTACATTTTTTCAGCAATAATGGTAAAATCTTAGATGTTGTACTTGCTAGAACAATTAACAATTTGACCATTAACAAGCTCGTTAAGCTAACAATGCTTTGAACAACTGGACCTAGGTTTGTGTCTTTTGATACCAAATTCATCAGGCAAGGCTTCAAGGACGCTTGAAGAATCGTGAGGCTTGTCGAGCTATTCTACACGTGTTCTCGAAGCCGAGCCTGATAAACTTGATATCAAATGACATGAATCTGGTAATCTAATCTATTTATTAATTTACCCCCTTGTAAACGCTTTAAATATGTAATTTACGATCGGTTATCGATTGTCCTAAGTGCGTTCCAAAATTCTGGCGTGCAATAATCAGTCCATATATTTAGAATCAGCTGATCGTAATTTTTCCTATGGTATTTTTCAAAGTAATTTTCCAATTTTTCCAGTAATAAAAACATTTTTGCGAATTCTTCCAAAAGTCTGGTTCATTTATAAAAGTGTGATATCATGTTGACCTGATAAAGCTCACTTGTCTTGAGATAGCATATCTTTATCAGGTCAAGGTGTTACACTGGAATTAATATGGGGGGTAATTGATAAATAGGTATGATGTGTGTTCTCATTAGAATCATCTCTGTTAGACAATTCCTTGAGTATACACAACATACATTTTCACGAGTAAGGTGAAGTTTTCTGACTTGGGGATAAGTCGCTGAAACACCCAATCAGTTGATCCCTGTTATAAAATAAGAAAAGGTTCCAAAATTATTCCTAAATATTTGTGATTTGGACTTGTTGGTAAAATTCCTATGGGGCTAAAGAACGTGTTTGACTCAGCCATGTTAAATGAGTAATCAGTGAGCTATTGAAGTACAATTGTTTATGCAGTCTCATAACGATAACAAACCCGTGCGACATAGTGCATTTTTTCACATCTCCAATATGGCTACTTTTCTTATGAAAATCCATTATATTTTTCTTATTTATACTGCAAACATAGGTTGTGGGTGCTCATTAGAACCACCTCAATGAGGCGGTTTTAACGAGTACCCACAACCTATGTCTTATAGGTTGTGGGTGCTCGTTAGAACTGCCTCAATGAGGCGGTTTTAACAAGTACCCACAACCTATGTCTTGCAGCAGAAATAAGAAAAATAATGTTTGACCCAATAAACCCCAGTTTTCTCTATAAAAAGTGGGCTTTAGGGCGTTGTTCATTTCACTGACTTGTTCATGTGATGTAGAATTAATCAGAGCCTCAAAATTAAAGAGCTGCATTGTACCTCCGGAAAGTTTGTGTGGACACAATTAACACTTATCCTGCTGAATAAGAGAAACAGTGTAGATCCAGATCAAAAGGATTCTGAGCAAGCCATCGGATCTCGATCTACATTTTCTGTAAGTAATTTGACTGGTTGAAAGTCAGAACAGAATGTTGCTTAATTAAACATAGCAACTGATAAGGTACATATTTTGTGACACATGAAGGATAAAGTTTGTCAATTCTCCACAAAAACCTATGTTGCTTGTACATGTATATATTAGAACCGCCTCACCCAGGCGGTTCTAATGCGTACCCACAACATACGTTTTTATGAAGCAATAAGGAGCTATCCTTCAATTGTCACAAAATACTTACTTTATCCATAACAACAGAAAAGGTAAGTATTTTGTGATAAATGAAGGATACTTTTTGTCAATTCACCAAAAAACCTATGTTTAGGGTATTTATTGGTACCACCCCGCCGAGTTCGAACTGCCTTGCCGAGGCCGTTCTCAGTTCCCACAACATAGGTTTTTATGCAGCAATAAGGAAAACTACCGTATCCTTCAATTTTCACAAAATATGTACCTTATCTGTTGGTAGGTATTTTGAAATGGATATACCATTTATTTGGAAAATGACTTAACTTTCAGCAAACAGTGGAGGCCCTGATCAGACGCCGCGTTCTGCAGCGTCTGATCTGGGCCTGCACTGTTTGCCCTGGTACCCATTTTGGGGTCTCCGGTACTAAATGGGTTAAGCATCCTAAAAATTTGGACACCTTAAGGACTTGTTGTAATTCTTTTAAATTTTTTGACAATTTTGTTTTGCCATCCAGCAACAAGTCCAAAAGGTACAGACAGGATGGGGAAACAGTGTAGACCCTTCAGGAGCAGTCTGATCTGGATCTGCACTGTTTGCTTAGGCCTGTCTGTCCAAATACTTAGGATCAATACAGTTATTCAAATATACACTGTTTGTGATTTTTCTCTATTTTAGCTTTTGCTCTTTTAAGCCTTAAGGGGAATGGGAACACATGGCAGATTTTTCCCCCATTTTACAAAGGGAGACAACTTTCGGGACTACCTGTTCATTTTTCAATAAACATTGTCCCACTGAAAATGGGGTCTACTCTTAAAGGAAAGAATTTGCTCCTAAAGAGCAAATTCTTTCCTTTAAGAGTTGACCCCTATTGACATGGGAGACAAAAATACTTTTGCAGGAGTTGCCTCTCCTGAAGGTGTTCCCATTCCCATTAAGATGCAAAGAAAATATATCGGAAAATGTTGTCTGTTTGTCTTGAGCACTGAGCAGCAGTCTGATCTCGGCCCACACTGTTTGCAACAATGACTTTTAACCCATTGTATGTGGGAAACCCCGAAAAGGGTACCTTGGCAAAGCCCAGATCAGATCCCGCAGAAAGCGGCGTCTGATTAGGGCCTGCACTATTCGCCAACAGAATTTTACGTCAAAAATTGAATAAAATTGAAAAAATAGGACTGACACCCCTTACATGACAAATGGACTTGTCCAACATAGAGCAATGGAAGAGTCCACTAGTATACAATGGGTTAAAGCAAATAGCAGACAACAAAGCAGAAGACAACTGCTACATGTATGGTTGATATTAGGGATTATGGGTTAAATTGAATATCTGAATACAGCAAAAACTCCTTCATGGCAGTTGGCAAATTTAGCTGGCGCACTGTACTAGGCAATGGCTTCCAGATTGCTTCTCGAACAACTTTACGACAAAGCACTGTCAGCTTTGGTGGGAAACAAGCAAACATTTCAAGGTTCTGAAACAATTCTGGATGATTAGAACAATGCTCCCGCAGTTTATCATTGTTAAAACAATCAAAGAGAATATTATTGGTATAAGCCCCTGCAAGATATAGGATTTTCATAACTTCCAAGTTTTCCTTCCATACTGCAAAGTGAAACAGTGTCATTTTTTGCCATTGTCGGACATGCGTAACTTTATTTGGTGAATCAAGCGTGCATCCGTAACATATTAAACATTTAAGTGCTGCGTAGTTTTCATTTTGCACAGCAACAAACAAAGGTGAATTTCCATGAGCATCTCTGTGATCAAGATCAGCTCCAGCTTCAATAAGAGCTTTCATAATTTCTTCAGAACCAGTTCTTGCAGCCATAGACAGAACATTTCTCCCACCACTTGTGACTAGAATATCTGCCCCATGTTTAAGCAGCAGGTGAATATTTTCCATTTTATTGCATGAAATAGCGTACATGAGAGGAGTCATATTTATCATATTTTTAGCATTAAGGTTTGCTCCAGCTTCAAGAAGTAAGTTTATAACATCCGGAGTTGAGCTGGAGGCCGCAAGATGAAGTGGTGTGGACTGGTTTAGATCTGTTTCGTTCACTGGAGCGTTTGCATCTAAAAGCATTTTCACTAAGGTTATGTTACTTTTCAACACAGCTGATATCAATGGGGTTTGCCCCTTCGGAGACTTTTTAACATCTGTTATTGTGTATTTTGTAACATTTGGCAAATTTGATTTTTCCCCTGTTTGTGTTTTTGGAACTGTTGTGTCATCAAATGATATATACTTCAATAGAAGTCTGACAATATCTGTAAACCCTTTCTGGCAAGCCTTCATTAAAGGAGAATAGTGAAGAGAATTAACTTCATTTGGCGGGCAACCGCGCTCTAGGAGCACATCAACAACATTTATATGTCCATTACTTGTAGCCAAAATGAGAGCATTATCTAAATGTCCATCTACAGCCTTAATATCAGCCCCATTGTCAAGCAAAAGAGTCACACACTCCCTATGCCCATGCGCGGCAGCCCTAAGGAGTGCCAAATCAAGGTCATCTTTTAGAATTTCTCCAAATTCACCCTCCAGGGCCCGCTTGAGTAAGACATACTGGTCAGAACTGGCCAACTCATAGACTTTCCTGAAAGAAGAGTCAGGACACATACCATATTTATCGTAAAAATCCTAAAAATTCAGACAACTGGAGGACTTGCTGTAATTTTCTAAAATTTTACCGAAACTGTATCATCATCCTGCATGGATTCCAAAAAGTACAGATGGCATGGCAAACTGTGTAAACCCCGATTGGATTTTATGGAGCAGTCTGATCTGGGTTTGCACTGTTTCCTTTGGCCTGTTTGTCGCAATACTTAGCTCTTATCATGCTGTTCACGATAACCCCTATCTTTAAAAACAGTGTAGATCCAGATCAGATGGCTTCTGAAGAAGCCATCTGATCAGGATCTACACTGTTTGGCATTTAGTTTATGAATTTGTAGCAATAAATTACATCAAGTAATTTGATTGGTTGACAGACAGAAATGGGTGTGGCTTAGATGAATATTCAGCAAGATAAGGATCAGGATCCTTAGGATACCCTGAATATTTGGACACCTCAACTCCTTTTCATACTTACTTTAAAATTTTAACAAGTACAATTTATGGATATTCCTAGATAAGAGGGCCAAGATGGCCCTGAATCGCTCATCTGATTTCAAGATGTCACATAGCTTCTGAAAGTCATGTGGGTGACAGCCATTCCAAGAAACATAACTCTTGCCTTAAACAGATGATCACCTGGGCAACATTCTTGCAAATTTTGAATAAAACTGGCTTAAGAGTTTCTATTTTTAGTTGTGTCAGACATTTTGTATATAAGAACAGAACTGTTTTAACTATTTTGCTAGAGGATCACTTAAGCAACATTCCCATGAAGTTTGAATGAGACTGGCCCATGGGTATAGTAGTTGTTGCTTAAAAGGTATGTCTATTTTTAGATCTGGTGGTCATTTTGACCATCCGAGCCAAACCCATTTAGCTATTTTAGTACAGGGTTATCTAAGCAACATTCCTTTGAAGTTTGAATGTAATTGGCCAGGGAGTATAGGAGTTTTTGTTTAAAGATTTTCTTCTAATTTAATCTCTGACAGCCCTCTTGTTCATCGCAGCAGAACCATTTTAGCTAATTTTGGTATGGAGCCACCTAGGCAACATTCCTGTGATGTTTGAATCAAACTGATCCAAGTGTTTAGGAGGAGTTCGCATTTAAAGCAAACTGATGACATTTTTCTATTTTAAGCTCTGGAGGTCATTTTGCTCATCTGAGCAGAACCGATTAGCTTTTTTGGCAGCGGGTCACATAAATAAATATTCCCATGAAGTCTGAATGAAATTGGGCCAAGGGTCTGGGAGGCACTGCTGTTTAAAGATCTTTCTATGTCATCTTGTTCATCTGAGTGGAATGAATTTAGCTTTTATATGGGTAGAAAGCCACCTAGGCAAGATTCCTTTGCAGTTTGAATTACATTGACCCAAGGGTTTAGGATGAGATTTTCAGCTCTGGCCAACATCTTGCTCATCAGAGCAAAACCGTTTGAACTACTTTGGTTAAGGGTTTCTGCAGCAACATTCCTATGAATTTTGAATGAAATTGGGCCAAGGGTACAGGACAGGTTGGTGTTTCAAGTTTTTCTATTTTTAGCTCTGGAGGCCATCTCATTCATCAGAGTAGACCGATATTAGCTAGGCAAAATTCCTGTGAAATTTTAATCAAATTGGCAGAAGGGTTTGGAAGGAGTTCACATTTGAAGCAAATTTTTTTTTGTTTTGTTTAAGCTCTGGTGGCCATTTTGTTCCTCAGTGCGAACCATTTTAGCTATTTTAGTAGAGGTTCACCGAAGCAACATTCCTATGAAGTTTGAATGAAATTGGCCAAGGGTACAGGAGGAGTTGTCGTTTAAAGATTTTTCAATATTAGCTCTGGTGGCCATCTTTTTCATTGGTGCAGAACAACTTAAGCTATTTTGGAAGGGAGCCACTCAGGCAACATACCTGTGAAGTTTGAATCAAATTGGCACATGAGTTTTGGAGGAGTTCACATTTAAAGCAAATTGTTGATGACGCACTACACAGGACGGACAACACATGATGGACATTCACTGATCACAATAGCTCACCATGAACACTTCGTGCTCAGGTGAGCTAAAAATAGTCGCGTTTCTCTTAAAGCGGTGAGGTTAGAGTGTTGTGTAAGAGGGTAATCAATAGAAGCTGGACTAGAATCATGGGTTGGCACTGTTTGCTTAAGCATGTCTGTCCCAATACTTAACCCTTGCCCTGCTGAGCCTGGATATGCCTTATCTTTGAAACAATGTACAGTCGAACTTCGATGACTCGAACACCTTAGGGACCTCTAAAATCTGTTCGAGACAGGGATAGTTCGAGCCAATAAGGAGTACTGCCAGAACGCATAACGAGATACTTTTGGACATCTTTTTCGGTATTCTATAATGAAAATATATGCTGTGTATACTCATTAGAATCGCCTCATCGAGGCGATTCTAATGAGTACACACAGCATACATTTGTATTATAAAAGACGAAAATCCCCTAAATTACCCCGCCTATTTCTTATGGAGAAAATTTCCCTGGGGGTTGAGAACGGGTTCGACTCAGCCATGGTAAACGAGCCATCGGTGTTCGAGCCTTGAAGTTCCACTGTAGATCCAGATCATCTGATCAGGATCTTCGTTGTTTGCCATCCAGTTTATGAATTTGTTGCAATAATTTGCATCAAGTAATCTGATTGGCTGATAATCAGTAGTGGGTGTGACATATTTAAATATTCAGCAGGACAAGGGTTAGGATCATTACGGTATTTGTGGACATTGGGTTTTATCACAAAATTATATTGTAGTACTTGTTGGAAAGAGGCAATTTTACAACACTATGAAATACAGTAAAATTCTGCTATTAAGACCACTTAAAATTAAGACTTATTCTGCAAAAAAAAGCTTATTTTGAAGACTGCACTTAATCTTTCTTTGTGTTTTCTGCCAAAAATGTCCTATGGTCAGGGACCACATTCGGGACTGTTCAAAAGTGGTAAAGACCACTTTTGAACAGTCCCAAAGGTGGTCTTATTATAGGAATCATGCATGTTCATGCATTATAGTCATTGACCTTGTGGGTCATTTTGTACTGTGTCCATGAAAGTAGTAGAGAAGAGATTAACCCTTATTGTACCAAATGGAATCTTCCTCCTTATAAATAACAGGAGTCCATTTCAAAATTTGGGGGTGTCAGGTTGTGTTTTCATCAAATTTTTTTTTGAAAATGACTGAAGTTTTAGCAAACAGTGGAGGCCCTGATCAGACGCCGCGATCTGCAGCGTCTGATCTGGACCTGCACTGTTTGCCAAATACCCGTTTTGGGGTTTCCGGTACTAAAAGGGTTAAAAGAAATATACATGTAGTATTCACATGTATAATACATCCAGAAGAGATAGTAGAGGATCCGTCCCTTACGGTTACCTGCTGAACACAGTTGCAAACAATACAACTGTCAATAATTTTATATGGTGGGGGTTGGGTGTGCCTGTGAGGTGGTAGAGGGAGAAATTATAATTTGAACAAACTTGGTAGTAGTCAACTAGATGAAGCTTTATACCAAATATCAAAGACCTGGGCCTTCTGGTTTCAGAAAAGAAGATTTTTAAAGGTTTTCCCTATATAAGCCTATGTCACAAACCAGCAGGCCCTGGGGACACTGGCTCCAGGGACATTTCTGGCGCCAGGGTTATAATTTGAACAATCTCAGTAGAGGTCCACTAGACGAAGCTTCATACCATATATCAAAGACCGGGGCCTTGCGGTTTCAGAGAAGAAGATTTTTTTTTAATTTTCCCTATATAAGTCAATGTAAAACCAAAGGGCCCCTGGGTTGGGGCATTTTTGGCCCAAGGCATGTAATTTGAACAATCTTGGTAGAGGTCCACTAGATAAAGATTCACATCAAATATCAAAGACCTGGGCCTTGGGGTTTTAGAGAAGATTTTTCCTATACAAGTCAATGTGAAACCAAAGGGCCCTGGGATGGGGGCATTTTTGGCTCTAGGGCTATAATTTGAGCAATCTAGAGCAATGCGGAACTAATTTAGCAATTTAAGTAGAAGGTCATTCAAGGAAATTGCTCTGGCGGCCATTTTGTTCAGTGGAGCTGAACCATTTTAGCAATTTTGCTAGATGGTCACACAAGGAATATTCCTGTGAAATTATTTCAAAAATTGGCACTGTGGTTTCTGAGATTTCATTTGAAGAAATTGTTGACGGACGACCAGACGCCGGACATAAAGTGAACACAATAGCTCACCTTGAGCACTTCATGCTCAGGTGAGCTAAAAATGTAGATAATTTGGATAAGAAAAAATATAGGTCACCTATTTTTTCATGAGGAATCCGTATGAAATTTTAACTGGATTAAATGGCTAAAAATTGCAAAGGGCTTTACTCCAACAAAATTTCATAAAATTGGTTCAAAATTTAATCAGGTGAATTCATCTCAATGTCGGGTAAAAGTCCCACAAAATTGGAAGCAATCTCTCCAAAATGACCTTAACAGTGTTGACGGGGACGTTAAACCTCAAACCAAACAAACAAAATCATACGAAATATCAAATACCGGAACCTTCTGGTTTCAGACAAGAAGATTTTTAAAAGTTTTCCTTATATAAGTCTATATAAATCTTGGGGTCCCCGGGGCGGGCCATTTTTGGCTATAATTTGAACAATCTTGGTAGAAATCCACAAGACAAAGCTTCATACTAAATATCAAAGGCCTTGGCCTTCTGCTTTCAGACAAGAAGATTTTCAAAGATTTTCATTGCCTTGACTTCTATTTCCGAGGGCTATAATTTGAACAATTTTGATAGAGATACACAAGATGAAGCTTCACACCAAATATCAAAGACCACGACCTTGCGGTTTCAGAGTAGAAGATTTTTTTTTTAATTTCCCTATATAAGTCAATGTAAAATCGAAGGGCCCCGGGGTTGGGGCATTTTCGGCCAAAGGGCTATAATTTGAAAATCTTGGTAGAGGTCCACTAGATGAAGCTACACACCAAATATCAAAGACCTGGGCCATGCAGTTTCAGAGAAGAAGATTTTTAAAGATTTTCCCTATATAAGCCAATGAAAAACCAAAGGGCCCTCATTTCTGCCCGAGGCCTATAATTTGAACAATCTTGATAGAGGTCCAGAAGATGAAGCTTCACACCAAATAGCAAAGACCAGGGCCTTGTGGTTTCAGAGAAGAAGAATTTTAAATATTTTCCCTATATAAGCCTATGAAAAACCAAAGGCCCCAGGGTGGGGGCATTTTTGGTCCTCGGGCTATAATTTGAACAAACTTGATAGAGGTCCACTAGATGAAGCTTCACACCAAAAGCCTTGCGGTTTCAGAAGAAATTTTTAAAGATTTTCCCTATATAAGCCTTTGTAAAACCAAAGGCCCCCGAGGCGGAAGCATTTTTGGCCCCAGGGCTATAATTTGAACAATCTTGGTAGAGGTCCACTAGGTGAAGCTTCATACCAAATATCAAAGACCTGGGCCTTCTGGTTTCAGAGAAGAAGATTTTTAAATATTTTCCCTATATAAGCCTATGTAAAACCGGAGGCCCCCGGGGTGGGGGCATTTTTGGCCCCAGGGCTATAATTTGAACAATCTTGGTAGAAGTCCATTAGGTGAAGCTTCACAACAAATATCAAAGACCTGGGCCTTGCGGTTTCAGAGAAGAAGATTTTTAAAGATTTTCCCTATATAAGCCTATGCAGAACCAAAGGCCCCGGGGGCGGGGGCATTTTTGGCCCCAGGGCTATAATTTGAACAATCTTGGTTTGGCCCCAGGGCTATAATTTGAACAATCTTGGTAGAGGTCCACTAGATGAAGCATCATACCAAATATCCAGGACTTGGGCCTTGCGGTTTCAGAGAAGAAGATTTTTAAAGTTTTCATTTAGAAAATCTATTTTTAGCTCCTGTGACCTATATGTATGATGGATTTGTTTGTTTGTTTTGAGGTTTAACGTCCCCGTCAACACTGTAAAGGTCAGTTTGGAGACGTTGCTTCCAATTTTATGGGACTTTTACCCAACATTGAGATGAAATGACATCTCAAGCCCTGTCGCCCAATGAAACCAATAGGGTTTATTAGCATGGACGGTCTGCTATGCACCACGGTTCCTGGACAGGCTTAGATCCTCTAAGCGGTTTACCAGTACTAGTGTGGGGGCCGGATTCAGCTCTGCGTGGAAGCATCATGCAGCCCATATATTTCTTCAAGCCCCTATTGGCGGGGGCTCATATGTTTGATGGACTAGAACCATTTGAACAACTTTGAAAGAGGACCACGTAAGGATCATTCCTGTGAAGTTTGGTCAAAATCCGATCAGTGGTTTAGGAGGAGATGTCATTTGAAGAAAAAGTTTATGCACGTACGCACTCACACACACATGGACGACTGACAAAAAGTGATCCCAAAAGCTCACCTCGACACTACGTGACAGGTGAGCTAAAAATATGGCTCAGCTTTTTTTTCATGAGGAATTCATATAATTATGAAATTTCAAAACACTAGCATACATTCTATGAACAAGAAAGTGTGATGTACGAACGGATGAATGAACAGACAAGCCAGCAGCAATATGCCCCCACCAACTTTTTCAAAGTTGTGGGCATAAAAATTTAAAACAAACAATGCAAATGGCCGAAAATCAGGCATAGTCTAGCAGTGAAGCACATTGAAATATTTAGCTTAGTGAGAGTTAGAATAGATACTGCAAACACTTTCTTACCTGTTCTCTTCCGCTGCCATTTTCTTGTTATGTTATGCTAAAACTACTCTTTCACAACCACAATGTCTTTCGAATGATAAAATAAAACATCTGAAAATAAAAGAAACTGAAAGATCAAGATTTCACACAGTTGTTAATGTAACGTCTTACATCGACAAAATACTATAAATTCATGCAGTGTGTGCATCCAGTGGTAAACTCTGGGCAAAATTTGAAAAACTGAGACGAGAAATTAAGAATGACATCAAAAATCAGCACGATTTGTATTTGAATAACTTGTTAGGTGATGTAAAGACAAATCCAAGAGACTTCTGTATTATATATCATTATATCAATAGCCAGAAGAAAGACAGGCAAGGTATCCCTCCCCTAAATAAAAGAGGAGAGAACAGGTTACATGTATATGCATTCAGGAAAAGGCACAGCTGAGCAAGGTTATTAATGACTGGGTAAAAATCTTGGACGAGGGGGTGGGGGGGGGGGGGGGGGGGTGACAGGAGGACACATTTATTCTGGATTTCAAGAAAACAACATTAGTCACCCACTGATCCAAATTATTAGGATATGGAATTGGGGGAATCTGGGGAAGACTATCAAATGGATAGATAGTTTAAACATATTTTATTGCATCCTCCAAACAAGCAATAGGGTCGGGCCACAAGTTCTACCAACATTAGTTACGGCCCTCCCCTAATAGAACTTCATTACAGCAATATACAGACACATGATAATGGCAAAGTAAACAAGTAAGCACTACAAAAATACGAAAAGGTGATGTAGTAAAAGTTATAATAATGTAAATAACATACTAATCAAATAAATGATAAGATAACGGAATGGAATGTCATAAGATGAATTGTCATACTGGCCTTAGTGAACAGCAGACTAATCAGTAAACCTTCTGGTGTTCTTGATAAAAGTTTGGACGGCTGTGAAAATAGTGACATTTTCTTCTGGTGTGAGATATTCATTTCCAAACAAAAGTTTATTAATATTTAGTGGATTGAAATTCCTCGTGGATCGAAACAATGCAATTCGTTCATTTATACAGTGTGAGCATCCAAAGAAATAATGCTCTGCATCTTCAACTTTTTCAGAACAACTGCATGTAGGACTTGGTGACAGATGATTAATATACAGATCAAAAAATAAATTACTACAGTTATTTCTAATTCTTGCATGTAGGACTGAGATGCGTCTACTACCAGCTTTGTAGTATGTAGGAACTATTGAATTATTTTGGGTTTTTTTTCAACTGGTACTTAAAGCTAGACAGAGACGGTGAATTACGTAATTCTATGTCAAGCGAATTCCATGCCGAAATAGACGAAGGAATACATGATTTTCGAGAAATTTCTGTCCTGCAAAAGGGAACAGTAATATTGTTATTATTTCGCAAATTATAGGCATTTGTTTCTCCAACAAGCGGTGGAATTAAATCGGATACATATGAAGGAACAAGACCATTAACTGATTTACACATGAAGATAGGTTTCTGCTGCTTCCGTCTTTCGATAAGTGACACCCACCCACTCTCTTTATAAAGGTTATCTAAGGAAACTGATCTTGTTAAGCCTGTAACAATGCAGGCAGCTTCGTTCTGAAGTTTTTGGAGAGACTCAATGTCTCTTTCTGTGCAACCGTCCCATACAACACAAAAATACTTGATGATGGGCAGTAAGTATGAAAGGTATATTTGGTTTAGAGCAACACGACTGAATGTATATTTGAGTTTCCTCATTATACCAATAACTTTAGAAGAACTTTTAAGAATATTTTCAATATGGTTATGCCATTGTCCATTATTGCTAAATGTTAAACCTAAATGTTTGTGTTCTGTTGCTAATTTGATAGGTGTACCGTCAAAAATTAAATTTGGTAGTGATTCAATAAATCTTAGGGTAAAAAGCATTGCTTCAGTTTTAAGCGGATTAAAATTGATTAACCACTGAGCAGCCCAGCTGACTAACATACGTAAGTCATGATTGATAATACCTTCAATGTCTTGGATGTTTGCTGCAGAGTACAATAGAGAGCTATCATCAGCAAATAAACATGTAAGACTAAGTAATGATTCAGATATATCACTGACATAAACCAAAAATAATAAAGGGCCAAGAACAGAACCTTGAGGAACCCCAGCAGTAACTCTCCTCAAGCTTGATGAGCTGTTTCTTATAACAATTTTTTGGTTTCTCCCACTTAAATAGTCACTTATCCATTCGAGTAATTCCCCTTCTATGCCAAACTGTTTTAATTTAAAGATAAGTCCTGTGTGCCACACTCTATCAAAAGCCTTAGAAACGTCTAAGAAAATCATGCAAGAATAGTGATTATTATCGAAAGTTTGACAGATGTGATGGTACATGTTTATGTCAATAAGTTGGAAAGTTGTAGAATGATTAGGCAAAAACCCAGATTGATATTTATAGAGTAAATCATTTTCATGTAAAAAGTAAAAAATATGTTTAAAAGCTATTCTTTCCTGCAGCTTACCAACCTTACTTAAGAGTGAAAATGGTCTAAATGTTGAAGGATCAGAGTTATCTCCCTTTTTGGGCAACGGTATTACATTAGAATATTTATAAATTTCTCCAAATTTACCTTCCCTAAAAGATCTGTTGAAAAGAATGCTAAGGGGTACAGCTATTTCTCTAGAAACAGCTTTCAACATTACTAATTCCATCTGGCCCTGTTGCTTTGTTGGGATTTAAAAGTTCAATTAGGGAAGCAGCTTCGTCTTGGGTACATGTAATACAAGATATTCTATTTTGATATTTATATTCAAAAGCAGGCAATATAGCATTTTCATCATTTACAGTGGAGATAGATGTAAAATATTTATTCAACAATTCAGCATTATCTTCGGTTGAAAAACAGAAGTCGTTTTGACCAGTAACCGGATAGGAATTGAAAGGTGGAATTGAAGAAGAGCTGCTATTTCCTTTAACAAAGTGACGTACAACCTTCCAAAATTGTTTTTTGTCATTTGAGTGAAAGTCAGATATGGAAAATTCCAAATTATTGAAAAATTGTTCTTTTGCATGCCGTTTTAAATTATTAACTTTATTGCGAAAAAACTTGTACCTTGCCAAAATGTTTTGATTTCCTGATTTGATGAATTTACATTTTAACCTGTCTCTTTTTCTAGACGCTCTTCTTATTTCACAATCATACCAAGGTTTGTCATCCGGTCTGATAAGTACATTTTTTGATGGAACACACAAGTTAACAAAGTTAAGAAAATTATTATTGAACTTAGAACAGGCTTCATCCAGAGTTCCTTCCCTTAGACAAGTCCAATCAAAGTTAGATATTTTTTGTTTCAGTAATGTAAAATTTGCCCTCTTATATATAAAAAAAAAAACAATCTATTAAAAACACCTTCTAACAGCCTATTAATTTAAACTAGAATGTATTTTCAGACATAGAAAGTGGCACTTTTTTTTCAAAGAAAATCTTGTGCATTATGCAATGCTATTTGGTGCTGCCATTAAAAAAGTCAAGAATACATATACTGTAGTGGGGGTTAGCAGCTAAGTCTGTGCCTGGCACGGGGTTAGCTGCTAACCCCGTGCCAGGCACAGACTTAGCTGCTATCCCCATACATATACTGTAGTGGGGGTTAGCAGCTAAGTCCGTGCCTGGCACGGGGTTAGCTACTAACCCCGTGCCAGGCACAGACTTAGCTGCTAACCCCGTGCCAGGCACAGACTTAGCTGCTAACCCCCACTACAGTATATGTATTCTTGACTTTTTCAATGGCAGCACCAAAAAAGCATTGCATAATGCACAAAATTTTCTTTGAAAAAAAGTGTCACTTTCTATGTCTGAAAATACATTCTAGATTAAATTAATAGGCAGTTTTCTGTGTCATATTGAAAGGGTAATGTTAAGTATGTTGCTTTATGGTCACTAATGTTGGCTGGAACAGCTATGGTCCCAGAGTCAAGAATAGGCAAGTCCTCTGGAATAATAATTGGGTCAAGAAGTGCTTGTTGTCGGGTTGGTTCATTAATAACATTTGACATGGAGTTGATAAGTAATACATCCTTTAAGTTTTGAAAAATTGGATTAAGTTGGTCTTCATTTAGGCCTCCAACAATAATAAGGTTTTTGGAATGTTCAAGGGCTCTTTCAATGTTTAAATTTAGATTGTTAAAGAACTGAGCATCTGCTGTAGAAGGGCTATAAAATAAACCTATTAAATATATTTCATTCTTTACCTTGATTTCTATCCACATTGATTCTGCAAAAAAGACCTCAAGATCCAGTCTTCTCACATGGAGCAGGCTTGAGTTTACGTATGCCATAACATTCCCACCATGATTTGTTCTGTCCTTCTGGTATGGTGAACAGTAACAATTGGAAAGAGAAAGCATGTCTGTAGGAACGTATGCATCTAAGTGGGTTTCCGTAAAACACAAAATATTAAAATCAGAAAAATTATCAAGTACATGTATAAAATCTAATTTGTTTCTAATACTCCTGATGTTTAAGTGCAAAATTGAAAGATCGTGTTCATTTTTAGGACCTGGATTGGTTTCAATATCTCCGGCTTGAAGTAGTAAAAAAAGAATCACAAAGAAGCATTGTAGATTGCAAAAATTAACGAGTTGTCAGAGGACAACATAGCTCGCCTTTGGGGGCCTAAGATGGATGAGGGCAAGTTACATGTATCAAAAAAAATTTCTTCTGTAAAACAGCCCAATAGACTGCAGCAAATGAAAGAGAACCAAAATGTACCCCTAATCATCCTGTTTTCAAGCCTTTCCACTGCAAAAAAAAAAAAAAATGAAAAAGAAATCTATATTTGATAAAAAAAAAATTCTACAAACTACCAAGTAATAACAAGGCATCACAGACGATACAAATCCCCTCGCGCAAGACAAATTAAAAAAAGCCTAGCCTAGCATTTGTGTAAAATTACATTATATCCATCAATAAATGTAGGTACTTAAGAGTGATGACAAAGTTTTTCTGAAAATAGCCACAGTGACCTTGACTTTGAGCCCCAGACCCTGAAAGTTGAACTTCATACACAACATTTGTATGAAGTTATCTTAAAATCCATCAATAAATCTGGACACTAGAGCAATGTTCAAGTTTTCTAAAAAATAGCCACAGTGACCTTGACCTTAAGATATCATCATACCAAACATTTGTGTCAAAGTATATTAAAATCCATCAATAAATGAAGGCGCAAGAGCGATGACAAAGTTTTTCTAAAAATATCCACAGCGACCTTGACATGAAAGTCGAACTCGCTCAAGATATCATCATTGCCAACACTTTTGTGAAGTTATATTAAAATCCATCCATAAATGTAGGCACTAGAGCAATCACAAAGTTTTTTCTAAAAATAGCCACAGTGACCTTGACCTTCAGCCCCGGAACCTGAAAGTCAAACTTGCTAGAGATATCATCATACCCAACATTTGTGTGAAGTTATATTAAAATCCATCAATAAATTAAGGTGCAAGAACAATGATAATGTTTTTTCTAAAAATAGCCACAATGACCTTGACCCCATGACCCTGAAAGTATAGACCTTGACCTTAGGCCCCGGACCCTGTAAGTCAAAGTCACTCGAGATATCATTATACCCAACATTTGGGTGAAGTTATATTAAAATCCATCAATAAATGAAGGTGCTAGAGCGATGACAATGTTTTTCTAAAAATAGCCATAGTGACCTTGACCTTAAGCCCCAGACCCCGCTATGTTTTTAAAAAGAAAAAAAAAAAGAAAAAAAAAAAAAAAAAAAATATGTTCCTCCCCCGGGATTTGAACTCACGCAGCTTGCAGGTAAACTTTAACACAGAGAAGTAAGGGAGGTAATACAGAGGAAAATATTAACTTCTCAAAAAGTCCAATTTAAGCAAAAAAACCTGTAAAATGAAGTACAATGATAATGTTAAATATTGTTTTTTTAGCAATTATTAATTATATATTCAAAATAAAGTTGTAAAACATCACATATAAGAGCTTGCAGGTAAACTTTAACCAAATGCGGACGCCGATGCTGACGCCGGACGCCCAGGGATTTGGCAATAGCTCCCCCTTACTTTCGTAAGGCGAGCTAAAAAAAATGAAAAAGAAATCTATATTTGATAAAAAAAAATTCTACAAACTACCAAGTAATAACAAGGCATCACAGACGATACAAATCCCCTCGAGAAAGACAAATTAAAAAAAGCCTAGCCTAGCATTTGTGTAAAATTACATTATATCCATCAATAAATGTAGGTACTTAAGAGTGATGACAAAGTTTTTCTAAAAATAGCCACAGTGACCTTGACTTTGAGCCCCAGACCCTGAAAGTTGAACTTCATAGCCAACATTTGTATGAAGTTACCTTAAAATCCATCAATAAATCTGGACACTAGAGCAATGATCAAGTTTTTCTAAAAAAACAGCCACAGTGACCTTGACCTTCAGCCCCTGACCCCGGAAAGTCAAAGTTACTCAAGATATCATCATACCAAACATTTGTGTCAAGGTATATTAAAATCCATCATAAATGAAGGCGCAAGAGCGATGACAAAGTTTTTCTAAAAATAGCCACAGTGACCTTGACCTTCAGCCCCAGACCCTGAAAGTCGAACTCGCTCAAGATATCATCATTGCCAACATTTTTGTGAAGTTTTATCAAAATCCATCCATAAATGTAGGCCCTAGAGCAATCACAAAGTTTTTTCTAAAAATAGCCACAGTGACCTTGACCTTCAGCCCCGGAACCTGAAAGTCAAACTTGCTAGAGATATCATCATACCCAACATTTGTGTGAAGTTATATTAAAATCCATCAATAAATTAAGGTGCAAGAACAATGATAATGTTTTTTCTAAAAATAGCCACAATGACCTTGACCCCATGACCCTGAAAGTATAGACCTTGACCTTAGGCCCCGGACCCTGTAAGTCAAAGTCACTCGAGATATCATTATACCCAACATTTGGGTGAAGTTATATTAAAATCCATCAATAAATGAAGGTGCTAGAGCGATGACAATGTTTTTCTAAAAATAGCCATAGTGACCTTGACCTTGAGCCCCAGACCCCGCTATGTTTTTAAAAAGAAAAAAAAAAAAAAAAAATATGTTCCTCCCCCGGGATTTGAACTCACGCAGCTTGCAGGTAAACTTTAACACAGAGAAGTAAGGGAGGTAATACAGAGGAAAATATTAACTTCTCAAAAAGTCCAATTTAAGCAAAAAAAACTGTAAAATGAAGTACAATGATAATGTTAAATATTGTTTTTTTTAGCAATTATTAATTATATATTCAAAATAAAGTTGTAAAACATCACATATAAGAGCTTGCAGGTAAACTTTAACCAAATGCGGACGCTGACGCCGGACGCCCAGGGATTTGGCAATAGCTCCCCCTTACTTTCGTAAGGCGAGCTAAAAAAATGAAAAAGAAATCTATATTTGATAAAAAAAAAATTCTACAAACTACCAAGTAATAACAAGGCATCACAGACGATACAAATCCCCTCGAGCAAGACAAATTAAAAAAAGCCTAGCCTAGCATTTGTGTAAAATTACATTATATCCATCAATAAATGTAGGTACTTAAGAGTGATGACAAAGTTTTTCTAAAAATAGCCACAGTGACCTTGACTTTGAGCCCCAGACCCTGAAAGTTGAACTTCATAGCCAACATTTGTATGAAGTTACCTTAAAATCCATCAATAAATCTGGACACTAGAGCAATGATCAAGTTTTTCTAAAAAAACAGCCACAGTGACCTTGACCTTCAGCCCCTGACCCGGAAAGTCAAAGTTACTCAAGATATCATCATACCAAACATTTGTGTCAAGGTATATTAAAATCCATCATAAATGAAGGCGCAAGAGCGATGACAAAGTTTTTCTAAAAATAGCCACAGTGACCTTGACCTTCAGCCCCAGACCCTGAAAGTCGAACTCGCTCAAGATATCATCATTGCCAACATTTTTGTGAAGTTATATCAAAATCCATCCATAAATGTAGGCACTAGAGCAATCACAAAGTTTTTTCTAAAAATAGCCACAGTGACCTTGACCTTCCGCCCCAGAACCTGAAAGTCGAACTTGCTAGCGATATCATCATACCCAACATTTGTGTGAAGTTATATTAAAATCCATCAATAAATTAAGGTGCAAGAACGATGACAATGTTTTTTTCTAAAAATAGCCACAGTGACCTTGACCCCGTGACCCTGAAAGTAGTGACCTTGACCTTAGGCCCCGGACCCTGTAAGTCAAAGTCACTCGAGATATCATTATACCCAACATGTGGGTAAAGTGATATTAAAATCCATCAATAAATGAAGGCGCTAGAGCGATGACAATGTTTTTCTAAAAATAGCCACAGTGACCTTGACCTTGAGCCCCAGACCCCGCTATGTTTTTAAAAAGAAAAAAAAAAAAAAAAAAAAACGTTCCTCCTCCAGGATTTGAACTCACTCAGCTTGCAGGTAAACTTTAACACAGAGAAGTAAGGGAGGTAATACAGAGGAAAATATTAACTATTTAAGCCAAAAAACCTGTAAAATGAAGTACAATGATAATGTTAAATATTGTTTTTTTAGACGGGCCTCCGTGGCCTAATGGATAAGAGCGCTGACTCTTAGTCATTAGGTCTCTCACCGCCGTGGGTTCGAGCCTCGCTCGGGTCACGTGTGAGACGCCAAGTTCTGCAACGGAAGGTCAGGTGGTTTTTCTCCGGGTACTCCGGTTTTCGCCCACCTATGATTAACGATCGGCTCGATATGAGTGAAATAATCTTGAAAGGGCCGTAAAACCCAAACCAAAAAAAAAAAAAAAAAAATTGTTTTTTTAGCAATTATTAATTATATATTCAAAGTAAAGTAGTAAAACATCACCTATAAAAGCTTGCAGGTAAACTTTAACCAAATGCGGACGCCGACGCTGACGCCCGGGGGTATGGCAATAGCTCCCCCTTACTTTCGTAAGGCGAGCTAAAAACCATGAGAGTATACCTATGGTGACAAATGCATGAAAATAGCTTTTGAAGTGACATCAAAAGAATAAACAATGAGTACAGATTTAGAGTTATTGTGAACAAACTTTTGCTGCTTGAGATGCAGTGATAAAACAGACCAACAGAGGCCCTCCACTGATCAATGGAAATGCCCATTGCACAATATGTTTGCTAATTAATTTGGGTTGGGGTCTCTGCTAGTCCATCTCACAAATACATCGAGCACCGGCCAGCATGACAATGATAAATGAAGATAGATTCCTTTCTTTGCTACAGAAAAAAGCGTGTTGTTGTTAATGGTGAATCTTCAGATTGGGCTCCAGTTTAGTTTGGGAGGGACTGTTCTTTGTCCAGTTATTATCCCTGTACATTAATGATATTTCCATTGACATTGTCTCAGAAATAAGGTGGGGGGGGGGGTATCCATTCCTTCAACAATACAGAGCTGACTTGTATGTCACTATCTGGGCACCTTGTGGACATTGAGGGACAGTTCCTAGTGCACCAGACGGAGATGAAAAAGCTCAGTCTAACAAACTAACAACGACTCATGGTGACAAGGTGGGGGGTATCCATTCCTTTGACAATACAGAGCTGACTTGTATGCCACTATCCGGGCAAACATTGTGGACACATTGAGGGTTAGGTCCTAGTGGCAGGCTCAGTCTAACTAACAACGACTCATGGTGTGTGTGGTGGGGGAGGAGTCCCTTTGACAATACAGAGCTGACTAGTTTGTCACTATCTGGGCATCTTGTGGACATTAAGGGTCAAGTACTTTGTTTTTTTTTTGTTTGTTTGATTTGAGGTTTAACGTCTCTGTCAACACTGCAAAGGTCATTTTGGGGATGTTGCTTCCAATTTTGTGGGACTTTTACCCGAAATTGAGATGAAATGACATCTCAAGCCCTGCTGCCCAATGAAACCAATAGGGTTTATAAGCATGGACGGGCCGACTCGGACTCGCACCTACTGCACCAGACGGAGATGAACAGGCTCAGTCTCAGGGGGGTGGGGGAGAGGGGGCCCTTTGTAAAATACTCCTCCTGACCAAGGTATTACCAAAAGAGGACAATTCTGAGCAAGTTTGATGACGATTGGAAAATTGTTGCCTCCTCTAGACCAACAGGTAGAACAGTAACTACAGAAGAGGGCTTTTGTATGCTTGTTCCTGCTGGAACATGCAGCATTTTAGCCCTTATGGCCTCAGAGGGCTTTTCGCCGGTCAGTCGGGTGACCTCCCCATTCAAGGCTGCCACAATGGCAGGAAACCTTTTCACATACTCTGTAGACCTCTGACCAGAAGTGAGTTCCATCTCCTGAGCGTACTGGTGCCCAAATAGCCGCTCAGCCAAGGAACGATTAAAGCGCTCAACAATGATCTGGTCCTGATGGATGTCAACCCGACAAGATGGCCTGCTTCTTCAACCAAGCTCGGGCCACATCTTCTGAGGTCTTAGCCGCAGAAGCCAGCTTTTTTATGGCCACAAGACCACTCAAGTAACACTTAGGGCTGTAATAATTACCCCCAAGGCGGATGGACAACTTCCGATCCATGTATTTATTGTTGTTGTTGCTTTGCAACGGGTAAGTCTCTAACTGAAACAACTGCTGCGGAATTGTCTAGGCGAGTTTGTAGACCACAAGGCCGGCGGCGGCCATCCCCAGGTTGATGAAGGCAATCACGCGGTCTTTCTGGTCGTCACTTGGGTGGCAAAAGTATGAGAGCTGGGGCTCAGACCCCAGGGGGGGTCAAGGTTATGCCGGGCAACCTGCGCATACAGGCGCATCGACGCCTTTGAGTTTGAAGGTTTGAACGGTGTGCCCCTGGCGGCAGAGTTCCTCAGTGATGAAATCAATATGCTCGGTCTTTCCTGTGTATTGGTTCCTGATACGAAGCGTGAATCTCTACTGGCTCGTCAAGCCATACGCGGGATTCAAGTCTGCAGGTTTTCCCAAATTTATTTCAGCGAATGGGCCGATTTGTCCCAGTCAATTTTGGATGCGCCTATGTCACATGACGGGGAAAAATTGGCCGATTCGCCCATCAATTTCGTATGCCCCCAATTTCGCCAGATGGAAAAAAAATAGTGCGGGATTTTTATTTTCTTTGCGCGATTCACGTAAGATTTATCTATCTATCTTCATATACTGAGTCGGTCAAACCTGGCCATTACCTCAGTTGGGTGGTGCGCTAAATTTAGAATTTAGCAAAAAAAAAAAAAAAAACACATCCACTGGATGAGTTCTTAAAACTATTTACAATCTGCTTTCAGAGGTGTACTAAAACGCACACCTCTGGATCCCAATCTACACCATGCGGGCTTTGAACTCCTCTGCAGTTTTGGCATTTACCACAGAGGAGGGAAAACTATTCCACTGAGGAATAGTTCTAGGGAAGAAAGAATTCTTCAGGGCATCACTATAGGCCTGGTACCTACGATATTGACTGTTGTTTAGTTTTGATGCCCTTGTTTGAGTTGAAGTAGTCACAGGGGTCAAGTATTTATCTTTATTAAGAGACACTGTGTCAGAGTGTATCTTATAAAAGAAGGTTAAAGAGGACCGCTCGCGACGGGCCTCCAAGGATGGCCACTCCAGCTCATCGAGCATTTCACCAACACTGCTTCTGTTCCGCCATCGCCTGCAGGTCCATCGGGCAGCCGTCCTCTGAACCTTCTCAACCTGTTGAACCTGAGTTTTAACATGGGGGTGCCAAACAGGTGATGCATACTCTAGTTGAGGTCTAACCAAAGTTTTGTATGCAACATCCTTTGTCTGCCTAGGTGCAAAAGCCAAATTGCGTCTAAGAAACCCTAATGTCCTAGTTGCTTTGGAGGTAATCTCAGAAATATGTTGACCCCAATCAAGATTATCAGTAATGGTGATACCAAGATATTTTGCGGATTGGACATGTTCCAAAGTATGCTGATGTAATGAGTAATTGAATTTAATCTGCTTGTCTGGAGGGTGCCGTGACACCCTCATTGAATGACATTTGGCCACATTGAACTTCATTTGCCAATCGGCCTCCCAACGTGCTAGGCTATCCAGGTCATCTTGTAAGATAAGACAGTCAGAAGTAGTATATATGTTCCTATACAAAACACAATCATCAGCAAACAAGCGAACAGATGACCTGATATTATCAGGAAGATCATTGATAAATATCAAGAAAAGGACCGGTCCAAGTACCGAACCTTGTGGGACACCGGACAAAACAGGGACTGGATCCGACGCTTGGCCGTCAAGTACAACTTGTTGAGTGCGTCCAGAGAGCCATGAGCTAACCCACTTAAGTGTGGATCCTCTAATCCCATAATGATCTAGTTTGTACAATAGCCTCCTGTGAGGTACCTTGTCGAAGGCCTTGGCAAAATCCATGATAATCAGGTCAGTCTGTTTGTGGCCACGATTAATGGCCCCATCCAGATTGCTCACTATGTCATGGTAGAACTGAACTAATTGAGTTTCACAAGACCTTCGACTTTGGAAACCATTCTGGCAGTCAGCAAGAATGCTTTCAGAGGCTAGGTGCTTGTTAATGTTGCTAACTAATATATGCTCCAGGGTTTTGCAACAGATGCATGTGATTTTGCGAGAGTGGGAACTTTGTCCCAGTCTATTTCTTCAGGCCCTGATGGACAGGGGCCTTGTAGGTATCAACTTGTATGTAAAATATAATTTTTGGGTGCTGGGTTGGTTAGAGGCCGAGTTTGTTGGGGCCGGCTTTGCTAGGGGCCAAGTTTGTAAGGGGCCGAGATGCCATGTCACATCTGAGTCAATATGTCAGTGGAAACATCATGTACATGAGAAAGATACTTTATCCACATTGCTTATTACAGGTTTCTACACAGGTTTTATCTAATGTAATGCCCAATTTTGACGAGTCAGTTTTAGAAGATAAATGGGCCGAACTGCGCTGGGCCGAATCTACCAATTAATCAGTACAGGAAAAGTTGACATTTTGTTTTTCAGCCATAGGTCTAATGCCTAAGATAGATTCCTAGAAATAAACCTAGCCTGTAGTTTATCCATAAAACTTACGCAGATTAAATAAAAAAGAAATTGCTGACAGCCTGTCAGAGTCTTTCGTTTCCGTGGGTAATAAAGGAAGTTGACAACAGCCAAGAAATAGCTTTTGAAAAAGAAGATAGAAAACGGCGGAGAGGGGTTACCCTAAATAGCGAAAAGGACTCCTTTTCTCGAAAAGGACTTTTTTTTACGAAAAGGACACATATTAGTAACATTCAAAGTTTATTTTAGCTAAACTTCATCAGTCTTGCTAAAATGACATATTTGGGGCGTACACTTATGTCCGGGAAATATCTGGGAAAAATCCGCGTAGTGGTGTGTTATCCCTAATGTCTCGACTTCGGGTGGTCAGAAATTAATAAAATTAGTATCAAATGCAATTTAATACAATTTTTTTTTACGAAAATGACACATATTAGCAACATTCAAAGTTTATTTTTAGCTAAACTTCATCAGTCTTGCTAAAATTACATATTTGGGGCGTACACTTATGTCCGGGAAATATCTGGGGAAAATCCGGGTAGTGGTGCGTTATCCCTAATGTCTCGACTTCGGGTGGTCAGAAATTAATAAAATTAGTATCAAATACAATTTAAAGCTCCATTCTAAAAGATTACAAAAACAGTTTTCATTTTTAACATTTTAGGGATCCTTTTTTGAAGTTAATTTGTCCGGTAAATTCCCGGATTGTGTCCTGGATGTTGGTATATTGGTGCGTTATCCCTAATATCTCCACTTTTAGTGGTCAGAAATTAATAAAAATTAAAATTAAGCTCCATTCTAAAGTATTATTGAAATATTTTTCATTTTAACACTTTAGGGGCCATTTTTTAAGTTAATTTGTCCTGGAAATTCCCTTATTGTGTCCTGCACTGTAAAAAATAGTCTTAATTATACCTAAAGGCAGAGTAAATTTTACACTAAAACTCGTGTGAATTCGAACCATACACAAATTTGGGTGTAAAATGTTACTTTGAGAAACACGGATAACTTGTATAGTTTACTTAAAATTTGGTGTGGCGCTGCAAATTTGGTGTTTGGTGTAACAATTCTCTCGGACCCATCAATGAATACTGATATTGATGAGTCCGAGCAATTCTGTAAAACAAGTGTAACATTTCGCATCAATTAGTGTTTGAAATAATTACACTATTTATGGTGTAAGGTCTGTTACAAAAACACACCAATTCGAGTAGCGTATACTGAGAATTTATCAACCCTAAAATGAAAATTTTCCGATAAAACAAAAAATCCGACATTATTCTTATTCCTTCTCTAAACAGAGACTGTAGGAACTTCATAGAACGGCGATACGGTTTCAACGAGTACCTACAACCTATGTTTTTGAGCAGAAATGAGAAAAAATGTATGTCCCTATTAACGCCAGTTTGACAAAATAAAATTCCAGTCTGGTGCTTCTTCAAAATGCCTGAGTGTATTGATAACATGATTTACTGCGATAATCGTAAGTGTAAAATTCGGTTTCATAGAATATTTTTAGGTCTGAATTCCTAAGCAAATCAATTGCTGTGTCCGTCTTATGAGCAGTAACATGTGTGGCGTCATTTAAAGGCATGTGATGGCCACCCATGCAAATCTAACTTTATATAGAGAAAGTAGGATATACACGAGTGTGTCTTATTTTTTTCGATTTTTTTCAAAAACATGGTTTGTGTTTTGTCAACAGAGAAAAGTGGGGTTTACAGTGATACATGATACTATTCAGCAGCAAATAATTGGCGATGTCCATCTTGTGAACAGCAACATGAGTGATATCAATTTAAATTTGAAAGCTGTGTAATGATCATCCATGTAAACGCAACTTTATATAGAGAAAGTAGGATTTACATGGGTGTGCATTATTTCTTTCTTATTTCCCGAAAAACCTGGTTTGTGTTTTGTCCATCGAGAAAAGTGGGGTTTACAGTGATACATGATATTATTCAGCACCAAATAATTGGCGATTTCCATCTTGTGAACAGCAACATGAGTGACATCATGTTTTGTTTGATTTGAAGTTTAACGTCCCGTCAACACAGAAAAGGTCATTTTGGAGACATCGCTTCCAATTTTGTGGGACTTTTACCCGACATTGAAATGAAATGACATCTCAAGCCCTGTCGCCCAATGAAACCATTAGGGTCTACATGCATGGATGGTCTGACTCGCAACGTGGTTCCTGGGCAGGCTTAGATCCTCAAGCGGTTTACCAGTACTAGTGTGTGGACGGTTTCAGCTCTGCGTGGAAGCATCATGCAACCCATCTATTTCTTCAAGCCCCGATGGGCGGGGGCGGTAGTGACACCATGTTATACTTGAAAGTTCGTGAAACCCAATTTTAATTTAAAGAAACGTAGGATTAACAGGGGTATGCATTATTTATCTCATATTTGCTCTTAAACTTAGTTTGTGAGTTCACAAATGAGAAAAAGGTGGTTAACAGTCATATATGATACTTCTTACTCTTTTAATCAAAAATGGTTGTGGGTACTCATTAGAACTGTCTCAATGAGGTGTATACAAAAATATTTATTATTCTTTTAGAATGCAGCTCAAAATTGTATCTGATACAAGTGTTATCAATTAGTGACCACCACAAGTCGAGATATTATAATAATGCACCACTACCCCACACACCCCGGACACAATCCGAGAGCATCCCGGACAAATTAAATTTCTTTCCCTTTGGTGTCTCTGATGGGAGCTGTGGGTTAATTGTATAAATTCCTGATCATTGCCCCCATTTCTATTTTGCACTGATGAGTTAGGAGGCTTTTGATACGGGCTGAAAAAATTATTTGTCTAAATCGCGACGGAAGTAAGGGCGAGGATTGTGGCCACGCAAATTCAGTGGAATTCGTTTCACGGACCGTTTCAAGGGGGTTCTTCTGTCGTGGTTTATTTTTGTTATGGCTTGTCTTTGAGCGTGTGTATCGCTGATATTATTTTGCTTTGGATAGCCAATTGGCGATTTTGTGAGAAAGTAACTGTCCTTTTGGCTTTCCGCTAGTGATGTTTCCATTAGGGTCTAGTTGTTTCATATTTGTGTTTCTTTCCCTTGGTTTCTCTGATGGGAGCTGTGGGTTAATTGTATCGATTCATGATCATTGCCTTCACTTCTATTTTGTCTCTTGCAAAACTTATGATAAACGCGATGATTTTGATTTGAGATTGTAAATATTCCTTTCTTGGATGGTGATGTTCCTCGTGCGGCATCCTATGGCGCTTATATTTCACAGTTAATTTGATAAGCTAGAGTGTCTAGAAAATGACTTCAACACTCGTAGTAAATTCTTAACTGCTAAACTTCTTAATCAGGGTTATCGGTATCATAAACTACTCAAAGCCTTTTCAAAAGTTTATAGACGTCATTCCGATTTAACGTAAATGTTATACGACAGACTGCATGCATGGTAGTTAACCCAATCACGGTTGACAACTTTTCTTCCCTCTTTAATTGCACGCCGATGGGTCAGGCCACAGATTCTATGACGATTCCAGCGTAAAGGCTTAGTGAGAATTAAAATTTAATTTTATGTGATGTTGGTTGGTGCCTGATGCTCTGTCTCTGGCCGGGCCCATCGGAGTCTAACTGTTGGTTTTCTTTTGCCCCAGCATTTCAGTGGTTTCTTGCTGTCGAGCCCTCACCGTCTGTGGTTGTTTGATTTTTGTTTTTGTATTCTCGGAGCTGTTGCACTGATGAGTTAGGAGATGAGTTAGGATAAGTTAGGAGGCCCTTTTGTGGGAAAGTAATATTTTATAAGATTATGAGGAAGTGCAATGAAAATGGTGGAAAAATCATAGGTAGACATACTTGAAGGAAGAAAACGTCTGGTCGGGCCCATCGGAGTCTAACTGTTGGTTTTCTTTTGCTCCAGCATTTCAGTGGTTTCTTGCTGTCGAGTCCTCACCGTTGTCTCACCTCTGTGGTTCTTTGATTTTTGTGTTCACGGAGATGTTGCACTGATGAGTTAGGAGGCTTTCATGCGGACTGAACAAATTATTTGTCTAAATCGCGACGGAAGTAAGGGCGAGGATTGTGGCCACGTAAAATCGATTTAAGCCCCCCAGTGGAAATCTTCCACTGACCGTTCCAAGGCGGCTCTTCTGTGGCGATTTATTTATGTTGTTGTTTGTAACTTACTGTGTGTATCACTTTTGTCTTTTTATTTTGGATGGCCATATGGCCATTTTGTAGGAAAGTAACTGTCCTTATGGCCTTCCTTTGTTTAGGTTTCCATTATGGTCTTGTCGCTTAATGTTTGTATTTCTTTCCATTTGGTGTCTTTTATGGATGGAGTAAGTTAATTGTATCAATTCCTGATCTTTGTTTTACTTCTACTTTTTATAATTTATTTAAAACTTCATTAGAATTTTTTATAGACCAAAACATAGTTCTCCCTGATCTTTCAAATATGTTCTATAAAAGTGTTATCCTTTGGAAACAAGGAATACACCACAGAAGTGAAAAATATGGAGTGTACATGTTTTCTGGGCCAGACTAGCTAGTTTCGGCCAATTAGGCCTCATCGGTGACCCTCAGATATTTTCAAAATTCCACAATGGAACCAATGATCCCAAAGGACAAGAAAATATAATCTACACTATGATGTAGGGCAGGGAGACGTTTTACCGCCGCCACACATTCCCACACACCAGCTATAGTGAAGTTAAATATGTTCTATAAAAGGGTTATCCTTTGGAAGCAAGGAATACACCACAGAAGTGAAAAATATGGAGTGTACATGTTTTTTTTCGCAGACTTTTTCGCAGTATTTAATCGTATTTTTTTATGGCAGTAAAACATGAAGTTTGAGTTGTGGTACAAGAGCTTGATTTTTTAATAATCCGTGCTTTGGTCTCTTATGAAGTTTAGGTAATCAATATAACGTAGTAAGCTGATCTGGGCCTTCTGTAGCACATGGAGCAAACTTGGTGGCTGAATGACAAATGTGGTCATCAACTACAGCCCTCTCTACAGCGAAATGCTGCCTTACATGTAGTACCACCAAGCTCTTGCTAAAGAGAGTTAACATGGTTTCATTGCGATTTCATCAGATTTTCAAGACAATAGACAATACTTTTATTTGCATTAACATATTCATATTGAATGGTAATGGCAAACATAAACAGCAAATCATGGAATCATACAAATGATACAAACCACATATAAGTATACAAAATCAATTAAAAAAATAGAAGTGAAGGCAATGATCAGGAATCGATGCAATTAACCCACAGCTCCCATCAGAGACACCAAAGGGAAAGAAACACAAACATGAAATAACTAGACCCTAATGGAAACCTCAATAGCGGAAAGTCAAACGGACAGTTACTTTCCCACAAAATGTCGATTGGCTACCCAAAACAAAAAAAACAAAATATAAGCGATACACACACCCAAAGACAAACCATAACAGAAATAAACCGCGACAGAAGTGAAATATTAGGAACAATACGGTAAATGCTGTATACTCTTTTATTCATCAAACATCTACATGCACATAAGAGCAACTGACCACATGGGCTAAATACTTCAGATTATATATATCTGCTAGCATGGGTTTCATACCATATAGCCTGACATCTCCCCTCTTAAAATCTAAAACTTATTTATTGAAATATGATCTTAAAAAATAACTGCATTTAAATTTTAGTACTACTACAATCATGAAAAGTCTTATTCTCATGAATGGGGAGTCAGTTTCTGGTACAAAGTTATAAATCATTTGATAACAAGGAGCGTCTGGTTCTCATGGCCTCACAGTGTGCTGTTAACCTGTGAATGACAAGCTGCTGATAATCATTTGCAGTAAAATAAACATTTTGCAATGCAGTACATAATTTCCATTACATTATTCCTCTGGAATTTTGTGTGTGGGGAAACTATACTGTACTCCAAAAATTAGAATAAGAATAAACACTTATATGAAATAAATCACTAAGCACAAATACACTTCACTTATACAGCAAACATCTCATTGTTAGTAGAAGTAAAACAAAGATCAGGAATCGATACGATTAACCCACTCCACCCACCAAAGACACCAAAGTGAAAGAAACACAAACACGAAGCGACCAGACCACAATGGAAACCTAAACAAAGGAAGGCCATAAGGACAGTTACTTTCCCACAAAATGGCCATATGGCCATCCAAAATAAAAAGACACAAGCGACACACACAGTAAGTAACAAACAACAACACAAACAAACCGCCACAGAAGAACCGCCTTGGAACGGTCAGTGGAAAGATTTCCACTGGGGGGGGGGGGGGCTTAAATCGATTTTACGTGGCCACAATCCTTTCCCTTACTTCCGTCGCGATTTAGACAAACAATTTGTTCAGTCCGCATGAAGGCCTCCTAACTCATCAGTGCAACATCTCCTAGAACACAAATAATCAAAGAACCACAGAGGTGAGACAACGGTGAGGACTCGACAGCAAGAAATCACCGAAATGCTGGAGCAAAAGAAAACCAACAGTTAGACTCCGATGGGCCCGACCAGAGACAGAGCATCAGGCACCAACCAACATTACCTTGAATTAGATCTCTCTAATTCTCAATAAGCATTTACGTTGCAACCGTCGTATAATCTGTGGCCTGACCCACCGGCGTGCAATTAAAGAGGGGAGCAAAGTTGCCAACCGTGATTGGGTTAACTATCATGCATGCAGTCGGTCGTATAACATCCATGTTGTACCCAATCTTTTTATATCGAAGAATGATTTTACGAAATTGGGTGCTGAAGTCATTGCGGTTATATATTTTTCTGAATTAATATACTAAGTCACCATAAAATTCGGGTTCCGATAGACCTTGTTGCAGAAGAGATTTAAGTCCAATATTGAATTTTGAAATTAAATCAGGATGGCGTCTATAAAATTTTGAAAGGCTTTGCGTAGTTTATGGTACCGATAAGCCTGATTAAGAAGTTTAGCCGTTAATAATTTATTACGAGTGTTGAAGTCAGTTACATGACTACACACGCTAGCAAATCGAATTAATTGCGAACTATAAACGCCATAGGATGGCGCACGAGGAACATCACCATCCAAAAAAGGAAAATTTACAATCTCAAAATCAAAGTCATCGCGTCATTAGTTCTTGCAAACTAAGTAGAAGAGAAAAAATATAAAAAGAAACCATTGCTTCAAAAAACATATAAAACATACTATCAAAACAGACTGCATAATATGATGTTTACTGATTTTTAACATTGCACACATACTGATTTGCATTTTCACTTTAGCCACACAATGACTTAATCCATCTCTAACGACATAACAAAATCTTCAAACCGTTTCGGCGTTTGCAGATTGCAGTATGTTCCCTCTGGCTTTCTTTGCCGGATCATAACAGGGTCACTGGTGAGGCTTTATTAGCCGAAACTACGTAGTATGGCCCATCTTCTTTCTTATGAATATTTTCATTGCTCTTAAAGGAACTCATTTTTGATTTTTATTCACTATTCTACCACTTGATGTTACTCTCTGCCCTGGTAACGTTTGTACCTCAGGCAACAGTTGTTCTTGTCCCTGGTTCTGTTGTTCTGTTTGTGTACACACATCGCCGATATCGGTTTGCCTTTCTGTTTTCCTTCTTTCTTTCGTTTTCAATAAATGTTCTCTATTTCTCCTTAAGAGTGAACCTGATTCCATTTTAACCTTATATGACCTTGGTTCCTGGCATTTTGATTCAACAACCCCTGGCTCCCATAGTTGCCTGTCCAATCTAACCCCTAGTTGTTCACATCGATCTAGCGGTTTTAAAGGCTTAGTGTTCCTGTCATAATAATATTTCTGTTCTTGCTGTATTCCATTTAAAACCAAAGGAACATTTACTGTCACCTTGTCAGGATTCAATGAGGGTTGTACAGGTAAAAGTGACATAGTTCTGCGTCCATACAATAGCTTAACAGGTGATCCAAGACCTTCAATGGGTGTATTCCTAAGTTCCAGAAGAGTAAGATACGGATCAGATCCATTCCGTTTTGCTTTTTTTTTCAACAATTTTTTAACCGTTTGCACTGTCCTTTCTGCCATTCCACTTTATCTAGGATATCTTGGCGAAGATGTGACATGATTAAACTGGTACTGTTTTCACAAAATCAGCAAATAGCTGACTTATATATCCACCCATATTATCACTGATAAGTTTCTCAGGAATCCTATGTCTAACAAAGTTCTGTTTCAACGAAGCTATTATGGGTTCACTTCCTGTTCCACTGATTTTAGAGACTTAAAAAAATTCGAGTAATAATCCACTAGACCTAAATAGGTTTGTCCATCCAGTTCAAATGCATCAGTCCCTAAAATTTGCCATGACCTATCTGGAATCTCATGTGGTTTCAAACGTTGCTTTGCTTGCGATTTTCTGAACTCATTGCAGATTTCACATGATGCAACTTTGTCTTTGATTTGCCCATTTATTCCCGGCCAAAATACAATTTCACGAGCTCTACGAATACATTTCTGTACCCAAGATGGCTTACATTATGAATTTTATCCGTCATTTCTTTACGCATACTTTTATGATTCTTTCACCTTTCAGTATGAGTCCATCCCTTTCACTAAGCTCATCTCTAAAATTCCAGTATTCTCTCAAGCATGGATCAACATCCATCTTAATTTGTGACCAACCCTTTAAATTATATGTTTCATCTTAATCATCACAGGATCCATTTCAGTTTGACATAATTTCTTGGCTAACTGGTAAATTTTCCAAACTGAATACTGTATACTCTCTAAAGCTTTCTTCTCCAACTGTTGTTTTTAACGGTTTTCTGCTCAGTGTGTCACTAATGAACATTTCTTTCCCCGGTTTGAACATTACATGTAAGTCATATTTCTGGACTTTTTCCATCATTTTGACTATCCTGGGTGGACAAAGATACAACGTTTTTTTTTTATAGTTTTCAACATTTGTTTTCTGATCAAAAATATAGCTATGAAATTTTGTCAACCATACATTTCCTCAATCTGTGCATAATTCTGTTTTTGTCAATGATCTGGATCCATAAGCTACTGGCTGACCTTTCTGCATAATGCACGCACCTAGTCCATGTTTTGAAGCACATGAAGAGTTATTTCACCTTAGTCCAGATCATAGTATTTCAGAACAGGCGCTTTTTTGAGGACTTCCTTCACTTGCTGAAAACAAAGACTATGCTGCCCTATCCAATGCCAAGCTACATCTTTTTCAAGCAATTCTCTCAGAGACTTATTCAAGCTAGATAGGTTAGGAATATACTTCCCAAGATAGTTAATCACCCCTTGAAATCTCATAAGCTCTGTTTTGTCCCGTGGCTCTCCCATTTTTAATATGGCTTCCACATGGCTTTGACTAGCTTTTCAGCCCTTTTTTGTAAATGTATGACCAACATAGGTAACTTCCGGAAGTCCTATTTTATATTTTGACTTGTTTAGTTTGAGATTCGAGGCCTAGCTTTCTGTAACCCGGCCCGTAATCTCTTATTGCGGTCTTCCTTGTTACTACCCTAAACTAAAGTATCGTCAGCGATAACTGCATATCCTTCCATGTTCTCATACAGCTGAGAAACTGCTCTCTACCATACTTCCGACGAACTTACAAGGCCAAGGCCATTCTTAAGAATTTATACCTGCCAAATGGAGTGTTGAACACAGTTAAATTCGTGCAGCTATTTCGGAGACGAATCTGCCAAAATTCGCAAGATGCATCTAACTTACTGAAGACAGTAGCTCTCTCAACCTGTGCAGCCACTTCCTCTACAGTTTTCATTGGATAATGTTCTTTTTTATATATATTTATTCAAGTCCCTAGGATCAAGGCATATTCTCACATCCTTTTTATTTACTTTTTCCGTAACAACAATACTATTAACCTAGTCTGAGGGTTCAGTCCATGCCTCAATCACACCATCTCCAACCATTCTATCTAATTCTTTCTTGATCTTTGAGCAAATGGTATCTTCCTAGGATGGTTAATCACTGGTTTAGCATTGTCTTGAAGCTGAATGTTATAATCCCCTGGGGGGGCATCCTAAACCTTCAAATATATCACTGTATATTCTTTTAACAACAGATTAGGATCTTCAGTGTTCACTGTATACATCCTTTTAATCAACTGTCAGCCTAAACAAGTCCGTAAGCCTAACACAGGCTATGCTTTGTGATCTACAACTTGAAATTCTACTGGGGAGTATCTAACTTTAGTCTCAACAAGTAGTGCTGCCCTACCAATTGTGTTTAGCTTATGTCCTGATTTGACTCTTGATTTGTAAGAGGACTGTCACTCAGTCTTTCGCATACTCCAAGAGGTAATACATTGCATTGAGCTCCAGTGTTCAATTTCATTTCAAGCTTCTTACCACTTACTTCCGCAACTATTTTCCAGTCTTTCTCGTTGCTAGATACACTTTCTACACTTTCCACAAAGTCCTGATCGTATTAAAAATAGAAGTGGAGGCAATGATCCGAATCAATACAATTACCCACAGCTCCCATCAGAGACACCAAAGGGAAAGAAACACAAACACGAAACAATAGACCCCAATAGAAACATCAATAGCGGAAAGCCAAAAGGACAGTTACTATCCCACAAAACGGCCAATAGGCTATCCAAAATAAAATAATATAAGCGACATAAACACCCAAAGACAAACCCTTACAAAAATAAACCGCGACAGAAGAACTGCCTTGGAACGGTCAGCGGAAACGAATTCCACTGGAGGCGGGGTGGGGGGGGGGCTTAGTCTGATTCGTCACTGTTCTGATTATTACCATCCAAAGCATGTAATTTCTGTCTTGTGCCACAGATGAGGCCTAAATGGCCGAAACTAGCTAGTCTGGCCCAGAAAACATGTACACTCCATATTTTCCAGTTCTGTGGTGTATTCCTTGCTTCCAAAGGATAACCCTTTCTACAACTTATTTTACACATCTTAGCAAAGTGGTTAAATTTTGAACAATTTCTCCATTTCTTTCCATATGCAGGACATTTCATTTGTTCATGAGTATGCCCACATTTTGAAACTTATATGACAGTGGTGCTGGTTCTTTACTGAGCTGTTTAGCAGGTTGGCGAGATGCTCCTTTCTTTGCTGTTTTCGGCTTGGGCTTAAAATTTCCTCTCTTTTGGACAAAATATATTGACTTCTCCTCAGCAAATAAAAATCAAAACCGAGTTCCTTTAAGAGCAATGAAAACATTCATGAGAAAGAAGTTGGGTCATACTACGTAGTTTCGGCTAATAAAGCCTCATCAGTGACCCTGTAATGATCCAGCAAAGAAAGCCAGAGGAAACATACTGCAATGTTGCGAATTTCGAATAGACAGTCGATTCAAATACTGATATAAATCAAAATGGGGTCCAAATAATTAAAAACCTGTCTAGAATATGAGACTTTTTAACTGTGTCTCACTAGTTTCAACCGCCCTAAGGTATCTCTCGCCTTTTCTAACGCAAGTTCAGAGTCTCTTAACAGCCTAGCCCTCACCACTTCACGTATTATTCCGCATACTACAATGTCCCTAATTAATGAGTCTTTTATGGGTGGAGTATGTTAATTGTATCAATTCCTGATCTTTGTTTTACTTCTACTTTTCAATGTGCCGAATTCACATAACTTGGCTTTGTTTCTCTGTCTGTGACATATGCATCTATGCTTTCACCAGCTTGTGTTTTTTTTTTTTTTTTTTGTTTTGTTTCTGTTTTTTTTTTTTTTTTTTTTTTTTTCGTGTTGAAAATGTGTCTTTAATATGTCAAGTTCTTTCTTGGATTACAATATGCCTTAAATTTTTTCATGATTTTGGCAAGTTTCTTTTCATCACCATCTGTTTCCCAGGTAAATGCATTGTAGATTTCCAAGCATCCAGGACCAACTACATGAAGAAATGTACTGATTTTATACTTTCTTCCTTTTCTGCGATTCCTGTAGCTGTCAAATAAATTTCAAACTGTTACTTAAAACGCCTCCAATTCTCTGACAAAATTCCAGTTAAACGCAAAAGAGAAGGTGGTTGTAATCTTTCCATTTTGCCTATTGAATCGGCACAAATTCAATCGGTAATTACAAAAAGATTTTATTTCTGTTTTACTTCTGACACCATGATATATTAGAAACAATATGGCAAATGCTGTATACTCTTTTATTCAACAAACATCTACATGCACATAAGAGAAACTGACCACGTGTTCCTCATCTTTAACTGAGCATACACCGCATAACCTATTTTGCCTCAGGGTAATACCATATCTGCCTCTCTCAACTACCAGGTTTTGAGCACTCAACCTTATTTTAGCTAATACGGACCTATCATTTCGAAGTTTTTTAAAGAATCAACATAATGTGCACGTGCACCTACTTAATAAAGCATTCGGTAGAAATGTAATTTTGGACTACTCTTTATATTTGCATGTTGTTCTTGTTGAGAAACAACATTGATTCGTTGATGAATGGTTTATGTGTATACTGGAATCACAGAAACTGTAAAGCACAAACTACTGATCATGTCTTTGATATTTTTAATCCATTTTTTTTCGCAGGTAAGAATATGGACGAGATTGGAAAATGTCTATGCTACAGCATCAAGGTTTGCAAGACGCTTCTCAGCCACGCAATCAAGCGTTTGCTTCAGGTGGATTAATAGACTGGTTCCCTCGTCGTTATACTGCTACACAGACTATCTCATTAGTAGAGACCAGCTGAGTAAATCAGTCTGCAATCTATCTTTAAAACGTTCTGTAAAATATCTTATTTCAGCCTCGCTTTCATTCCCCCAGTACTGTGGATAAAAATTTACCAGCAGACGAAATTAGAGCTCAAGCTCATTAGAGTTTTTATGCATTAATTTCTTTTAAAACTATTTAAAATGTAATGTTGTTCATCTAATAAGGTAATATTGATAAGAACAATAAGGTGAGTACATTAAGCAAGCATTTTTACCTTAATACTTACAGAAATTTTCTGAAATTAATGGAATTTATCTTCTTTTGAATGTGTTTATAAACATTGAACTGTAAATAACCCATTAATGGCAAGCGCTTCACTGTCAGTCGGAAGAATTGTCGTCTGCTCGCTGCATATATTTTGGCAAAGGCAGCAAAATCCCTGACCAGACTGTGCATGTGCTCAGGCTGATTTCTGTCATCTACTTTTCGCAAAACTAGTTCAATATTTCTTTGTGCCTTTTATGGAACGCTAGGCAAATTGGGGCAGTCATTTCCCAACACGTTTTAGGGTTAATAACCTAAAAATATTAGATCAGATCACACGTGGAATTTATTCATTGGGCTTTTCAAAATTATAAGGTTTCGCAAGGGTGAAATGCAACTTCCTTACTACTGCTATAGCATTGATGAGATCGATATGTATTTGTTAAAACTGCCTCGTCGAGGCGATTCTAACGAGTATCCATATTATCTAAATCTATGTTTGGTCTAAAAAGAAGGAATATTTAAGGTTTAGCGTTCCCGTCAACACTATAAAGGTCATTTTGGAGACATTGCTTCCAAGTTGTGGGACTTTTACCTTCATCACAATCCCTGCCGTCCTATAAAACCAATGGAGTTTATTAGCATGGATGGGCCGACTCGCACCGCTTTGCCTGGGCAGGCTTAGATTCTCTAAGCTATTTACCAGTACTCGTGTGCGGGTGGGTTTCAGCTCTTTTATGGCCCTGAAAAATTACATTAGTTTGCAAGACTTTCTAACGTAAGAACACACAGAGAAACTAATTGGGACTGAACTAACCACTTTTATATAGCTAGGCACATTTCCATGTAGAGTTCTGTCTACATAATTGTTTAAGATTTATTGGGTTGATTTGCAGGATTGTTTGCGTACAGTAACAGCTTAGTTGGGGAAATATTGAGATAAAGCATTGTGAGTACCGGTGGGTCGATCGTCTCTGAGTGTAGGTTGGGAAAATATATCGTGAACTGAGAATTGATCTGTTCGTTGAACCATTAAATTCCAGTATTTAAAGCAAGCAGAGTAGGAGTAGACCTGATCAGACACCGCGATATGTGGCATCTGATCAGGTATACACTATTTACCAAAGCCTCCCTCCCCCCCCCCCCCCCCTGCACGAGCACAGCCCAGAATTTACTTTTTACACTGCGCTCTGACCTCTTAGGTGCTATAAACAACCAGTCCCTGGATTTTGTTAATTGTCAACAACAATAAACAGCAGGCGTGAAGTTTCTGTATTAGCGAATACCTCGTACACGAGCCCAGTACAGATTTTCTTTGTGTCGATTGATAAGTCAATACCCCTTACATGAGCCCAGTCTAGATTACTCGTTTTACACAGCACTCTGATGACACAGGGAGAAGACTGAACACTGCTGCCTGGGTTTTGTTAATAGCCAGCGATAGTCGCGCGGACAAAAACAACCAACAGAAGCGCTGCTTTATAATGTAGATTGTAGGTACTCATTAAATCGCTTCATTATAAGAAAAAAATTCAGTGAAAAAAATAAAAATAAATAAATGACATTCTTGGTGTTGTACTGGAAGCATTTTCCTTCAAGATTTTCCAAATTATTAACTTATCATTTGTTAATGTGTTTATTTCCCTTCTGTATACGCTTATATCCAATCATCTCAACAGATTTATAATATAGTTTATTGATAATGCTTAGCCTCATATGCACTGATATGTGCTGGAAAACTGAATAACAGTGATTTCAGTGCAATGTTTTTAAACAAAGTAATTTCTTCATTCTACCTGTTAATGCAGGCCCGTACGCAGGAGTGACAACCCCCACCCACCCCTCCTAATTTGGAAAATTATATCAAATTCATGGTTTATATGCATGGACAGCCGATCCGATTTTGAAAATTACCCGGAATTCGCGCCCTCCCCACGTTTTATAGGGTCTGTGTACGGACCTTAATCATGTTCTAAAATGAAAATGTTGCTGTATGTATGGCGAACAGTGCTGACCCTGATCAGACGCGATGTACTGTCTATCCGATCTGGGTCTATGCTGTATGTCTAATAACGATAACATCTTTAAAAGTTTTGCTCTAAAATATTCCTAGGTTCTAAGATATGCTATAAGCAGAAGTGCGAAAAGTAACGTTATATTGTCTTTTTTTTTTTTTTTTTTTTGTTCGGCTTAGCATACATTTGTGAAAACGTCCATTTCTTTCTTACAGTTTTATTAATAGTATTTTCCGAAAGTCTATATTAAGATACTGTTTTTGTTTTCCTTTCATGATGTAGGCAGCCTGGCATTGGCCTGACCTATTTCGTTTGACCCTTAAATGCCAGTATTTAAGCAAACAGTGTAGTCCTGAGCAGCCGGCTGAGTAGACGCCACATTCCGCGCCACATTCTGATCTGGGTATTCAGTGTTTGAGAAACCCAGCACACGATTCCTGACCAGACTCTATAGATAGCTCTGACTTGCATGTAACATCGACAAAAACAGCGCGACGTTTTCTATTTATAATGATAATATTGTTTTCCCCAAATCAGTGATTGTCACGTGGGCAACAGCATTATTTTTGGATTTGCCTTTTAGTAACTTTGGGTCGATTGTAAAAACAAAAAACGACCCCAAAACAGGTGTTGAATCTTAACATTTCTAATACAGGTTTAAATTTCTAATACAGGTTCTTCTGTGGCGGTTTATTTATGGTGTTGTTTGTTACTTACTGTGTGTATCACTTGTGTCTTTTTATTTTGGATGGCCATATGGCCATTTTGTGGGAAAGTAACTGTCCTTATGGCCTTTCTTTGTTTAGGTTTCCATTATGGTCTGGTCGCTTAATGTTTGTATTTATTTCCCTTTGGTGTCTTTGATGGGTGGAGTAAGTTAATTGTATCGATTCCTGATCTTTGTTTTACTTCTACCTTAAAACTATGTTAAAACTATACAAATGCGATAAAAAAGTAAGAGTGGCATGTTTTAGAATTCGTCTTCTTTTCCTTATTCTCGATCCTTGGAGGTTCGCTAGAACCGCCTCAGTGAAGCCATTCTTAACTGTCTTTTTAGCAGAGTTACAATACTAATCTTTATCTCTGCAATCCTGACTTTTTATTATATAAATCATTGCCTTCTCTTCTACTTAACAGCAATGCTCACTGCAAGGGTGTTAGTGTAATGTACGTACTATAACAAAAATGAAAAGTCCGTGAAATGAACACTCCCTCAACCCCACTTTATATAGAGAAAACTGGGTAATTGGGGTACCCATTATTTTCTTATTTCTGCTCAAAGACATAGGTGGTGGGTAAGAATCGCCTAGCAGAGGTGGTCCTAACGAGTGCCCACAACCCATGTTTGTAGTATAAAAAAAGAAAAAAATATCAAGGATTTTCATCAGAAAAGAAGCCATTTTGGAGATGTGAAAGAATGCACTGTGTCGCACGGGTGTAGTATCGTAATGTTTTGAAGAAAAATACCCCTTGCACACTCCACATTTTCTCTCAATAAAGTAATGTTTGCAGGGGTGTATATAACTTTGACTTTGTAACGTGATGGGAAAGTCAAGGAATAAACTTTTTATGTTTAAGAAAAATACACGGTCTGCATAAAACGGATCAGGAAAAGCAGAATGCGGTAAAATTTCATTCCTTTATTATAAGCTGCATTTATTACAATGCTTTACATATTAGGTGAAAGCAGATTCATGTAGGCATTTGGTTTCTTATCCCTGTCGGTGTTGCAGAGTAATTTTCTATAAATGAACGAAGAGAATCCATCAGACTGCTTTACAATTCTGTGATGTATATTCATTGACCCATAGTAGCGCTCGGACAAATCACATGATCTGCCATCCACTACAATCGTCCCTTTTTAAAATAGAAGTAGAAGTAAAACAAAGATCAGGAATTGATACAATTAACTTACTCCATCCATAAAAGACACCAAAGGGAAAGAAATACAAACATTAAGCGACCAGACCATAATGGAAACCTAAACAAAGGAAGGCCATAAGGACAGTTACTTTCCCACAAAATGGCCATATGGCCATCCAAAACCAAACGACACAAGTGATACACACAGTAAGTAACAAACAACAACATAAATAAATCGCCACAGAAGAGCCGCCTTGGAACGGTCAGTGGAAGATTTCCACTGGGGGGCTTAAATCGATTTTACGTGGCCACAATCCTCGCCCTTACTTCCGTCGCGATTTAGACAAATAATTTGTTCAGTCCACATGAAGGCCTCCTAACTCATCAGTGCAACATCTCCGTGAACACAAAAATCAAAGAACCACAGAGGTGAGACAACGGTGAGGACTCGACAGCAAGAAACCACTGAAATGCTGGAGCAAAAGAAAACCAACAGTTAGACTCCGATGAGCCCGACCGATGAGATGAAGTCTGTGTAGCTGTCTTCTTCTTTGGGTAAATAAAACATGTAACTGTGTGTAAAACTTTAGGTAAAAACATGTATCTAAGACTTCTAACCCGAAACGCCGTTCTACGCGTTTGGTAAAACATGAAACACAATCTTCGGATTTAAGACGTCTGTATATATATATATATATATATATATATATATATATATATATATATATATATATATATATATATATATATATATATATATATATATATATATATATATATATATACATACAGACGCCTCAAATCCGAAAATTTTGTTTCATGATATTAGTATTCTAGTATTGATATTGTAACAATGTGATTATTATTGCTTAATAAGAGTACCAATAAGCTATTCTAAAAAGCTTTGCTTTTCTTTTAATTGCAGACAATTAAAATTCTTTAGACAACAAATAGTTTCAATATTTTTTTTTATTTATATATTTTTTCTACATATTAATTGCTGGTGAATTGATTATCTTATGTGTTTTAAAAATAATCCAAAACCCAGAGTTTAGAAAAATTGCCAGCCCACGTATTGGATTCCTTTTTTGAAGGAAGCCAACTTGTCAGTAATAAAATATATTTTATTAACAAAAGAGTTATTCGACGTAAAAATGTGTTTCCAAAACTTAACAGCAGATGCCTGAACTCTTGACTTTAACGGCAATCTGTTAAGTTCAGTATACATGCAGAATTGGTAGGCTCTACATGCAGAATTTGTAGCCTTGAAGTCTGAGTCTTAAAATTGTTTGTTTTAACCCATTTAGTACCGGAGACCCCAAAACGGGTACCCTGGCAAACAGTGCAGGCCCAGATCAGACGCGTCTGATCAGGGACTACACTGTTTGGTGAAAGTTCTGTCATTTTCCAAATCAATTTTGAAGAAAACACAACCGGACACCCCTAAATTTTGAAATGATATCTTGCTATTTATAAGGTGGAAGATTCCATTTGGTACAAAAAGGGTTAATTCCCCAGAGTTCACTGCAGTACAGGATAATAGGAGACACTAAATTATCAACCAAAAAGCTTTTCTGGTAAACGATACATCCTCCGTTAACTCATAGGCAAATAGCTCGATTTCAAAATAATACTTGGAAGTATTCCTCTTTACCAAAATTTCTTGAATGGTTGCGCTCATCTGAACAAAACGGTTGTCATAGCTAGAAACAGAAAAATCTTTAAATTATATCTCTTAGGCCACTGGCCCGATTTCAAAACTATTTCACGGGTAGTAACAATATTTTTTCTTATGCTAAAATTACCTAAATTACTGAAATGGTTCGGCTATTTAAGCCGCCATGGCTAAAATAGAAACTTCTTTAAATGCGTTCCCGTCTTAGGCCAATAGCCTGTAATTTCACAGAAATGATCCTCTTAAGCCCCTTTATCGAAACTGCTAAAATGGTTCCTAAAACAATGAACAAAATGGCCTCCGAAATTAAAAATAATTAAAAAAAAACAACAACAAAAAAAAAACCACAAAACTTTCAAGCAAAATCTCCTCCTAGGCCAGTGGCCCATTTCAAGGCTGGTATAATCTGCAAACCCAATCATGCAGACCTTGGACTGTGGACGGTTCGAAGTGGATTTGCAGACCATTTCTTTGCACACCAAGTTTTATGCAGACCAATAATCATCACGTGAACACGTCCGTGGAGTGTACACCCCTCTAAACCCACCTTCATATGGAGATGCATTATTTTTCTTATTTCTGCTCCAAGACATAGGTTGTAGGTACTCGTTAGAACCGCCTCAATGAGGCGGTTCTAACGAGCACCCACAACATATGTTTTGAGCATTTATAAGAAAAATATGTCGGATTTTCATCAGAAAAGTAGCCATTTTGGATATGTGAAAAATGCACTATGTCGCGCGAGTCTGTTATCGTAATGAAATATATCATATATATACTACATATTATAATCACAATATCGAATTGAAAAAGAAATAAAAGCATAAACCTGTTTTTTTGTTGTTTTTTTTTTAACTTTTACTGCAAAGTTTGTTTTGTCTGATTTTAAGATGTCAAGTATTTATTTTTATATTGGCAACAGACGACGTGGAATGTATTTTCTAAAATATAAATATCCCCATCATCATTGAAATGCTATTCACATAATTTTGAAATTGAAGGAAAAATGGGCATATTATGACTGACCGTTCCTGGGCGGTTCTTCTGTCGCGGTTTATTTTTGTTGTGGTTTGTCTTTGCGTGTTTGTGTCGATTGTGTTATTTTGTTTTGGATAGCCAACTGGCCATTTTGTGGGAAAGTAGCTGTCCTTTTGGCTTTCCGCTATTGATGTTTCCATTAGGGTCTGTTATTTCATGTTTGTGTTTCTTTCCCTATGGTGTCTCTGATGGGAGCTGTGGGTTGATTGTATCGATTCCTGACCATTGCCTCCACTTCTACTTTATGAAAAGGTTTCAAATTCATTCTTTTAACCTTTACAAGTGTCTAGGCTAACCCAGCAGACGACAAATTTTTGATATTTTTCTATTTTTCCATAGGAGACAATTTGCATGAAATGTCAAATCCTGTTTTTTTTTTTTGAAGAAAAAAAGAGAATATTTCAAAATGTCGTCTGCTGAAAAAATGCCCAGCATGCAGCGCGGTATAAGGACAAAACCTCTTTAGTGCTGAAGTTCGATTTTGGGAAGCCAAGGTTACGGTTATTAATAGAAAAAAGTTAGGTCAGCCTGTTTAATAAGGACATGAATCATGATCTTATTTAAAAACAAAATTTTATTTCGCTTCAATATACAATTTGACAAGCGCATTACAAGCAAATGTGAACAGGGTTTGACAGAAAGCACTGTGGATTATATGGGCCATCTTCTGAAAAAAAAAAAAAGATTTGCATTATACTACATTGATGAATGGCATATACAGTAGAACTTCGATGGCTCGAACACCGATGGCTCGTTTACCATGGCTGAGTCGAACTCATTTTTGAGCCCCTAGGGAAATCCTCGATATAAGAAAAAGTTGGGGATAATTTAAGAGATTTTTGTTTTTATCTTGCAAATATATGCTGTGTGTACTCATTAGAATCGCCTCGATGAGGCGATTCTAATGAGTACACACAGCATACATTTTCATTATAGAACACCGAAAAGATGTCCAAAAGTATATCGTTATGCCTCCTGACAGTTACCCTCGGTGGCTCGAACTACCCCTGTCTCGAACAGATTTTCGAGGTCCCAAAGGTGTTCGAGCCATTGAAGTTCCACTGTACAAAACTAATTTGATCATGTTTTAAATAGTTAATAGTGGTAAACCGAGAAAAATGTGTGTGTGTGTGTGTGTGTGTGTGTGTGTGTGTGAGAGAGAGAGAGAGAGAGAGAGAGAGAGAGAGAGAGAGAGAGAGAGAGAGAGAGAGAGAGAGAGAAAGAGTTATGTTGGATAATAAAATCATGTAAGCACGAAAATGCTTAAGTAAAATACATTACAGGTGTAGAGCTGAGGCAAGGAAACGTACCACGAGGAGGTACAAAGATATGTATTGCATAATGAGAAGTCAGTCAATGGTACACCACGTTCAAGTTGACTCGTTTCTAATTGTTCTGGCAGTGGTCTGGTATCTCACACATTTCCGTGTGAATGTGATTGCTGACAGAAAATGTGAAACTTACTATTTATCTAACAGTATTAATGTCGAGTCATACTTATAACAATATGTATATGCAGAGTCAAGGTACCATGAGGTAAACATGAAATATGAAAAGAACAATCTGTTTTGAGAGAAAAATGTTGGCTGAATCCCCAGGGTTGCAAGTGTATGTTACGGATGCTATTAAGATTTGAAACAGAAATCTGGCTATTACAGGGCATAATATGTTGGCATTACGTAAATCTACCCGACTTGACAATTAATTCTTGTACCTGTAGAAACAAAGTTTTGTTCATGTGATTTGGTGTATTTTCTTTTCTATACAGGAGGTCTCCAGTGGAGTAATGGAGGAGGTTATCCGGCAGATACCTTCTTCTTTCGGCTGCAAAACGGGGGCAGGTAAAGACAAGAGGCCCAAGATGGTCCTGTATCGCTCACCTGAGCTAACTGATTCAAAGTTTCAGGAAGTGCCAACCTTTACTGAAGGATATTGGAGGACAAGGTGATGACATGGTAAGCATTTTCTGCAATCAAGTAGAATGTTACTCTATGATAAATCGGCAGACCTCGCCGGTTTTCATTCTCATTCAAGCTTTTATTCCTGATTTGCGTATATGTTACTTTCAAGAAGATCCGATATAAAATGAAGGGGCTATGGTGATGACAAGGTCAAAATTAAGCAATTAACTGCTGCAATCAAATGGATGTAACTCTATGATAAATAGGCAAACTTCGGCAGTTTTCAAACTCCTCCGAGCTTTTCTGCCTGACACACTTGTTTGTAAGTTTCATGAAGATCCGATCAAAACTGAAGGAGCAGCAGTGATGACAAGGTCGAAAATAAGCATTTTCAGCCAAGCAGGGGACATAACTCCATGATTAATTGACTGGCATTGCTAGTTTTCAAACTTGTCTGAGCTTTTATCTCAAACTTACTAACATATAAATTTCAAGAAGATCCCATGAAAACTGAAAGAGTTACGGTAAAAAAAAAAAACAAGGTCAAAAATAAGCATTTTCAGCAAAGAAGGGGACATAACTCCATTAATAACTGACCCACATCGCTAGTTTTCAAGCTTTTAAATCGGACTTATTTGTACGTAAGTTTCAAGAAGATCCGATGAAAACCGGATGGGCTACGGTGATGACAAGGTAAAAAATCGGCATTTTCAGCAATCAAAGGGATGTAACTCTATGAAAAATGGGCAAACTTAGCCGGGTTTCGAACCCATCCGAGTTTTTATCCCCAGCCACATTACATATAAGTTACAGAAAGATCCGATCAAAACTGAAGGAGCTACGGTGATGACAAGGTCAAAAATAGGCATTTTCAGCAATCAAAGGGACGTTACTCTATGATAAAACGGCCCAATTGGCCGATATTCGAACTCGTCCGAGGATTTAACCCCAGCCACCTTACATATACGTTTCAGAAAGATTCGATTAAAACTGAAGGAGCTACGCTGATGACAAGGTCAAAAATAGGCATTTTCAGCAATCAAAGAGACGTAACTCTATGATAAATGGGCCGACTTGGCCAGTATTCGAGCTCATCCGAGTTTTTATCCCCGGCCACCTTACATATAAGTTTCAGAAAGATCCGATCAAAACTGAAGGGGTTACCATGATGACAAGGTCAACAATCGGCATTTCCAGCAATCAAAGGGACGTAACTCTATAATAAATGGGCCGTGGGCCGACTTGTTCGGTATTCGAACTCATCCGAGGTCTTATCCCCAGCCACCGTATATATAAGTTTCAGAAAAATCCGATCAAAACTGAAGGGGCTACGGTGACGACAAGGTCAAAAATTGACATTTTCAGCAATCAAAGGGACGTAACCCTATGATAAATGGGCCGACCTGGTCGGTTTATGGACTCATCCGAGGTTTTATCCCCAGCCACCTTACATATAAGTTTCAGAATGATTCGATCAAAACTGAAGGGGTTACGGTGATGGTAATGTCAAAAATTGACATTTTCAGCAATCAAAGGGACGTAACTCTATGATAAATGGGCCGACTTGGCCGGTTTTCGAACTCATCCGAGGTGTTATTCCCAGCCACACACACATATAAGTTTCAGAAAGATTCGATCAAAACTGAAGGGGCTAAGAATATGACAAGGTCGAAAATCGGCATTTTCAGCAATCAAAGGGACGTAACTCTACGATAAATAGGCCGACTTAGCCGGTTTTCGAACTCATTCGAGTTTTTATCCCCAGCCACCTTACATATAAGTTTCAGAAAGATCCGATTAAAACTGAAGGCGCTACGGTGATGACAAACATTTTCCAATAGTAAGTCTATGTGACCTTGTGGTTGCCATAACAACCAAAGTTTTAGAGCGATTTCGAAAAAAAGTTTATATCATCAAAGCCCCACCAGAGGAATGATACAGATGAGAAATGATTGAGATCAGCCTGCAGGCTGCAGAGATATAGGTGCTCAAAAGTGTGGACGGACGACGGACGACGGAGGACCCACTAAACTATAAGCTCCCCTGGAGCCTCCGGCCCAGGTGAGCTAAAAATTGGCATTTTCAGCAATCAAAGGGACGTAACTCTATGATAAATGGGCTGACTTGGCCGGTTATCGAACTCATCCGAGGTTTTATTTCCAGCCACCTTACATAAAAGTTTCAGAATGATGCGATCAAAACTGAAGGGACCACGATGATAACAAGGTCAAAATTTGGCATTTTCAGCAATCAAAGGGACGTAACACTATGATAAATGGGCCGACTTGGTCGGTTTTCAAACTCATCCGAGGTATTATCCCAAGCCACCTTACATATAAGTTTCAGAAAGATCCGATAAAAACTTTAGGGGCTACGGTGATGACAAGGTCAAAAATCGGCATTTTCAGTAATCAAGGGGACGAAAATCTATAATAAATGGGCTGACTTGGTCGGTATTCGAACTCATCCGAGGTCTTATCCCCAGTCACCTTACATATAAGTTTCAGAAAGATCCAATCAAAACTGAAGGGGTTACGGTGATGACAAGGTCAAAAATCGGCATTTTCAGCAATCAAAGAGACGTAACTCTATGATAAATGGGGCCAGTTGGCCGGTTTTCAAACTCATCCGAGGTTTTATCCCCAGCCACCTTACATATAAGTTTCAGAAAAATCCGATCAAAACTGAAGGGACAACAGTGATGACAAGGTCAAAAATTGGCATTTTCAGCAATCAAAGACACGTAACTCTATAATAAATGGGCCGACTTGGTCGGTTTTCGAACACATCCGAGGTTTTATCCCCAGCCACCTTACCTATAAGTTTCAGAATGATTCGATCAAAACTGAAGGGGCTACAGTGATGACAAGGTCAAAAATCGGCATTTTCAGCAATCAAAGGGACGTAACTCTATGATAAATGGGCCGACTTGACCGGTTTTCGAACTCATCCGAGTTTTTTTTATCCCCAGCCACCTAACATACAAGTTTCAGAAAGATCCGATCAAAACTGAAGGCGCTACGGTGATGACAAGCATTTTCCCATTGTAAGTCTATGGGACCTTGCGATTGCCATAGCAACCAAAGTTTTAGAGCGATTTCGAAAACAAAAACCTTATGTCATCAATGCCCCACCAGAGGCATTCTACAGATGAGAAATGATTGAGATCAGCCTGCAGGCTGCAGAGATATAGCTGGTCAAAAGTGCGGACGGACGGACGACGGAGGGACTACCATCCTATAAGCTCCCCTGGAGCCTTCGGCCCAGGTGAGCTAAAAAAGTGATTTGCACTTTCGAAGCTACCACATAGGAATGACGGACTATCCACTATATTCTTGCGAAAAAGATCTGAATTGAGAGAACTGCATTGCATTCTCAAGCGCGCATGGAGAATTTGTCCTATGCGTGACCCGACATTATAATTTGTCAGTGGTCTTTTCAAGTTTCCATTTAATTGGTATTTTACTGAAGAAGCCTGCTTCATGGCGCCTGGTAAGTTATCCCATGCTTGAATGACAGACGGAAGGAAGGAATCTCTAAAGAGGTTGGTGTTGGTGTTCCCTCGGAAGGAATGAAAATGGTCGGCGTTTCTGAGGTTATAGGGAGACGTGTGTTGAACGAGTGGCGGAGCACCTTCGACTAGATAATTTGGGGCTAGTCCATGTAAGATTTTGTAGAATATGATGGGTTTGTGCTTATTTCGTCTTTCCTGGAGTGTATCCCAAACTAGTTCAGAGTACAGTCTCTCAATACTGCATAACTTTGTTGCACCACTGATTATTCTTGCAGTTTCGTTGTGAATAACACCAAGTTGTCTCTTGGTTGGGTTTGAACAGTTATCCCAAACCGAATCGGTGTATTCTAGACTTCTAGTATATTTACAAAGTACATTTTCTCCAGTGATTTATGGCTGACTCGGTATTTCAGAACTCGAAGCAGAGTTAATCTTGTCCATGCGCTTTTAGAAATATTCTCTATATGATAAGATCATTTGCAGTTGCTTGAGAAGGTAAGGCCTAAATGTTTATGTTTGTTGGTTTCGTTCAGAATTGTATTATTAATGAATAATGGAGGGTGTATTACGGGATCTAGTTTTCTAGTTAGGATAAAGGGGGGAAGTTTTGTTAGCATTGAAGTTAACAAGCCAATCTTCTGCCCATTCGAATATAAACTGGCGGTGCGAGTTAAGAAGTCCAGCAACAGTATTCGGACATTCCTCTACAATATAAAGACCGGTGTCGTCGGCAAATGGTCGAACAGAACAGCATTTTCAGGTTACGATGTCATTCATAAAGATAAAAAAAAAGAGTGGTCCCAAGATAGATCCCCGGGGAAAGCCCGCAAGGACAGGAGCCCATTGTGAGTTCTGACCGTTCAGCACAACACGTTGCTGTCGGCCTGAGAGATAGCTGCAAGACCACTTCAGAATGGCTTCTGAACAGCATATACCAGAGAGATTAGCGAGTTTGTTTGTATTGGAATTTAACGGCCCAGTCAACACTATTTAGGTCATTTTTGAGCCGGTCAGTTTATCTATCCACACTTTTCCTGGGCAAGCTTATACGTAAGCGGTTAACCAGTACAGTGCACATTCTTTCGCCAGAAACTGACAACTGCCCTTCTTTGAATCAGCGGAAGGGAGAGAATGACTCATGATCAATCTCCACGAAAGACTGTTGTTGACCCCGGCAGGTTTCGAACCCGCATCCTCCTGATCACCAATCAGACGCGCACCTGACTCAGCTACCGCGGCCGGCTTAAGCTTGTCGAGTAAACTTTTGTGCCAGCGTCTTGTCGAATGCGTCACTGAAGTCACACAACACGGCTCTAACTTCTTTACCACTGTCTACAGCTTGGTATGTAGGTCGTAAAATCACCTTATACTAGACGTGATTGTAGCGTAGTTAGGATTTGATGATAAGAAATGTAATTGTTGATATGCCTGTGGAAACAACGTCTCATCAGTTTACTAGAAGGGATTAGAAGGGAAATATGCCTAAATTTACTAGGATTCGATTTATCATCTTTCTTGTGTATAGGTGTCAAATTGGCGTCCTTCCAGCTTGAAAATTCGCCTTTTCCTGATCACTTTCTGCGAAATTATTATTCATTATTAGTGTAGGTATAGTGTTGGATGGCTTTAGGTTCAACAGTTGTTTAGACGTTTTCCAGAAGTTTTTGATTGCAATTATCATGATCTGGGCCCATATTGTTTGCAAAATGACATTTAACGTTACCAACAGACAACAAAGCATACGGCAATTGTTGTGATTGGCATCTTAAGCGTTTATTGGGTGCAGAAGTCAACCGAAGCCCTTTGATAGACCTCACCGGAAACCATCAAACACACATACCCATCAGTACCAGTCGTCCCATTACTGGGACATTCGGAAACATTTTAAGACCCTGATCAAAGGCCACAGAATGTGGCGCCTGATCGTTGTCTTCCATGTTTGCTTACGGTACGGAACCAAATTTAAAACTCACAACTTACAGAATAAACATGACAACACACTTTTTGTAATTGCTCTCCAAAAAGTGTGGAATACCGTGTTCAATGTCGGTCAATAAGGGGTTGTTTGTGACTACTTGGAATTCGTACTTATAAACGTTATTAAACCCTTTCAACCCTGTCGACCGGTGCAAACCTTGCAGATCCAGATGAGACGGCATGTAACGAGCAGTATCGCCAGAATCTACATGTACACTGTTGCCATCAAAACTGACAAAAAAACTTTCTATAAGAATATGAATACACCCAAGAGTCCTGTTCTGAAAATCAGGGATGATAGGGTAATATCTCGAATGTAGGTTATAAAAATAATGATTATTCAAGGCATTTGCAAACTTAGATCCGTACATGTGTACATATACGCGAGAAAATATTCAAATTTATCTAATATATATATATGATTTGAGCGAATCTGCGCTTAAAACTGAAAAGACTTCGTTTTTGCGCGGACTCAGTTTCAGCAGAATTGAGTCAAAGCCGGAAGTTAGTTAGCAAATCAGTGAGATAGCTAAGAATGAAGATAGATAGAATCTGTCATTAAAAAAAAAAAAAAAAAAAAAAAAAACAGAAAAAGAAATATTTCATTTGTCTAAAAGCTCATATGATATTTATTTTAATATGCATTTTTAGCATTATCTTCATATTTATAATCTTGTGTAAACAGATAAAATTATGCGGTCAAAAATTATGCAGTAAAAGATCTTAACCCACTTTGCACTAAATGAAATCTCCTGCCTTCTATACAGCATGAGTCCATTTCGAACTTAAGGGGCATCAGGTTCACTTATTTTCAGAATGGTTGTTCTCTCTGCAAACACGGCCCCTGCCCATAGGGGCTTGAAGAAATATATGGGCTGCATGATGCTTCTACGCAGAGCTGAATCCGACCCGCACACGAGTACTGGTAAACCGCTTAGAGGTTCTAAGCCTTCCCAGGTAAAGCGGTGCGAGTCGGACCGTCGATGCTTATTTATATATAAACCCTATTGATTTTATTGGGCGACAGGGCTTGAGATGTCATTTCATCTCAATGTCGGGTAAAAGTCCCACAAAATTGGAAGCAACGTCTCCAAAATGACCTTTACAGTGTTGACGGGGACGTTAAACCTCAAATCAAACAAACAAAACTCTCTGCAAACAGTAGGCAATGATAATACGTTGCATTTGTGGATCAGGTCTGGGCCTGCTGTGCTACTCTGCATTGTTTACCGATTATGCGTGTTGGGGTTTCCTGTTTAAAATGGATTAATTACAGGGGCTTGGAGAAATAGACGCTTTATCACATGGAAGAGTTATCGCAATAACCTCCTGTTCTTGGACAACTAGAAAAATGTTCTTGTGTCATGTTAACATGTCCATATGATTAAAATATCGAAGAATGTAGCAGATCCAATTCACCCAAACTTGGACTCAATTAAAAAACAGAAGTGAAGGCAATGATCAGTAATCGATACAATTAACCCAAGCTCCCATCAAAGTCACCAAAGGGACAGAGACACGAACAGGAAATAACGACCCCAGTGGAAAAACCAATAGCGGAAAGCCAAAAGGACGTCACTTTCCCACAAAATGCCAACTGGCAGAATCAGAATCAGAATTGTTACTGGTGACACGTCTATTGACATTCATACACCAGGACCTGTGATGTGGGAAGTTAGTCCCTAGCTCTAACCAAAGAGGTAAATTTAGCTACACAAACATCAGCCCCTTCAGATGTCGAAATAATCGAATCGGGAAGGGCATTCCAATCTCTAATGGTTCTGGGGAAGAACGACTCTTTATAGATGTCAGTTCTTGCAGTAAGGGTCTGAAACGCAAACGAATGGTGATTTCTACAGTGTCTAGCTGGGGGAACAAGGTCATCTGTTGGAATGCTGGCAGCACCCTTTAGACCTTTGTATAAAAGGATTAGCCTACTGTCTTTTCTCCTTTTCTTGAGAGACTCCCATTTTAATTTTCCAGTCATGCTCCAAGTTTCAAAGCAGTAATTGCCTGTTACAAATCTAGCAGCTCTATTCTGAACTTTCTCAATTTCATCGTTAAGGACCACTCCACTGGGGTCCCAGATACAACTACCATATTCCAAGATTGGGCGAACAAGACCTATATATGCTGCCTCTTTTACATCCTGAGGGCACTGATGAAGATTTCGCCTCAGGAAACCAAGCGTTCTATTTGCCTATTTGGCTATCCAAAACAAAAAATATAAGCGATACACACACTCAAAGACAATCCATAACAAAAATAAACCGCGACGGAAGAACCATCTTGGATCGGTCAGTGAAACGATTTCCACTGGTGGGCTAAAATCGATTTTACGTGGCCGCAGTCCTCGCCCTTACTTCCACCGCGGTTTAGACAAATACAGCATGAAACATCTAAACTATACACCAACTGACGGACTCCGGTTGGCTCTCTGTGAACAAGGGCAATCGGCTGTCCAAACCAAAACAAAAAGACAACAGCAACATACACATTCAAACAAAATATAACGAAAAATAAACCGCGACAGATGATTCGCCTTGGAACGGTCAGTGAAAAGAATTTCACTGGGGGGGGGGGGGGGGGGGGGCTTAAATCGATTTTACGCGGCCGCAATCCTCACCCTCACTCGCTGTTTAACTTTCTAGATATTTATCCTGATATTTATCATAACAGTGTAATGAAATATATTCTACTGGAAAGACATGTTTTATAGAGACTTATTTGGAAAACCTTAAAAATATTCTTGCCTGAAACCTGAAGACCCAGGTCTTTGATATTTGATATGAATCTTATCTAGTGGACCCCTACCAAGGTTGTTCATATCACAGTCTTGGGGCCAAAAATGGCTCCACCCCAGGGGCCCACATGGGCCCACATCTTTTACATAGACTTTGGTATCTCTGATGGGAGCTGTAGGTTAATTGTATCGATTCCTGATCATTGCCTTCACTTCCTATAGTGATGCCCTGAAAAATTCCTTTCTTCCTTGAACTTTTCCCCAGTGGAATAGTCTTTCCTCTTCTGTGGTGAATGCTAAGACTGCAGATGATTTAAAAGCCTGTAAAGTATAAGACTGAGACTCAGGGGTGTGCGTTTAGTATACCTCTGTTATTCAGATTGTAAATAGTTTTAAGGACTCATCCAATGACTTCTCTTCTTTTTTTTTAGCTGAATTAGCTACGTACCCAACTGAGGTAATGGCCAGTAAAAGAACGGTCAGTCTGAAAGCCCCAAGATGACACCTCTAACTGTACGAAAATGTTTGTGATTTATATATAAATAAATATTGTTTAAACCAAAGCCCCCAGATGGAATGCTGCCCATTTCTTTTCTGTTGAATCCGCCTAAACACGCAAAAGCAGAGTCGTCTCCCTTCGCGTTTCGGGCCTGTTTTCCCTGTCTAAAAATGGACTCGCCTGTGTAGTCGCCATTTGACCGCCGAGACAGCAGCCGGTCTGTGTTTTCCGGATCGTTTATTTCGTTTTTTGAAGGATCAAACATTGCATGACCTGTAGCACGCATCAGGCCAGCCTCAGTATTAATTGACTGTGCAGTATCGATAACTTGGAGAGTTTGATGTGCATGGTGGACGATGATTTCCGAGTCGGAAGTGCCGAAAGAATCTGGAGAGGGTCAAGATCAGGTAAGCAGAGTTTGCAATGTTTGTTTTAATGCAAAAAGGCTGTGGTTTATTTTGTTTTTAAAGAAAAAAGGTGAATGAAACTACTGTACTCACGAACTGTCAAGTTTGACTTTGGTTAAAGAAGTTTGTTTTGCCAGGTGTGAGAAGCTGAAGTTCTCGCCCCAAGACGTTTCGTACCGGGATTTTTCGTCCCAGCATTTCCAGGCTACACAATATTAAAGGCATTTTAACCAGTTTATTCAGGACATTTATATTTCAATAACATTTTGTCAGTTGAGTTACAGATCCGGTTCAGAATGCTATCTTGAAGTCATCTAAAATGCACACTTTCTATCTACAGCCCCCGCCCATCGGGCTTGGAAGAAATAAATGGGCTGCATGATGCTTCCACGCAGAGCTGCAACCAACCCGCACATGAGTACTGGTAAACAGCTTAGAAGATCTAAGCCTGCCTAGGCAAAGCAGTGCGAGTCGGTCAGTCCATGCTTATAAACCCGATTGGTTTCATTTGGTGGCAGGGCTTGAGATGTCATTTCATCTCAATGTTGGGTAAAAGTCCCACAAAATTGGAAGCAGCATCTCCAAAATGACCTTTACAGTGTTGATGGGGACGTTTAACATCCAATCAACACTATAGGTCATTTTGGAGACGTAGCTTCCAATTTTGTGGGACTTTTACCCTACATTGAGATGAAATGACATCTCAAGCCCTGTCACCCAATGAATCCAATAGGGTTTATAAGCATGGACGCTCCGACAAGCCCCCACTTTGCCTGGAAAGGTTTAGATCCTCTAAGCAGTTTGCCAATATCTGTGTAGGGTAGGTTTCAGCTCTGCATGGAAGCATCATGCAGCCCATATATTTCTTCAAGCCAAGATGGGCGAGGCCTTTTGGTTTGGGCATCCATCAAATAGTTATTTGGGGCCAGTTGTTCAAAACTAATGATGTCATTAATTAACATATTCTTACATGCTTGTCAATACAATATTGAAATTTCTCAGTGAAATTGAAAACGATATTGTCACTGTTTCAAACGATGACTGATATCAATTTTATTTTTCACTGTTTGGAACTACTTTTTAGCTCACCAGAGCCGAAGGCTCCAGGGGAGCTTATAGGATAGGCAGTTGTCTGTCGTCTGCGTCTGGTGACGTCAACATTTTTAAACATCTCCTCTGAAGCCGCTAGGCCGATTGGGCCCAAATTTCATCTGTAGCTTCCTTGGATTGGGGGGTTGAAAGTTTGTGTTTTTTTGTGAAATTCGGCTCATTAGTTTGGTTGCTATGGCAACTTAGAGTTTCCATAGACTTATAATGGGGAAAATTGAAAAATGGCATTTACTGCCAAGCAGCTGCAGATATTTTGACAAAACTTTCATAGAAATATTCCTTCGGTAATCTACTATCTGCCATATGATTTTAGGCCTACTGCTCATTTGTATTGGTTGCCATGGAAACCAAATTGAAAAAAAAATAGAAAAAAAAAAACTTAAAAAATCATCTCCTCAGAAACCGTATGCTCTATGAGGCTGAGAGTTTATGAAAATATTCACCATATTTGCCTTTACAGGTTTTGTGTTTTTTTATGAAATTCGGCTCTTTAGTTTGGTTGCTATGGCAACTTAGATTTTCCATAGACTTATAATGGGGAAAATTGAAAAATGGCATTTGCTGCCAAGTTATTGCAGATATTTTGACAAAACTTTTATAGAAATGTTCCTTGAGTAAATGTCTCTCAGCCATATGCTTCAATGCCAACATGGGGGTCCCCCAGGTTAAGCCGGGGCCATGCCCCACCCCCTCCACTTCATAAAAGGCCCAATATCTTGGAAACCTTACAGATCCCCACCCCTAACCATATATATTCTTGTTCCTTATCAGAGGTGTAAAATTCCCCTCAAACTTACTTGCCCTTATCGTCTTAACTTTTCATTTAGATTCTAAAAATGAAGAAAAAGTAAGGTCAGTTTTGAAAACCTTACTCGCCCTGCCCTAAAACTTACTCGCAAATGCGAGCGGGCAAGTGGAATTTTACATCCCTGCTTATGAAAATATACATTCACTGACACCAACTTGGGGGTCTCCCAGGGTGTGCCTGGGCCTTGCCCCACCCCTTCTTCACAAAAGGCCATATATCTCAGAAACCATTTAGATCCCCACCCCAAAACCATATATATTCTTGTTCCTTATGATAAGACGCATTCAGTGACACCAACCTGGGGGTCCCCTGGCTTGTGCCGGGGTCATGCCCCACCCCCTCCATTTCATAAAAGACCCAATATCTTGGAAACCTAACAGATCCCCACCCCTAAACCCTATATATTCTTGTTCCTTATAAAGAGACTCATTCATTGACACCAATTTTGGGGTCTGCCTGGGTGCGCTGGGGCCTTGCCCCACCCCTCCACTTCACAAAAGGCCATCCATCCCGAAACCTTATATATTCTTCTTTCTTATGATATGACGCATTCATTGACACTAACCTGGGGGTCCCCCAGGATGTGCCGGAATCGTGCCCCACCCCTTCATTTCATCAAAGACCCAATAATATCTTGGAAACCTTACAGATCCCATCCCCTAACCATATTATATTGTTGTTCCTTATGATAAGACACATTCATTGACGTCAACCTGGAGGTCTTTCGGGTCAAGCCAGGGCCTTGCCCCACCCCACCACTTCACAAAAGGCTATATATCTCAGAAACTGTTCAGAGCCCCACCCCTAAACCATATATAACAAGCAAATTCGTTGAATTGATATCCCCCGCCGAATGGGTTTTTCGTGTAGAATGGCAAGAAAATATATCTGGCCAAAATTGAGAAAAAAAAATTGCGCGTGCATCACGGCAACATAATAATACATATTTATTTCAAGTTTCATTCTATTCCATGCAATAGTTGCTGAGAAGCGGTTCCAGACAAAGTGAGACGACGAAAAATCCAGAATTTTAATCATTTAAGGAGCCATAACTCTGGGTGTAAAAAGTCAATCCGAAAAAAATTTGTGAGTGCATCACCACAGCATAATAATACATATTTATTTCAAGTTTCATTTAATTCCATGCAATAGTTGCTGAGAAACAGTTCCTGACAAAAAAGTGAGACGACGAAAAATCCAGAATTTCAATCATTTAAGGGGCCATAACTCTGGATGTAAAAAGTAAATCCGGAAAAAAAAATGCGCGTGCATCACCACAGCATAATAATACATATTTATTTCAAGTTTCATTTAATTCCATGCAATAGTTGCTGAGAAACGGTTCCGGACAAAGTGAGACGACGAAAAATCCAGAATTTCGATCATTTAAGGGGCCATAACTCTGGATGTAAAAAGTCAATCCAGAAAAAAATTGCGCATGCATCACTGCAGCATAATAATACATATTTATTTCACGTTTCATTTAATTCCATGCAATAGTTGCTGAGAAACAGTTCCGGACAAAGTGAGATGACGAAAAAATCCAGAATTTCAATCATTTAAGGGGCCATAACTCTGGATGTAAAAAGTCAATCCGAAAAAAAATTGCGCGTGCATCACTGCAGCATAATAATACATATTAATTTCAATTTTCATTTAATTCCATGCAATAGTTGCTGAGAAACGGTTCCGGACAAAGTGAGACGACGAAAAATCCAGAATTTCAATCATTCAAGGGGCCATAACTCTGGATGTAAAAAGTCAATCCGAAAAAAAATTGCGCGTGCATCACCACAGCATAATAATACATATTTATTTCAAGTTTCATTTAATTCCATGCAATAGTTGCTGAGAAACGGTTCCGGACAAAAAAGTGTGACGGACGGACGGAAGGACGGACGGAGGGACGGACGGACGGAAGGATGGACAGACGGACGGACGGACAACGCCAAAACTATATCCCTCCGCCTTCGGCGGGGGATAATTATCTTCTTTGTGATAAGACACATTCAAATAACACTAGCTTGGGAGTCATCCGGACTGCCTGGGTCATGCCCCACTGCTTTACTTTATTAAAAGCCATATATCTCAGAAATCATTCAGATCCCCACCCATAAACTATAATATTTGAAAATAGAGTTCTGCTTAAGCCGGTGCTAGAGGGCGTGGCCGGTATAGCACTTTTCAGTATTGGTCATGAACAGACTCAATAAAACCGAGTCTGCTATTTTCATTTATTTGGTGTATTCTTTGCTTCCAAAGGATCTAACTATTCAGAACTTATTTATCTTCACTGCAGCTGGTGCTGTGCCATGTGGCGGCCGTAAAAAGTCTCCCCATACATCCATCATAGTGCAGATTATATTTTCTGGTCCTTTGGGATCATTGAGTTCATTTAGAATCATTTTGAAAATAGAGTTCTGCTTAAGCCGGTGCTAGAGGGCGTGGCCGGTGTAGCACTTTTCAGTACTGGTCATGAACAGACTCAATAAAACCGAGTCTGCTATTTTCGTTTATTTGGTGTATTCTTTGCTTCAAAAGGATCTAACTATTCAGAACTTATTTATAATTGGTAGATTAAAATGATGTCATGTTAAAATACATGTACATGGCTATCAATGGGCAGTGCCCACCTGAGCTCTGGTGAGCATAGTGGCCCATGGGCCTCTTGTTTCTTCTTATCTAATTCTTTGGTCAGTTTTTCCATTATCAGATGATTGAAAATTAATGAACTGTGTTATAATTGATGCTTAGCCCGTTGACACATCACGAGGACGTTGATGATGTCGTTTTCGACGCTGACATCGCATATTTTGTCACGCGATGTTAGATCAGTCAGCAACTTCTTTGGAAAACTCTTGACTTGCTAGAACAACTGGCCCCAGAGTGCTGAATGTTGGGAAAACCTCCACTGGCCCAGTCATTTAGAAGTTCCAGCATAGCATGATAACAGATATTGCTTTGCCTGCTTTCTATAGACATATCAAAACACTACATCATCACCCAGTCCTACGATTTGCCGGGACTTACCGGTGGTTGGCAGTAAATATCTTTCACCATTTGTCGCCATTGTTAACACGGCTATATTTTCTGTAAGGCCAAAAAAAAAAATAGGTGTGTTTCAGGTTTCAGCTTGAAAAAAATTAGGTGGGGAAGGTCGATTTAATTTTTTTTTTTATCTTAATTTTTTATTTTGTTTATATACACTGTATAGAGCATTTCTGCGGAAATATTAGTAGTAAACACTGAAACGCTCGGAAACTGACCGAATTAGAACAAATAAACCGCATGCAACCGCTCGCGTAGTTCCGAGTCGTTTTGCCCCGCGATTTTTTTATGAGTCGTTTCGCCCCGCGATTTTTTTTTTTTGGCAATAAAAAATTTAGGGTCGGGCCTAAAACTTAGGTAGGGTCGGGAAACCGGAAACACACCTATTTTTTTTTTGGCCTAAGCATGTATTTTATTATCCCCACGTTTTTCAACGAAAAAGTGGGGATATTGTAATCGCCTCCGTCCGTCTGTCCATCTGTCCGGCTATCTCCTCCTAAACCGTTATCCGGAATTCAACCAAATTTGGTGGTGCCGCCCCCGCCCATAGGGGCTTGAAGAAATATATGGGCTGCATGATGCTTCCACGCAGAGCTGAATCTGGCCCGCACACTAGTACTGGTAAACCACTTACAGGATCTAAGCCTGTCCAGGAACCGCGGTGCGAGGCGGACCGTCCATGCTAATAAACCCTATTGGTTTCATTGGGCGACAGGGCTTGAGATGTCAGTTCATCTCAATGTCGGGTAAAAGTCCCACAAAATTGGAAGCAACGTCTCCAAAATGACCTTTACAGTGTTGACAGGGACGTTAAACCTCAAATCAAACAAACAAACAAAACCAAATTTGGTATGCGAGTTGCTTACATGAATGGCTTGCGCAAGAGCAAATTTTTAGCTCGTCTGTTTTTTGAAAAAAAACTTTCGAGCTATTGTCATCACTCCGGCGTCTGCGTAGTCGTCCTGCGCCGTCCTGCGTCGTTCCAAAAAAACTTAACCTTGGCTATAACTTAAAAAGTATTAGACCTAGCCTCATGAAACTTCATACACACACTCATCATCACAAGAGCTACATTTTGACCAAGGACCATAACAACATTGTTGATTTTGGCTGAATTATCTCCCCTTTTCCAATTTTTTTCTGAAACACATTTTTTGCTCTCATTTTAATACTATTCACAACAGAGCCTTCAAACTTCACATGAATGTTCCTTGGGACAAGACCTTTTCAGTGATACCACACTTTTTGATCTGTGACGTTGACCTTTGAACTTTGACCTATTTTTCGAAAATTTAACCGAAAACCTTAACCTTGACCATATTTCCAAAAGTATTTGGCCTACCTTCATGAAACTTCATACACGTACTCACCATCACAAGAGCTACATTCCCTACAAGTTTTATAACTCCATCTTGCAATTTGATTGAATTATCTCCCCTTTTCTCTCCGTTTTTTTTAAATTGTTTTTGTCTCTTATTTCAATACTATTCACAACAGAGCCTTCCAACTTCACATGAATGTTCCTTGGGACAAGACCTTTTCAGTCATACCACGCTTTTTGACCTGTGACCTTGACCTTTGAACTTTGACCTATTTTTCGAAAAATTAACCAAAAAACTTAACCTTGACCATATTTCCAAAAGTATTTGGCCTACCTTCATGAAACTTCATACACATACTCACCATCACAAGAGCTACATTCCCTACAAGTTTTATAACTCCATCTTGCAGCTTGATTTGACTTAGAACTTTTGTTTTCTAAAAGAAACTGCAGACGAGCGTTGGCACCCGCTTGCGGTGCTCTTGTTTTTTGTCCCCGCCCCCAGGGGCCCTGGGGAGGGGTCAAAAGGTCAAATTTTGACCTACTGTGGAGAAAACGTGGGGATTTGCGATGGCTTGCCATCGACTGCGCGCTCTAGTTTGGATTTGAAATGATGGTCTTGACCTTTAAATCAGTAAGATAGACACATCTAAGCTTTTAATTAATAATTTCTAGAAAATCGAGGCTGTTTTATGATATTTACTCGTCATATTTACGGAGGTAACAATGGCAGGATGGTCTGAGTTCTGTCTTAATAAAAACGCATATAACTAATGATCCAAAGCAGAAAATGCGCGAATTAGTACTAGAATATATTGAAGTACCATTTATGGTGTACTTTGATAGATTATCTGTAATAGTCAACAGAAATAAACATGGAACAGAACCCTTATTTGCAGTGTGTTTATATGGAGCTAGTCGCCCCCGTCCATAGGGGCTTGCATAGGGGCTTGAAGAAATATATGGGATGCATGATGCTTCCACGCAGAGCTGAATCCGGCCCGCACACTAGTACTGGTAAACCGCTTCGAGAATCTAAGCCTGTCCAGGAACCGCGGTGCGAGGCGGGACCGTCCATGCTAATAAACTCTATTGGTTTCATACGGCGACAGGGCTGGAGATGTCATTTCATCTCAATGTCGGGTAAAAGTCCCACAGAATTCGAAGCAACGTCACCAAAATGACCTTTACAGTGTTGACGGGGACGTTAAACCTCAAATCAAACAAAATCAAAATATGGAGCTAGACGCTTTTGCCAACCACGGAGAACAGTAAACCCTGTCAGATTTCAAAGGGAAGTAATTCGCGCATACGCAATGCAATGTAAACGAAGTCACGTCAAAACATTGGATCCGTGTATTGGCATCTAAGTACTGTACGGGTATAATCTGAGGCAGCTTCATGGTCATATTTTGGATCATTTTATTTCCTAAATGAGACAGTTTTTAAGGGGAATGGGAACACCTTCAGGGGAGGCAACTCCTGCAAAAGTATTTTTGTCTCCCATAGCAATAGGGGCCAACTCTTAAAGGAAAGAATTTGCTCCTAAGGAGCAAATTCTTTCCCTTAAGAGTAAATCCCTTTTTCAGTGGGACAGAGCTTATAGAAAAGCGGACAGGAAGTCTCGAAAAATGTCTTCCTTTGAAAAATGGCGGAAAAATCTGCCCGGTGCCCCCATTCCCCTTAACTGCTTTCAATTTCATTGTATTTCTTGCCAAACCATCTATGATCTCTTGCATTGCGTCAGATAAGACACTAAAGAAAAGTACTAAGGCCCCCGTCCATAGGGGCTTGAAGAAATAAATGGGCTGCATGATGCTTCCACGCAGAGCTGAATCCGGCCAGCACATTAGTACTGGTGAACCACTTAGAGGATCTAAGCCTGTCCAGGAACCGCGGTGCGAGGCGGACTGTACATGCTTATAAACCCTATTGGTTTCATTGGGCGACAAGGCTTGAGATGTCATTTCATCTCAGTGTCGGCCTGTCGGGTAAAAGTCCCCCAAAATTGGAAGCAATGTCTCCAAGATGACCTTTACAGTGTTGACGGGGACGTTAAACCTCAAATCAAACAAAAAATGGAAAAGTACTAGTGTTTTTCTTATTTCTGCACAAAACTCAAAAGCACCTCACCTTAGTACCAACAACATACATTTTCATGCAGAAATGTGGATACCCTCTCTAAGAACTTCACCAGAAAACATTTCAAATGTTTAGTTTAAACAATATTTTATTTACTTCTTTTAAATAACAAGAATGTAACATATTAGAAAGATCAACAGGATTTGAAAACAAGCAAGGTTGCTTATACTAATCGTTTCCTGCAATAAATGGGCATTATATACCGCTCCCGAAATTCTAAATACAATAAAATACAGCAAATCTAGTTGAATTATTGAGAATGTAAACATCATATTGAAAGAGAGAGAGAGAGAGAGATATGAACTGAACTGAAGACATGTAAGTGGTTATGAGACTATCTCAAATGTTTATCAATACATGCAGTTAACCCTTATCCTGCTGAATCTTCAGTTTAGCCACACCCATTTCTGACTTTGAACCAATCAGATTACTTGATGTTATTTATTCTTTCAAAGCCATAAACTTAATGTCAAATAGTGTAGATCCTGATCAGATGGCTTCAGAAGCCATCTGATCTGGATCTACACTGTTTCCAAAGATAGGGGTTGTCGTGAACAGCATGATAAGAGTTAAATACATGTTATTGTTGTTATATTATTTTTAGATTATTACATGTACATGTAGCTCACCTGGACGAAGTCCAGTAAGAGCTATTGCACTACCCCTAGGCCTCAAAGACAATTTCCAGGCCAGCTGTGCTGTGTCTTGTTCAGATGTTCATTTCAATCTTATTGTTGATAATTGAAAATGCAGTTTTGCTACTTTAACCATAGATAAGATGAAAATGATCTCCTACGAGATTAATCTAGAGGATTTGTTTGTTTGATTTGAAGTTTAATGTCCCCATCAACACTGTAAAGGTCATTTTGGAGACGTTGCTTCCAATTCTATGGGACTTTTACCCGACATTGAGATGAAATGACATCTCAAGCCTTGCCGCCCAATGAAACCAATAGGGTTTATAAGCATGGACAGGCTGACACACACCACATTAACTGGGTAGGCTTAGACCCTCTAAGCGGTTTAACAGTACTCGTGTGTGGGTCAGTTTCAGCTCTGCGTGGAAGCATCATGCAGCCCATCTATTTCTTCAAGCCCCGATTAGCGGGGCTATTATCTAAAGGAAATGAATGATTTAGATGGATGAATACACGAAAACTTCATTATAACACGGTTCATTGCAGGGCATTTTCTGCCTGTGCAGCTTGGTCGAAATTGGGCCCCATTCCCGATGCCAAATAGCCTAATTTTTTTCCCAATTTCACCATATTTTCCCCTCAAAAATGAAGAAATAAAACCCACAACAAAAGGGACAGAGAAAACAAAACTTAACATCAGAGGTTAACACAGTGAAGCTACAGCTGTATTTCACTGCTTAGCTATCAAATTCATAAGACTATCATGAGCAAAATTCAGCGTCCTGGCATTTCTCTGTGAAATTGTGTTCCCTATTTTGGTATTTTGCCGGTAATGTTTTCCCAATTTTGCCCAGGGGCCTTTTCCCAAAATACCTGGATAAAGCCCTGCATTATAACACGGTTTGGATATAACACGGTTTCAAGATGGATCCCAAAAATGCATAGATTATATAGAAAAATGACCATAAATGGTCATTTTTCTATATAATCTATACAAAGGTCATTTTTCTATATAATCTATACATTTTTGTGTGGATATAACACAGTTGTTAAACTAACACGGTTTCTACTGTGGACCTCATTAATAGTGTTACAAAGAAGTTGTGGTAAAATAGCAACTTTCGTCTGTGATTCGGACCAAGCTAGCCTATTGTAGCCTGGCCAGTTGCATGCATAAACAGTAGAGGTGCAACACTTAACTGAATCATATCATAATCATGATACATCTGCTGGCGATACACGTATCATGAAGCAGTTTGACGGTATGATTACGATACGGCAAAAAGAGTAGTTTGAAAGAGATGAGATGTAAACATTTGCTGGTTTCGCATAAATTTGTGACAACAGATTACAAATATATTACTATTTTCACTTTTATTTCCATTGTTCACGTATATTACAGTTAATTTCTAGCGAAGAATTATTTTTGAGTATTGTTTGCAGCTTCTTTGCTTAAAGTTTCTTTTTCATGCCAGATAGTGTATCGCTGCATTACATATCGTATTGTGACACAAATGTCATATCAAACGTGTCATAAGGTAACTGTATCGTTGCAGCAGTTAGGCAACTTCCATAGCCAGAGGTTATTAGCTCACCTGAGCACGAAGTGCTCATGGTGAGCTATTGTGATCGGTCAATGTGCATTGTGCGCCAGGCATCGTCAACAATTTGCTTTAAATGCTAACTCCTCCTAAACCAATTTGATTAATACTTTACAGGAATGTTGCCTGGATGGCTCCCTATGGCTACCAAAATTGCTAAAATTGTTCCACTTATATGGATTAGATGGTCACCAGAGAAAAATAGAAAAATCTTTAAACGACAACTCTTCCTGTACCCTTTGGCCAATCAGAGTGGAACCATTTGACCTAGATTGGCATTTTTCTGCTCATTTATTTTAAAATGCCAACATTTGTTGGCATTTTAAAATTTATGAGGCCAAAAAAAATAAATGTCTTGTTTCCGGAAACATCAAAATAATTTTCTGGGTAGGTAAGTAGGCAAACTTTTTTTTTTTAAACTTTTTGCATGGGAAAGGCATAAATTCTTTGAAAAACACCCTTAAAATCAAAGAAAAATTCTCAGAGGTCTCTAAAAAAGTTTGGGTAGGCCTCAAAAAAGTAGGGTCGGCAGGGTTTCCGGAAACAAGACATTTTTTTTTGGGCCTGAGCAGTCAGTTAATGAACTGAGCATGAAGAAGTTTTCACATGGGGGCCTTTGCTTTGTGCTTGTAGAACACAAGTAGTGAAATATTTTACCCAGTTTCTGTTATTTTCTGGAACTGGCACTTCTGAAATTAATTACTGCATCAGCCAGAAGAGATTCCTGTGTAAATACCAAAACTTAATGATTTCAGACAAAAGTGATTAGAGCTTGAGTAAGTTAAAATTGGCAAACAGTATTCGGTCTGGATCCTATATGCACCCACCGAGGGCGTTTCCAGAATGCATGTACATATGTCTTACTAATAAACCCCAAACAAACCTATCCCCACATATGATATAGCAATGGAATGACCTTGTTCAAGTGTTAAGAGATTACCGGGTATCCCATTGTTTGGGAGTGGACTCTTCCATTGCTATATGTTGCCCTCTAAGGGGATGTAAGGTCTATTTTTCATTTTTATTAGCTCGTCTGTTTTTTGAAAAAAAACTTTCGAGCTATTGTCATCACTCCGGCGTCTGCGTTGTATCGTCTGGCGTCGTCGTTCCAAAAAAACTTAACCTTGGCTATAACTTAAAAAGTATTAGACCTAGCCTCATGAAACTTCATACACACACCCATCATCACAAGAGCTACATTTTGACCAAGGACCATAACAACATTGTTGATTTTGGCTGAATTATCTCCCCTTTTCCAATTTTTTTCTGAAACACATTTTTTGCTCTCATTTTAATACTATTCACAACAGAGCCTTCAAACTTCACATGAATGTTCCTTGGGACAAGACCTTTTCAGTGATACCACACTTTTTGATCTGTGACCTTGACCTTTGAACTTTGACCTATTTTTCGAAAATTTAACCGAAAACCTTAACCTTGACCATATTTCCAAAAGTATTTGGCCTACCTTCATGAAACTTCATACACATACTCACCATCACAAGAGCTACATTCCCTACAAGTTTTATAACTCCATCTTGCAATTTGATTGCTCTTGTTTGACTTAGAACTTTGGTTTTCTAAAAGAAACTGCAGACGAGCGTTGGCACCCGCATGCGGTGCTCTTGTTCTATTTTTGATGGAAAATTCTGTTAGCAAATAGTGCAGACCCTGATCAGATGCCGTGTTCTGCGGCGTCTGATCTGGGCCTGCACTGTTTGCCAAGGTACCCATTTAGGGGTTTCCAGCACACAGTGGGTTATTGTATGTTTGTTTGAATTTGTGTTCAAAGTCCCCGTCAATACTATTTAGGTCATTTTGGAGCCATTGCTTCCAATTTTGTAGGACATTTATCCGACATTGAGATGAAATGACATCTCAAGCCCTGCCGCCCAATGAAACCAGAACTCTTATGACGATCTGACTCACACCGCTTTGCCTGGGCAGGCTAAGTGCTTCTAAGCGGTTTACCAGTACTCCTTTGTGGTCAGATTCAGCTCTGTGTGGAAGCATCATGCAGCCCAATCTATGTTTCCAAGCCCTGATGGGCTGGGGCGAGATGATAGATAAAGGGACAGAGGTTAATTCGGCAATACCCCCATAATCTCAAGGTCAAGGTCACAGACTTAGAAATTTCTAATTTTACCCCCGGCATTCGAAGTATCCTATGGGGGTATATAGTTTTCGTCTTGTCATTTGTCTGTCTGTCTGTCCTTACATATGCCAGATACATAATGGGGTTTATGTTCTGTACTTTTCATACTTAATGAGGTTTATTCCGTAAATTTCCAACCCCACAACACCAAACATGCCTATTTGTGGGGTTAGTGGCTGTACAAAGCTACATTATGGGGTTAATGTCGCCATAGAGTTAATATTGGGAACCCCAGAATGTACGTCTCGTAAGAACGTCCATCCATCTGTCCATCCATCCATCAGTTAACATTTTGGTTAAAGTTTTACGTCAAAGTTTCTAAGAGATTGTATCTTCTGAATCCTTAATAGATTTAGTTGATACTTACACTGAACTTACATACTGGTCTAAAGATTTCATTGATGCATGACCCACCCCCACAGTAACCTTGAGGTCAAGGTCACAGACTTAGAAATTTTACATTTGGTTAAAGTTTTATGACAATTAAAAGTTTATAGATGCCTGTATGTGCTAAACTCTTTAGACAAATCCAGTTGATACTTGCATCAATGTTGCATACCAGTCCAAAGATTTCGTGATGTATGTCCCTTCTCCCACCCATGGTGACCTTGAGGTTCACAGTGACCTTGACCTCAAGGTCACAGACTTAGAAATTTTACATTTGGTTAAAGTTTTATGACAAAGTTTATAGATGCCTGTGTGTTCTAAACTCTAAGACAAATTCAATTGATACTTGCATCGATGTTGCATACCAGTCCAAAGATTTCATTGATGCATACCCCACCCTGCTGCTTCAGTAACTTTGAGGCCCTCACTCCCTTGGTCCATTTAGAATTGTTTTGTTTGGTTTAGCTTTTACAAGCATATTTCTTCATTCATATTAGTTTAAACATATTTATTTCATTCTTTGATATACAACGCAGATATACACAACATATGAAATAATGACAGGATTAGAAGGGAAGCATGTGGATACTTATAAGGTTCTTATCCCGTTCATTCATATTACATACAAGCTCGAATGATATATCTGAGGGTTTGTTTGATTTGAGGTTTAACGTCCCCGTCAACATTGTAAAGGTCATTTTGGAGACGTTGCTTCCAATTTTGTGGGAATTTTACATATATCAGAGGGTGGCGCCCGCCGGGGGTATACATGTACATGACCCACTGGTTGCTTTCTCTAGTGATTAAGAGATTTTAGGAGCTCATCTTTTCCAAACCATATGATGGATTTGGTTCATATTTTGTATGATGATAGATATACATAGGTTTACATGATGTTAGGTATACATGTACATGTAGGTCCGAAATTTTATTCAGCAGTACCCATGTCCATCTTAAGATCAAGGTCACAGACTGGAAAATTTAAGGTTTTAAGTTTTTCATATTTTCCAAACCAAATGAGGTATTTGGTTCATATTTAGTATGACGATTATACAGATAGAGATATAGGTTCAGCAATACCCTCACACATTCCCTTGATCTCAGTGACACATCTATAGGTTAGCTATGCTGTCTGATGACAGCTCCTGATAAAATAGGCAACCTTTGACATGTATGACAAAAGCTGTACAGGAAAGGACTTGCAGTTGCTCTGATGTGGCTGTGTCTGTCAGCATGATTTTAACTGATGTTTTGGGAGCAGGTGAGCTACCGTAAAAATCCTAAAAAAATCGGACACCTTGAGGTCTTGCTGTAAGTCTCCTAAAATTTTAACAAATTTGTTCCTTGAGTCAGCAACAACTCCTAAAGGTGAAAACAGAATGGCAACCAGTGCAGACCCAGATCAGACTGCTCCTGAAGGAGCAGTCTGATCTGGGTCTATACGTTTGCTCAGGCCTATCTGTCCCAATACTCAGGATCATTACGGTTCCCTGCCTGGCATAAGCTCTTACTGGTTTCCTCATCATCCCAGTGTTTTTGTTTGTATTTCATCCCCCTAAAGCACCAGGCAAATTTCTAGAGCAGATGACAATGCAATTTTATAATTTTATAAACTATTTATCAGGAAAATAAGGCTTGACATTACATACAAATCTTCAGCTGGGCAGACAATTGTTGTGTTATGTAAAGTTTTTTTTTTTTCTCTGAAAAACAGGAGAAGAATATTTGAAAATGACGTCTGCAAATTTCATAATTGGCAATTTTAAGGGTTATGGAAACTTGGAACATATTGTTAATAAATTTAGGCTGTTCAATACATGTAGTGGGTTTGCTTAATTAACCAAAGACTTTATGGTTGAGTCAGACTTGACTGCTATGAAGGCTGATTGGTATGTTGTGAGCCTCCTTTTGAAGATCCTACTATTCTCTGACTAATAGGGCCTTGTACCCAAGGACTGGTTTCATTTGGTCAGTTTATATCAACGAGGTAGCAAGACAAGCAGTTTTCACAAAATGGACAAAATTGGCGAAAGCAGCAGTGATCCACTATTTGCATAAAAAAAGTTTAACACCTAAGGATAATCATAATGATATGGTAGCACTTCTTACACAGTTACGGGAAAATATTAAACTTAAGCGCCGCAGAAAGCTCACTAAAGGTGTGTTGTTCCATTAGGACAATGCTCCTGTTCACAAGTCTGTCATTGCTACGGCTGCCATTCACCATTGTGGCTTTAAATTGATTGAGCATCTGCCTTATTCACCTGATCTTGCTCCATCAGACTTTCCTTTTAGCTTTGTATTTCATCTATTTCAGCTTTTTATTTAGTCTATTCCCAAAACTGAAAACGGCTATTTCAGGCACCCACTTTCAGTCCGATAATGATTTCATATATTATGTAGTATATGACTCTCTCTGAACAGCCAAGAAAAGGAGTTCTATAAAAGTATGTGGCATTGAGGCCCTTAAACACCTGGCCAAAGTGTATAGATACTGAAGGGGGTTATAGTGAAAAATAATTAAGGCTGACACGATTAATCGTATAATGGATTAATCGATCGATAAACTCCACAAAAAAAATTATCATTTCTGATTTGCTTTTAATTGATTACTTGATAGGTACAATTTACTATCCAAAGTTATGCATAAACTAGCTGGATGAGTGGCAAACAGTGTAGACCCTGATGAGACGCCGCATTATGCGGCGTCTCATCTGGGTCTACACTGTTTGCTCAGGCCTGTCTGTTCAAGTATACATATGTATGGTAAAGTGCAACATATGGTAAGAGTCATGCTCAGACAGAAAGCCAGACAGGTAAAATAATGACAAAAACCATAGCTATTACTGATCGATTATCGATCGTAATGACAGGACTGATAATCGATTATCTTTTCAGCTCCGATTAGCCAGCCCTAAAAATATTACAATAATTATGTCCGATAAAATTCAAATCCTTCATTATGAGGCTCACAGCCTATCAATCAGCCGTCATGTATGCACCATTCCATGTCAACAAGTTTGTCCATGTAATGAACACTTTTCTAAACTCCATCGAAGACCATTAAAGACCACTTTTGAAAAGTCCCAAAGGTGGTCGCTGACCAAAAACCATTTGTGCAGAAACCACGAAGATAGAATAACATTAGCTTTTTTGTCCGTAGAAAAGATTTCATGATCAATCTCCACGAAAGAATGTTGCCAATCCCGGCAGGTATTCAACCTGCATCCTGATCACCAGTCAGACACACATCGGACTGAGGTACCAAAGCTGGCATCTTGATAGTAGTGTCAGGTTTGTTTTCGTTTGTGGTAAATTTTACAAAAATGTATGTTCTTCCAGCAAACAGTGTAGACCCAGATCAGGTGCCACATTCTGCAGCATCTGATCTTGGTCTACACTGTTTGCCAATGCCCCAAAATAGGCAGCTTAATGATTCTAAGTTGCCCATTCTGGAAGAACTGTGTTTGTGTTACTCGTTTTAAATCGCAGTTTCTTCCACATTCGTTCATGAAAAGACGCATTTATATATGCATTTTCATACAACAAAAGTTTTAACAGTTAAGACATATTGATATTCTGTGTACTGTCTGCTACAATATGCCTCATTTGTCATTCTTATGAATAATTTAGCCATCTGACATATTAGGATACGCATGTTGCCGTATTTACCATATTTATTTGGTCAGCTATGCCCGAACAAACAGTGTAAACCCAGATGAGATGCCACATTCTGTGGCATCTCAGGGTCTACACGGCTTGCCTCTGTTCAGGTAGTTATTAAAAATCATACTTGTTCAAATTTTAGACCGGCCCCGATAGCTCAGTTGGTAGAGTGTCCGCGCCGGGGAACGGGAGGTCACAGGTTCGATCCCGGGCCGCGACATACCAAAGTCGTTAAAAATGGTACTAGCTGCTCCTCGCTTGGCACTCAGATTTACGGGGTAGAGCTAGGACTGGTCGACCCAGTGTCAGGATAATGTGACTGGGTGTGGTATCATGTAATGTGTCTGGGACATGATACTTCAGTGTGGCAGCACTATAAAAGTGAGCATTGAGCTCCCTGTCGCAACCGGACACCGTCGTGATATGACTGAAAAATTGTTGAAAGTGACGTTAAACCCGAATTCACACACACACACACACACACACACACACACACACACACACACACACACACACACACACACACACACACACACACACACACACACACACACACACACACACACACACACACACTGTTCAAATTTTAGAACATGTATTGTAAGGAGTTGAAGTGTCCTAATATTTAGGGTAAATGATGTTCATGGCTCTAAACCCGCCCATCGGGGCTTGAAGAAATAGATGGTCTGCATGATGCTTCCAGGCAGAGCTGAAATGACTGCACACAAGTACTGGTAAACCGTTTAAGAGGATCTATGCTTGCCCAAGCAGAGCGGTATGATTTGGACCGTCCATACTTATAAACCCTATTGGTTTCATTGGACGACAGGGCTTGAGATGTCATTTCATCTCAATGTCTGATAAAAGTCACAAAATTGGAAGCAACATCTCCAAAATGACCCATACAGGGTTACCTCAATCAATCAAATCATTATACCCCCACAAATGAAATTTGGGGGGGTATATAGGAGTGAGCTTGTCGGTCGGTCGGTCGGTCTGTCTGTCTGTCGGTCGGTCGGTCGGTCGGTCGGTCGGTCGGTCGGTCTTTTGACTTGGTTTCCAGACGATAACTCAAAAACCGCTTCACCGATTTTTAGCTCACCGTCACGTAGTGACGAGGTGAGCTTTTGGGATCACTTTTTGTCCGTCGTCCATCGTGCGTGCGTGCGTCCTTCCGTGCGTGCGTCCGTGCGTCCGTAAACAATTTCTTTAAACGACATCTCCTCCTAAACCACTGATCGGATTTTGACCAAACTTCAAAGGAATGATCCTTAGGTGGTCCCCTTTCAAAGTTGTTCAAATGGTTCCGGTCGGTTGCACATCTAGGTCACAGGAGCCAAAAATAGATTTTTTTCACCAAAAACTTAAAAAATCTTCTTCTCTGAAACCACAAGGCCCAGGTCTTTGATATTTGGTATGAAGCTTCATCAAGTGGACCCCTACCAAGATTGTTCAAATTATAGTGCTGGGGCCAAAAATGCCCCCGCCTCGGGGCCCTTTGGTTTTACATAGGCTTATATAGGGAAAATCTTTAAAAATCTTCTTCTCTGAAACCACAAGGCCCAGGACTTTGATATTTGGTATGAAGCTTCATCTAGTGGACCCCTACCAAGATTGTTCAAATTTTAGTGCTGGGACAAAAAATGCCCCCGCCACGGGGCCCTTTGGTTTTACATGGGCTTATATAGGGAAAATCTTTAAAAATCTTCTTCTCTGAAACCACAAGGCCCAGGTCTTTGATATTTGGTATGAAGCTTCATCTAGTGGACCCCTACCAAGATTGTTCAAATTATAGTGCTGGGGCCAAAAATGCCCCCGCCCCGGGGCCCTTTGGTTTTACATAGGCTTATATAGGGAAAATCTTTAAAAATCTTCTTCTCTGAAACCACAAGGCCCAGGACTTTGATATTTGGTATGAAGCTTCATCTGGTGGACCTCTACCAAAATTGTTCAAATTATAGTGCTGGGACAAAAAATGCCCCCGCCACGGGGCCCTTTGGTTTTACATGGGCTTATATAGGGAAAATCTTTAAAAATCTTCTTCTCTGAAACCACAAGGCCCAGGTCTTTGATATTTGGTATGAAGCTTCATCTAGTGGACCCCTACCAAGATTGTTCAAATTATAGTGCTAGGGCCAAAAATGCCCCCGCCCCGGGACCCTTTGGTTTTACATAGGCTTATATAGGGAAAATCTTTAAAAATCTTCTTCTCTGAAACCACAAGGCCCAGGACTTTGATATTTGGTATGGAGCTTCATCTAGTGGACCCCTACCATGATTGTTCAAATTATAGTGCTGGGGCAAAAAATGCCCCCGTCCCGGGGCCCTTTGGTTTTACATAGGCTTATATAGGCAATTAAAATCTTTAAAAATCTTCTTCTCTGAAACCGCTAAGCCCAGGTCTTTGATATTTGATGTGTAGCTTCATCTAGTGGACCTTTGATTGTTCAAATTATAGCCTTTGTTGATGTTTGGTATGATCGAAGCTTCACCTTTAAGACCTCCCTCAACATTATGCACATTAAAGCCCTGGGGCCAATAATGGCCCTCTCTGGGGCCCACTTGTTACACTATGGATCAGGTGAGCGATCCAGGGCCATCATGGCCCTTTTGTTATAATTTTTGGTACACTGATGTAACATCATAAAATACAGGTCAAGTTCGATTTCCACAACTTTTCGTCAATTTTCGACATAGTTATGGCCCCTTTCAAGTGAAAAAATTGCAAAATGGCGCTGATGTACTATCAAGGCAGTTTTTGTGGGGGTATTCATCACCTTTAGTGATAGCTCTAGTTTAAGATCTGTATGACAATGTTGCAAATAAAAGTATTTCAGTCAATCAGGCCATCTACATCTACTCATCACTACCAATCTATTCACCAGGTTTTCAAGGCTCTACCTTAAATGGTTTTGGAGATAATTTGGTGACAAGATTTCATCAATATTTTCAAAGGGCCATAACTCTGGAATAAACCCTTCAAAATGTGAAATAATTGAGCAGCCTTTGTGATATTCATTTTTATTGAAGGCATCCATACTAACTATGAAAAGACAGAGGGCCATAGAAATCGTCATGCTAACACTCACTGTGTGCATGGATGAGGGCCATAGAAATCGTCATGCTAACAGTGCGCATGAATGCCGGCAGTCACGTTTTATTTTTATGCTGCTCAATAGTGCCAGATACATGTAAGGATGTTTGTTTGTTTGATTTGAGGTTTAACGTCCCCATCTACACTGTATAGGTCATTTTGGAGACGTTGCTTCCAATTTTGTGGGACTTTTACCCGACATTGAGATGAAATGACATTGCAAGCCCTGTCGCCCAATGAAAACAGCAAAGTTTATAAGCATGGAAGGGCCGCCAGATGAGAACGGAAGATATTTAAGGGATTATTTTCTTTATTTCTTGTTAGAAACTTACGTTGTGGGTACTTGTCAGAATTGCCTCATTGAGGCAATTCTAACAGGTATACACAACATGGTTTAATGGGGAGATAAGAAAAATTAACACAAAATATCTTTGTTATTCTTCCTTACCTGGAGATATCTTGTTAGAAACATATCTTGTGGGTACTTGTTAGAATTGCCTCATTGAGGCAATTCTAACAAGTACCCACAACATATGGTTTAATGGAGAGATAAGAAACATTATCCCAAAATTATCCTCGTTATTCCATCTTATCTGGAGATAGTTTTCTTTTATTTCTTGTAAGAAACATATGTTGTGGGTACTTAAGAAGTACCCACAATATGGTTTAATGGAGAGGAAAGAAAAATTATCCCCAAATTACCCTCGTTATTCCCCCTTGTCTGGAGATAATTTTCTTTTTTTCTTGTTAGAAAAAATATGTTGTGGGTATTTAAGAGGTACCCACAACAGGATTTAATGGAGAGATAAGAAAAACTATCCCAAAATTATCCTCGTTATTCCACCTTATCTGGAGATAATTTTCATTATCTCTTGTTGGAAACATATGTTGTGGGTACTTTACAAGTACATGGAAGAAATTCTAACAAGTACCCACAGCATATGGTTTAATGGAGAGATAAGAAAAATTATCCCAAAATTATCCTCATTATTCCATATATATAATTTTCTTTTATTTCTTGTAAGAAACATACGTTGTGAGTACTTAAGAAGTACCCACAACATGATTTAATGGAGAGATAAGAAAAACTATCCCAAAATTATCCTTCTGGAGATAATTTTCTTTATTTCTTGTTGGAAACATATGTTGTGGGTACTTTACAAGTACATCGAGGCATTTCTAACAAGTACCCACAACATATGGTTTTATGGAGAGATAAGAACATTTATCCAAAAAATTTATCCCAAAATTAACCTTGTTAATCTCCAATATCTGTAGATAATTTTTTTTAATTCTTGTTAAAAACATACGTTGGGGGTACTTGTTAGAATTGCCTCATTGAGGCAATTCTAACAAGTACCCACAACATGTGGTTTAATGGTGGTAAGAAAAAAATTCCAAAAGTACCCTCGTTATTCCATCTTATCTGGAGCCATGAATGTCGATTTTGCAAAATATATAATTTAGCATTGCTGATGATTCAGCTCTGACATTTTGGGAGATGAATTTTATATCAATTAATTAGTAGTATTACATACACAAAAGCCTTTGTTCAGTTACAATGTAGATCCCTGGAGTTGTTTATTTGATGCCATGATGTACTTTAAATGATGGACTCTTCCATCTAAAGGCTAGGCTGGCTTCCTGTCCAACTGAAAATTGAGTCACTATAAAATGTCTTATTTTTACAAAAAATCTTTCATTTATTGCTACGGCCCCTGCCCATTGGGGCTTGAAGAAATAGATGGGCTGCATGATGCTTCCAAGCAGAGGCTCTGTGCTAAAACTGACCGCACACAAGTACTGGTAACTGCTTAGAGGATCTAAGGCAAAGTGGTGCGAGTCGGACCGTCCATGCTTATGACCCTATTGATTTCATTGGGTGACAGGGCTTGAGATGTCATTTCATCTCAATGTCGGGTAAAAGTCCCACAAAATTGGAAGCAATGTCTTCAAAATGACCTACCGCAAGAGCACATTAGACATGATGAGCTACTTGCCTACGGGTATACAGTGTTGACGGGGACGTTAAACTTCAAATCAAACAAAATTGCCAAATTTGGCTGTTCTGCTGAGCAAGGGAATGTGTGCAGAAAACTAATCAAGGAGTATTTTATCTTTGCTCATAGCAGGGAAGCCAGGCTACTGATAGACAGAATTTTGTTGATGATGGGAATCAAACTCGGTTACAGGTCTGGGTACTTTCTGGGCAGAGCTTTGTCATGCCATACTTACCCATATGATATCCTTGGGCTGGCTAATCGGGGCTGAAAAGATAATCGATTATCAGTACTGCCATTGCTATCGATAATCTATTAGTAATCGCTACGGTTTTTGTCATAATTTTACCTGTCTGGCTTGCTGTCTGAGCATGACTCTTACCACATGTTGCACTTTACCACATGTATATTTGAACAGACAAGCCTGAGCAAACAGTGTAGACCCAGATGAGACGCCGCATAATGCGGAATCTCATCAGGGTCTGCACAGTTTGCCACTCATCCAGCTATTCTAGGCATATGTTTGGGTAGTAAATTATACCTATCAAGTAATCGATTAAAAGCAAATCAGAAATGATAGTCGTTTTGTGGAATTAATCGATCGATTAATCGATTATACAATTAATCGTGTCAGCCTTAATGATATCCTCGGAACTTCTGAATAAATCTACCCAATTGCTGCTTTGTTTACATAACACTTTGTGAGTCACGAGTATTTGAGTTTTATGTCTCACCAACAGCTAAGGTCATATGGAGACGGGACCTCGGTTTAAAGACTCATCCAAAAGTCTGGAGAAGCCCAGGATTGACCTGCGACCCCTGGTTTACAAGGTGAGTGGCATAACTACTACACCAAGGAGGCTTCTACATACACTTTGTGGTGTAATTATAGAGAATTACCTCATATTCTAGAGCTCATTACCAATTTAAAAGGCTGTCTGGTTTAATAATGTCATTTGTTGTCAGTTGAACAAATATTGTTGTACTTGCAAAATGTGGCAGCTGACCAGAGTCTACACTGCCAATTTCCTTTTATGGAAAGTTAGGCATATATAGATTAGCCCATAAAATGTCAATCACGACTCAGTGTGGACCCAGATCAGAGGAGCAGTCTGATCTGGGTCCACATTGTTTGCCTATATGCAAAAATATTTTTAAAAAGTTTGAACATAAGCAGAAGACATTTTCAGATGCAGTTTTTCTCGGTGTCTTAAGGGTACGGTGTTATCTCTGACCTTGTAATTTTATAAAGTTGAATTATCTTCTGTCAAGGGCTTTTGATAGAGTTTTATTTGGTTTTTATTTACACTCGAGTCTTTTGTACCTGAACACTTGCATCATGTAGGGTGCCTATAAGATAAATTTAGCCCTTTCACCCCTGTGTTTCTGAAGTGTACTTTTTTCTCCTTTTGATATAGGAAAAAAGAAATAAATGAAATCAAAATAGGGGTTGCAGTTAACCCTTATCCTGCTGTTCATGACAATTCCTACCTTTGCAAACAGTGTAGATCCAGATCAGATGGCTTCTGAAGAAGCCATCTGATCAGGATCTACACTGTTTGTCATTCAGTTTGCGAATTTGAAAGAAAACATTATATCATGTAATCTGATTGGCTGATATTGAGAAATGGGTGTGGCTAATTAAAATATTCAGCAAGATAAGGATAAACAGATGACAAATTGATTATATTTTTCACTAAACAGGTTTTGATGGGATGTTTGGCGGCCGTAAAAAGTGTCTGGCGTGTCTGCCCTTGTTTATATTTTGAAAATATCTGAGGGTCACTCGCTGTTGAGGTCTATTTGGCTGAAACTAGCTAGTCTGACCCAGAAAAACACTTCTTAGTTCAATGGTGTATTCCTTGTGTCCAAGAATAACGGCCCGCCTCGGTAGCTCAGTCGGATACGCGTCTGACTGGTGATCAGGATTTGGGGTTCGATACCTGCCGGGGTCGTCAACATTCTTTTATGAAGATTGATCATGAAAGCTTTTCTACGGGCATTCTCTCCCTTCCGCTGATTCAAGAAGGGCAGTTGTCAGTTTCTGGCGAAAGAATGCGCACTGGTCTCGTTAACCGCTTATGTATTCCTGCCCAGGAAGATGTGGATAGGTAAACTGACCAGCACAAAAATATCCTAAATAGTGTTGAAAGGGCCGTTAAACTCAAATTCAAACAAAGCAAACATATCCATAACCCTTTTATAGAACATATTTGACACGAAAACAGATTTTGACATTTCATGCGAATTGTCTCCAAAAACCTTAACCCTAAGGCTTGTCCTGCTGAATATTTTAATATGATACACCCACCACAGATAATCAACCAATCAGATTTCTTGATGCAAATCATTACACCAACAAATTCATAAACTGAATGGCAAACAATGAAGATCCTGATCAGATGGCTTCTGATCTGGATCTACATTGTTTGAAAGACACTTAGGCATATCCGGGCTCAGCAGAACAAGGGTTTAGCGGAATAAAATTTCTATACTGTGTATGGTAGGTTCCATTTTGAAATTTAGGAGTGTCAAGTTGAGATATTTACAAAATTCCTTTTTTTTTTTTGCATTCTGTGGCGCCTTATCTGGAACGATACATCCATTTGTCATTTTATATGCCTATGCAAAAGTAGTCCTATATGTTACCATGGCTATGCAATATATTATCTGCTTAACTTCACCGTGTTACTTAGAAACCTCCGTGGTGCAGTGGTTGCGCTACTCGCCTTGTAAACCAGAGATCGCAGGATCAATCCCGGGCTTCTCCAGACTTTCGGATGAGTCTTTAAACCGAGGTCCCGTCTCCGTATGACCTTAGCTGTTGGTGGGACATAAAACTAAAACTCACTCACTCCTTGGTGTAGTGGTTATGCTTCTCGCCTCATAAACCAGGGGTCATGGGTTAGATCCCAATTTGGATGAGTCTTTAAACCCAGGCTCTGTCCATATGACCTTAGCTGTTGGTGGGACGTAAAACTCAAACACACACACACACATTCACCGAGTTACTTGCTGCTCATAATTGCATTGCTTTATTTGGTGTCGGATCTTTTACCTCCTTCAAAATTTGTTCAAGTGTAAAGTATCTCCAAAAGATGTATTTATTAACCCATTTTGTACCGCAAACCCCACAACGGGTACCCTGGCAAACAGTGCAGGCCCAGATCAGATGCGCAGAACACGGCGTCTGATCAGGGCCTACACTGTTTGCAAAACGTTAAGCCATTTTCTGAAAACACAACCTGACACCCCTAAATTTAGAAATGGACTCCTGCTATATATAAGGTGGAAGATTCCATTTGGTACAAAAAGGGTTAAAGTCGTAAAGTTGTATAAGGTTACACAAATGAGTCATTGCATCACCATTCAGGGTCAGTTTGTTTACCTGTCACAGGTTTAAGGTCAAGGTCATATTAATATATATTCCATTCATGTTTTTTTAACCCTTTTTGTACCAAATGGAATCTTCCTCCTTATACATAGCAGGAGTCCATTTCCAAATTTAGGGGTGTTAGGTGGTGTTTTCTTCAAAATCTTTTTTGAAACTGGCTGAACGTTTTGCAAACAGACTGGAGGCCCTGATCAGACGCCACATTCTGTGGCATCTGATCTGGTCCTGCACTGTTTGCCACGGTACCCATTTAGGGGTTTCCGGTACAAAATGGGTTAATTTGTAATATCTTTTTATTTTTTTTTACAAGCCTGTTGTACTCTGTGTGTAGAATTTGTTTGAAGCATTTTAGAGTTATTTCCCTTGGTATATGTTTTACATTGCTTGGCAGATCTAGAATCTACTAGCCCATTAGTTCAATTATCCTAACCAGTGCACTTGCAAAAAATAAAATAAACCAGACACCCCTTAAATTGTATTTAAAATAGACTTGTGCCAAACTGCAAATATAATAAGATACATAAATACCGTATTTGCTATAATATTACATCATATTTACCTTGGTTTAATGTCATTTAATGACCATGTTATTACTAACTGGACTGCTAACAACACTTCAACTATCTCATTTTGGGTTCAGTTTGTATTGGAGTTTAACGGCCCAGTCAACACTATTTTAGGTCATTTTTGAGCCGGTCAGTTTACCTATCCACACTTTTCCTGGGCAGGTTTATATGTAAGCGGTTGACCAGTACAGTGTGCATTCTTTTGCCAGAAACAGACAACTGCCCTTCTTGAATCAGCGGAAGGGAGAGAATGACCATAGAAAAGATTTCATGATCAATCTCCACCAAATGAATGCCAATAAACCGTATTGGTTTCATTGGGCGACAGGGCTTGAGATGTCATTTCATCTCAATGTCAGGTATAAGTCCCACAAAATTGGAAGCAACGTCTCCAAAATGACCTTTACAGTGTTGACAGGACGTTAAACCTCAAATCAACCAACCAACCAATGCCTCCAGTATACAATGGGTTAAATAGAACAAGTATGGTAAGGGATTGAGGTGTCCAAATATTAAGGGTAAATATGGTAGCCAGACAGAAATAAGCCTAATCTTGTGAAACAAGGTTCCACACAACAAAGACTTAGATTAGCCTGTGTATCTATGTAGTTTTTACCTTTACAACTCTCTCGGCTAATTCAGCAGACAACATATTGTTGATATTTTCTTATTTTTCCCAGAAAACAGGACTTGACATCTAATGCAAATTGTCTCCATAGTAGACAATTTGCATGAGATATCAAATCCTGTTTTCTGGGAAAAATAGAAAAATATTTCAAAATGTCGTCTGCTGCTAAAAATTCCCAGCATGCCGAGCATTAGCACTATACCAAAATTTTCACCAAGCATGTGATGTGCATCGAGACTTTTGCTTTTGTTATTTCTGTGCACATCCTGACTTTCGTTGGTTCTGTGCGCACATTTCCCAACACACATTTTTGCTTGTCATGTCACCAATAATGATTGCTTTCACAGAAGCAAAATACATCATATAAATTGTTATTGATTATGACTTATATTTACACTAAAGTGTCTGTGAATCTTCCCACAGATTTTCGTTTAACCCTTACCCTGCTGAACAGGGCAACCGAAGCCTGTGCAAACAGTATAGATCCAGATCAGATGGCTTCTGAAGAAGCCATCTGATCAGGATCTACACTTTTTGTAATGCAGTTTGTGAATTGAATAAAAAAAAAAATACACCATATAAATTGTTATTGATTACAACTTATATATTTACACTAAAGTGCTGTGAATCTTCCAGCAGGTTCTTTTCTCTTTCTGCTTTTTAACCCTTGTCCTCCTGAATATTTATATATGCCACACCCACTACCGATTATCAACCAATCAGATTATTTGATGCAAATTATTGCAACAAATTCACAATCTGAATGACAAACAATGTAGATCCTGATCAGATAGCTTCGTCAGAAGCCATCTGATCAGGATCTACATTGTTTCAAAGATAAGACATATCCAGGATTAGCAGGACAAGGGTTAACCCTTTTCCTGCTGAACACCGATACCCCTACCTTTGCAAACAGTGTGGATCCAGATGAAATGGCTTCGGCTTATGAAGAAGCCATCTGATCAGGCTCTACACTGTTTGTCATGCATTTTGTGAATTTATTAAAAAAAACCCATCATATATATTGTTATTGATTATAACTGACACCAACATGGGGGCCTCTAGGGTGCCCCAGGTCATGTCCCGGGTCATTCATATAAAGCCATATATCTCAGAAACCATTAACATCCCCACCCCTAAACCAAGTTGGGTCTGCACTGTTTGCTTAGCTCTCTCTCTATCTGTCCCTTTACTTAGAAAGATTAGGGTAACTGTTTCCTAGATTTCCTACAAATCTGATAATCACATGGACATCAACAACAAAGCTGCTGTGTTGGGTTGTGTTGAGTTACGGTACTTTGGGTTGATTGACAAACAGACTCAACCCAAGAACTAGGTCTTATCCAAAATTCAACTCTGATCCAGTTGATGGCTGAGTTTGATAAGAGCCTTAATCAAAGTCTCAACCTAACACCCCTAAATTTTTATGCCCCCCCCCCCGGAATCAAAGAGGGGCATAAAGTTTTTGGTCTGTCTGTCCATCTGTTTGTCTGTTATTCTGTTTGTCTGTTTGTCTGTCCGCAAAAACCTTAACATTGGGCATAACTTTTGAATGGTAACTGATAGGGCTTTCATATTTCAAGTGTGTTCCTTGTCACAAGACCTTTCAAGAGGTATCATAAATTTTGACCTTGTGACCTTGATCTTGACATTTGACCTACTTTAGACCTCCTTTAAAAAACTTTAACATTCGCCATAACTTGATTGGCTAGTGATAGGACTTTCATATTTCACATGTCTATTCCATGTAACAAGACCTTTCCAGTGATACCATAATTTTTGACCTTGTGACCTTGGCCTTGACAGTTGACCTACTTCTTTTTGTCGCGCCTGCTATTAGCATGGCGCTCTATAGGCGTCCGGTTTTCCGTGCGTTCATCCGTTCGTTCGTCCTTTCGTCAAGGTGTCAACATTTGCGACCACCCTAGCGTTCACCCTAATGGTCAAGTTTATTTCTCAAGAACTATAAGAGCTTCATTAATGATACTTGGTACAAACTTTTGTTTGGGGATGACAACTTACATGCAAGCATCCATATTTGACCTTGACCTACCTTTCATGGTTCATTGACTTTGTAAAATATTGCGACCACCCTAGCGTTCACCCTAATGGTCAAGTTTATTTCTCAAGAACTATCAGAGCTTCATTAATGATACTTCATACAAACTTGTGTCTGGGGATGGCAACTTACATGCAAGCATCAATATTTCACCTTGACCTACATTTCATGGTTCACTGACTTTGTAAAATATTGCGACCACCCTAGTGTTCACCCTAATGGTCAAGTTTGTTTCTCAAGAACTATAAGAGCTTCTTTTTTAATGATATTTGGTACAAACTTGAATCTGTGGATGGCAACTTCAATGCAAGCATCCATATTCAACATTGACCTAAATTTCATGGTTCACTGACTTGGTAAAATATTGCGACCACCCTAGCGTTCGCCTTACTGGTCAAGTTAATTTCTCAAGAATCATAAAAGCTTCTTTAACGATACTTGGTACAAACTTATATCTCGGGGTGGCAACTTAAATACAAGCATCCATATTTGACCTTGACCTACATTTCATGGTTCACTGACTTTGTAAAATATTGCCACCAACCTAGCGTTCACCCTAATGGTTAAGTTCATTTCTCAAGAATTATTTGAACTTCATTAATGATACTTAGAACAAGCCTTTTATGCAAGCATCTATGTTTGATCTTGGTCTAGATGTCATGGTTCGGTGACTTTGCGCCCCCACAGGCGCGACATAGCCTTCGGCGGAATTCTTGTTTAAAAACTTATACATGCACAAAAACTTTAACATTGGGCATAACTTTTGAACGGTAACTGATATGGCTTTCATATTTCACACGTGCATTCCTTGTCACAAGACCTTTACAGTGGTACTATAATTTTTGACCTCGTGACCTTGACATTTCACCAACTTTTTAAAAATTTTAATATTGGCCATAACTTTCGATTGGGAAGTGATAAGAGTTTTCATATTTCACATGTGCATTCCTTGTCCCAAGACCTTACTAGTGGTACCATAATTTTTGACCTCATGACTTTGACCTTGACGTTTGACGTACTTGTTAAAAACTTTAACATTTTCGATAACTTTCGATTGGTAAGTGGTAGGGCTTTCATATTTCATATGTGCATTCCTTGTCACAAGGCCTTTCTAGTGGTATCATAGTTTTTGACCTCGTGACCTCGACCTTGACGTTTGACATACTTTTTAAAAACTTTAACATAGTCCATAACTTTTGATTAGTAAGTGATAGGGCTTTCATATTTCACATGTGCATTCTTTTTCACAAGACCTTTCTGGTGGTTACATAATTTTTTACCTTGACCTTGGCCTTTGACCTACTTTTTAAAAACTCAACATTGGCCATAACTTTCGATTGGTTAGTGATGGGGCTTTCATATTTCACATGTGCATTCTGTGTCACAAGACCTTTCCAACGATCCCATAATTTTTGACCTTGTGACCTTGACCTACTTATTTAGGACTTGAACATTGGCCATACCATTAGATTGATTAGTAATACTGCTTTCATATTTAACATGTGCTGTCCGGGGGCATCAGTGTTTCACAAATACATCTTGTTTGAAATGGACTTCTGCTATGTATAAGGTGGAAGCTACTATTCAGTACAAAAAGGGTTAATTCCTATTTCAAAGAGGTTGCCCTCATATAGAAAAGCTATCAGGTCATTTAGATTCGGACTTGTAAGACTTCAGGAACATTTTCCCATTATTTCTTTTAATTCTCCATCATTTATATTTCTGTCACATAGGGTTCTTCTGGGAGATCTAAGCAGTCTTAGATTGCTTGTGAAAAAAAGAAGAGAAATTTGATATATATTCTGTACATGAAAACTGCAATTTTGCAGACGGTATTTTCGAAGTGTTTTTCTTGTATTTTTCAGAGGAAATAAGGCTTGAAGTTGAATATGAATTGTCTGCCCAGCAGACACCTTTCACATATGAGCCCCGCCAAGCGAATTTGTGTCTTCGAGCATTCCGTCATGACAAATTTTAACTGCGCATGCCCAGCCATTCAGAGGGGCCAGGGATATGGCTTTCTGTCTGAAGGTTCCTCTTGATTCACTGCTTGTATGAGCGAGCAGCGAGGGTTCTGGCGAGTCTGCGCGGATGCGCAGGCTCGCCTGAACCTTCGCTGCTCGCTTAGGCGATAAGTACCAAAATCGCTTGGCGGGGCCCATATGATGTCAAGCCTTATTTCCCATCAAAAATGCATGGAAATATCATATTGTCGTCGGGGATTTTATGTAGCAGTTGACGGGTTAACAAGAAATAGCTTTTCACAAAGACATTTCTTTTCCTTGAAAGATCATATACATAATAGAGTGTTGTTGTTCTGAGTAAAATCAAACATTTAGAAACAGATTTTCAAGGATATTATATTGTTTTAGTATTTTGGAAGTAATATGACCTAGTTACATAGTTGTATACATGTGAAAAGATAACCCAAGGGGACAGCTTGGAGAAAAGTAAACTTGCGTTTCATGTATCTGAATCCTTTAGGGATACTTTTGAAGAGTCATGAAGCCTTATTTTCTATTAAAGTTCTATTAAAAAGCTTGTTTGTCTTTAAAAATGTAAAAAAAAAAATATCTGTTATTAGTCTATAGTTTATATAGAGGATCTTACATGAGTGGAAATGTATTATTGAATTTATTAAACAAGTTGAGGAAAAGAGATAAAATGGGAGGCTTTGTCGAGCATTTTATCCCTTTTCCTCAATGAGTTTAATAACTTCAATAATACATGAGCAGGAATGCAAGATTCTATCTATCATATGACATTTAAAATGCAATTTATTCACGATTGTTTACAAAAATATCAATATGCTGCCATTAGTAAACACGACCTCGTTAAGGACGTCGTACATGTAATGTTAGTGGACGTATCTAGCTAATTTGCATATTTAATCCACCAGTGGATAATCGAAAATATTACATGGCGTTATTACACTCTCAGACGCGACATCATATGATAAACTAATTTATTTTAGTTTGATTGCGATGAAAGGAATCGCTTTGATGTTATCAGGTGTACAAGAGAGAGGAAGTAACTTGTACACCACTGCTACACATTTACACCAAGGTGGAGTGGAGCAGTGACATTATGTGTCCCATACCTTGGGCCATAAGTCGAACATGCTGACAACTGAGCTGTCCAGGCTGCATATCTGTTATTGTGTAAATAATTATATTCGGGTATTCACCTAATCCCCGAGTCAAGTGAAAAGTATTGGCTGTACTAATTTGAATGAAAATAAAAAAAATGAAGGAGGTTTGCCATTTTAAACCAGATTTAAGTCAAATCCTATTGAATTCGAATGATATTCAGGAAGCCTTAAAAGTTGTTGGTTTCTGTGGATCTATACCAGAGTGCTCCTCTAGGAGCAGCAGTCTGATCAAGCACCTCTCTGTTTGACTCTGTGCAAAAATAATTTTAGAAAGCTTGCAAGAAAATGCAGCAGATGTCATAAACAGATTGCATTTTCACATGCAGTTTTTCGTGGCAAATATGCAGTACTATAAGGTGTTACGTACATTGATACATACCATAATGATCCTAAGTTTTGGGACAGATAGGCCTAAGCAAACAGTGCAGACCCAGATCACAGTCTGATCAGGGTCCACATCATTTGCCATTCTGTCTCCACTTTTGGACATCTTGCTGGATCGAGAAAGAAATCAGGGGTGTAAAATTCCGCTCGCCCGCTGGCATTTGTGAGTACATTTTAAGGCAGGGTGAGTGAGATTTTTAAAACTTCCTTCACTTTCTCTTCATTTTTAGCATCTAAATGAAAAATTTAGATCATAAGGGCAAGTAAGTTTTTTTTATTATTATGCTAAATACAAACAAAGAAGCCTCGGTGGCGCAGTGGTTACGCTACTCACCTTGTAAACTAGGGGTCGCAGGATCGATCCCGGGCTTCTCCAGACTTTCGGATGAGTCTTTAAACTGAGGTCCCATCTCCGTATGACCTTAGCTGTTAGTGAGAGGTAAAACTCACTCACTCACTAAATACAAACAAGGGCATACATAGAGATACAAACAAGGGTAAAACTCTGTGCCCTCCTCCAGTTGTGGCAATTAGGGTTGTCATAAAAACTGATGTGCTTCATACAGTCGAACTTCGATGGCTCGAACCACTTTGGGACCATGAAAATTTGTTCGAGACAGGGGTAGTTCGAGCCACTGAGGGTTACTGCCAGGATGCATAACCAGATACTTTTGGACATTTTTTTCGATATGCTATAATGAAAATGTATGCTGTGTATACTCATTAGAATCACCCTCATTAGAATCGCCTCATCGAGGCGATTCTCATTAGAATCGCCTCATCGAGGCGATTCTAATGAGTACACACAACATACATTTGTAATATAAAAGACGAAAATCCCCTGAATAACCCCGCCTATTTCTTATGTAGAGGATTTCCGTAAGGGATTGAAAACGGGTTAGACTCAGCCATGGTAAACGAGCCATCGGTGTTTGAGCCATAGAAGTTCGACTGTATATAGCAAAAAATACCTTGCTGTGATGTTCCATACATCTGGCTCTTTAAATGAGCCTTTGTTTGCACTATGTCACTAAATGATTGATATTTTATTATGATTAAGGCCATCACTTGACACTGGCCACTTTGTAAGTCCATTGTTGATTTTGAATATGGATTTTTGGTCAACTTAAGCTAATAGAGTGAACTTTTGCTCCCATTCGTAATTGAAAGCTTATTATTTGGGGACATTTTTTTTAGCAGACTGTGTGTTTCTGTTGACAAGATAGAAATGATTTCACTTCATTACCTCTGTATTGGAATGTTTTGAACTGGTGACATGCTTAAAAAAAACGGCATTACAACCTCTTTATAACACTGTTGTCAGGATCTATATTTAGAATTCAGGAGATTATAGTCGAAGGTTGAACATTTTTAAGGGAATGGCAAGTATAATTACTTCTGCATCTGCACAGTTTGCATTGACACACCAAGGGGCTGGATTTTTCATGGACAGCCCTTATGGTTCCCAGCACCTACGCCACCTTCGAGAGATACACAACTACACATTGCATCATGGACATCATCGCAGAAGCCACAGTGACCAGGGCCTGAATCACATTGAACGGAGTCATCATCACCATATTCTTGGAAACAGTCTCACGCCCTGGGGTCAAGGTCGCCTCCATCAGAGAAGCCACAGTGAATATCTTCTACATAAAGTAAAACAGGCCCATCATCACGCTAACCATCACCAAGATGATCATAATTACAGTCCCTCGGTGAAAAGACATATAATGAATAAACATGTGGCAGATCGAGAGAAAGGTCACGGGCATTACCATAGCACTAAGTGTGATGGTCAAGGTCAGGAACAGAAAGATTATAGGCATGATCTTCGCCATAGTCGAAAGGAAAATGGACGCAATGGCAACAAGATCTATCAGGTATGGGTTCTTGTTTTCATGTTATTGTTGCTTTTACCTTTACCACTTTCTAGGTGAAATCAGCAGACGACAAATTGTTGATATTTTGCTTATTTTCCCAAGAAAACAGGACTTGACATCTCATGCAAATTGTCTCCATAGGAGACAATTTGCATATTGTCAGATCCTGTTTTCTGGGAAAATTAGAAAAATAGAGATCTATTTCAAAATGTTGTCTGCTGCAAAAAAAAATGCTCAGCATGCAGAGCGTTAAGCATGACACAGTATAGACGTTAGGTTGTGTGTCTGTCTGTCTGTCTCTCCATCCATCCATCCATCCATCCATCCATGCTGTAAGTCTTCTACAATTTTAATAAATTTTTCAAGATCCAGCTACGAGTCAAAAAGGTGCAGACGGAAGGGCAATCAGTGTAGACCGCAATCAGACTGCTCCTTCAGATCTGGGTCTGCACTGTTTGCTTAGGCCTGTTTGTCCCTATACTTAGGATCATTATGTTATATTAAGACCACATTTTAGAATTTAGACTGTTCAAAAGTTGTCTTTACGACCATGAACTGATTGTGATTAGTTTATACTAATTCATTTAAGTTTGTTTGCGATGAAAGCTTAAAGCTTATTTGAATTGCTCTAGAACAATCATTATGGATGTTAGCACGTGCACGCACGGGAGGCAGTGATTTTACACCACTGTTACCCATTTGCACCTGGGTGGAGTGGGGCATTGGCATTACCTGTCTTGCCCAAGGACACATCTCGCCTCCGGTGGCCAGATTCGAACCCATAACCTTTCGATCATAAATCGGACAAGCTTACCTCTGAGCTGTAGAGGCTGCCAATAGCTGTGTAAGCTCAGTGGTTAGCGACTGTGGTCTGTTGTTATCATCCATTCGTCCACAATTTCCAGTGGAAATTTTCCACTGAATGGATACTAACTAAACCTAGCAGAACTGAAATTTTGGTAGTCCATTTCAAAGAAATCAGTTCCAGGCTGTTTAACTTTGGTTCAAAAAAGTTGGCTGCAAAGCAGTAGAAATTGGCAAAATCTTTAAAAATCATGTCTGGACCTTTGCCAAGATTGTTCATATTATATGGTCCTGGAGTCAAACTGGCCTGTCCTGGACGTCTTTCATTTTATACAGACTTTAAAAGAATGTACAGGTTAAACCCCGACCCCCGCCCATCGGGGCTTGAAGAAATATATGGACTGCATGATGTTTCCATGCAGAGCTGAATCTGACCCGCACACAAGTACTGGTAAACCGCTTAGCGGATCTAAGCCTGCCCAGGCAAAGCGGTGCGCACGAGTCTGACCGTCCATGCTTATGAACTCTATTGGTTTCATTGGGTGACAGGGCTTGAGATGTCATTTAATCTCAATGTCGGGTAAAAGTCCCACAAAATTGGAAGCAAAGTCTCCAAAATGACCTTTACAGTGTTGACTGGGGCGTTAAACCTCAAGTCAAACAAACAAACAGATTAAACCTATTGGATACTGATGGATAAGGCTGACACGATTAATCGTATAATCGATTAATCGATCGATAAATTCAACAAAAAAGATTATCATTTCTGATTTGCTTTTAATCGATTACTTGATAGGTACAATTTACTACCCAAAGTTGTGCCTAAAATAGCTGGATGAGTGGCAAACAGTGCAGACTCTGATGAGACTCCGCATTCTGCGGAGTCTCATCTGGGTCTACACTGTTTACTCAGGCCTGTCTGTTCAAATATAAATATGGTAAAGTGCAACATATGGTAAGATTCATGCTCAGAAGAAAGGCAGACAGGTAAAATTATGACAAAAACCTTAGCAATTACTAATTGATTATTGATCGCAATGACAGGACTGATAATCGATTATCTTTTCAGCTCTGATTAGCCAGCCCTACTGATGGACTCTTCCATTATCGTATGTTGGACAAGCCCATTGAACATTTAAGGCTCTTAAGTCTATTATTTTTTTGTTTCTATTCTATTTTTGACAAATGGTGAAGACCCTGACCAAACACCACATTAGAAGGTTAAAGCAGCTGCCAGTTGGATCTTTCCTAAAACCCTAGCAGTTTTTGGGGTAGCAAAGCTTGAGATTTCATTTTATCTCAGTGTCTTGTATTTGTTTGTTTGATTTGATGTTTAACTTACCCGTCACATTATAGAGGTCATTTTGGAGACGTTGATTCCAATTTTGTGGGACTTTTACTCGACATTGAGACGAAATGACATCTCAAGCCCTGTCACCCAATGAAACCAATAGGGTTTATAAGCATGGATGGTCTGACTTGCGCAGCTTTACCTGGGCAGGCTTAAATCCTCTAAGCTGTTTACCAGTACTCGTGTGTGGTCGGATTCAGCTCTGCGTGGAAGCATCATGCAGCCCATTTATTTCTTCAAGCCCCAATGGCAGTGTCGAGTAATAGTCCCACAAAATTGTAAGCTACGTCGCCAAAACAACGTAAATAGTGGATATGGAGATGTAAAACCTCAATACAAACAAACAAACATGAGCCTGTGTGAATGCCAACGGTCTAGATTTTCAATTCAGTTTCATAGGCAGCCTCCTGGCAAAGGCGGAACAAAAGTTTGTTCAAATTCTCCAGGTCACAAAAACAAAAGTCCATGAACCTTTAAAAGGACCAAAGGTCATTCACATAGGGAATCATCTGATCAGATGATGCCAAGGGCTCAAGGGATCGATCAGGTCCGCTTGGTTCTCTTGTTTATGATTAAAATGATGATGATATACCTACCATTAAACATATACAATTCTGCAAAATGATGGCAGATCCCCCTGCCCATGTCCAGATTTGCCATTGTAACAGGACCGTCATGAACTTTCGAATCCAAAGTGTTTACACTTATAAACTCATAAAATGCCAATCACTACAACTGTTGTCTGCTTTCTTGTCTGCCTGTTACTTGATAAGTCATTTTTGCAAACTGTATGGACCCAGATCAGACTGCTTCTCCAGGAGTAGTCTGATCTGGGTCCAAGCTGTTTGCCTGTATGAAAAAATATTTCTAAAAAGTTTGCAATGAGTTCAGCAGGGGACATATTAAGCAGACCACATTTTCAGATATTTTGTTTGATTTCAGGTTTAATATCCCCATCAACAGGATTAGGTCATTTTTGGAGACATTGCTTCCAGTTTTGTGGAACTTTTACCCAACATTGTGATGAAATGACATCTCAAACCCTGCCGCCCAGTAAAACCAATAGGGTTTATATGCATGGACAGTCCGACTCGCAGCACTTTGTCGACATTTTAAGCAGTTTACCAGTACTCATGTGCTGTCGGTTTCGGCTTTGGGCGGAATCACCTTACAGCCTGACGTATTTCTCCAAGCCCTGATGGGCGGGGGCCAAGTTTCTCAGCATCTTAAGGGTAAACCCATTTTGTCCAGAATAGAATCTTCTGCCATATTTTCCAGAAGAGTCCATTGTAAAATTTAGGGGTGTCAGTTTGAGACACTTTCAATAAATGTATGAAGCTTTTGCAAATAGGGAAGAAGTTGATCAGATGCCATGTTCTGCGGCATTTGATCTGGGTCTGCATGATTTGCCAGTGAGTCCTGTTTTGTTTTTCCTGTCTAAAATGGGCTCAAGCCGACCAAAATGAACAATATTGAACGGCTGTAAGAGCTCTGATTTTAAGATGTCATTGCCAATATTGTTGGTTTGGGATTCATTGGCTTTTATTGGCTGTCAGTTTGTTGGCCTCATTGATATAATTGCATTTAAAACACATCATCATCTTGATGAATGAACCGGTCTTGAATTTAGTCCATTGTATGCTACTGGACTCTTCCATTGCTATATGTTGGACAAGTCCATTTGTCATATAAGGGGTGTCAGGCCTATTTTTTCATTTTTATTCTTTTTTTGATGGAAAATTCTGTTAGCAAATAGTGCAGGTCCTGATCAGATGCTGCATTCTGCGGCGTCTGATCTGGGCCTGCACTGTTTGCCAAGGTACCCCTTTAGGGGTTTCCCGCATACAATGGGTTAAACCTTGTCCTGCTAAACAAAATAAGCTCTCCCTTTGCAAACAGTGAGATCCAGATCTATTCAAGAAGCCATCTGATCAGGATCTACACTTTTTGTCATTCAGTTTGCAGATTTGGATGAATTCGTTATATCAAGTAATTTGTTTAGTGAATAGTCAGAAATGGGAGTAGAAAAAATAATTTATTCAGCAGGATACATTGGTTAAACAGTCTTCACTGAATTAACAGTTCTTGAATTTTAGGAGAAATATCTCCCCCCCCCCCCCCACCCCCTCACCTTAAAGGAGATTATTCTCCCTCATAAAATACGGTCCCCTACCCATCGGGGTTTGGAGAAATAAATTGGGCTGCACAATGCTTCCATGCAGAGCTGAAACTGACCGCACATGAGTACTGGTAAACTGCTTAGACCGACCAAGCCTGCCCAGGCAAAGTAGTGCCAGTCAGACTGTCCAGTGCATATCACCCCTTTTGGTTTCATTGTACCACAGGGCTTGAGATGTCATTTCATCTTAGTGTCTGATAAAAGTCCCACAAACTGGAAGCAATGTCTCCAAAATGACCTCAGTTGTGTTGACTGGGGCGTTAAACCACAATCAAACAAATCCGCCATAAAATAATGTTCCTCTCTTTTTCATGAAAGAAAGAAGGTGAGCAAATTCTTTCCTTTGAGAGTAAAGCTTTAAACCTGAATGAAATTGACCATTATTTTTGCTGTATTTATGTCTGAGGGGGGCATGTTGTTTTTGGTGCAGATCCCATTTGTGTCGGCATCCGTGTATTCTGTTTAAAGCACTATATCTTCTGAACTTATTGATGGATTCTGATCACATTTGCATGGTTAGATCAATAGAATGTGGGAAAATGGCTATTAGGTTTTGGTGACCTTGACCTTATTTTCAAGAGCACAGGCCCATGCAAAATGTTAATATTTTGGGCCAGAAATTGCTCTCATGAAAGATTTGATGAAATTTAGTCAAACTTGGTGCAATATATCATTGCTACCTACCAAAGATTTATTCAGATTTTGGTGACCTTGAGCTTACTTTCAAGGGCACAGGCCCCCTAAAACTGTCAATTTTGGCTTGTCTTGAACTAATTGATAAAATTTAGTCAAACTTTGTACAATATATTATTCCAACCTACCAAAGATTTCATTAAATTTGGGTTAAATTTTGGTGACCTTGACCTTGTTATCAAGGGCACAGGCCCCAAAAACTCAGTGTTTGGCCATATCACATGAAAAAGCTATTGAAATTCTGTAAAACTTAGTACAATGCAACCTTATTTTGGGCACCTTCACCTTATTTTTGTCGTGCCTGCTATTAGCATGGTGCAAAATAGGCGCCCGGTTTTTCGTCTGTTTGTCAAGGCGTCAACATTTGCGACCACCCTAGGGTTCACCCTAATGGTCAAGTTTTTTCTCAAGAACTATAAGAGCTTCATTAAGGTTATGGTCTTCTTTTTACATTTCCATAAGCTTACATGTTAATGAGTGCGTTCAAGATTCTCCCAGCCTGGTAACCAGTTCACTACCAATGGTTGCCGTAAGTTACCGAAGGTTACCAAACATACCTTAGGTTGCCAATTAATTCTGAACGGACTTTGGTATTATTGGTCACCAATGAAAACAATAAAATAAATAAATACACCAACAGAACAGGAATTAAACTTTCTAAAAATATGAAACACACGTCTCTTGGACCAATAATTTGTTTAGTTGCTATAAAATGCTCATTTTTGCACCCTCTGACAGGCACGCCGGTCATTTATAATATTTAGACAGAAGCTGGTTATTGGTTACCTCCCTTATGTACCATATACGTTTCTGCAGGAAAATATGAAAATAGGAGAAATGTGCCCCAATACCGCCTTATCGCGCAGTGTACTTATTTGCAGCGATGAAAGTAATTCTTTTTGCTTAAAAGGTACATTATATGTTCTCTTATTTGCTGGCATTCTCAATGGAATGAGATGCCGCCATCATGACTTGATTCAAAACGAGGCTACCAAAGCTACCTCACTTATAGAGTAGCGGGAGAATTGGTTGCCAATAACATTACTATCGGTATACCAGCAGTCACCGAAGGCTACCAATTGATACCGATGGCTACCAACGGTACCAATATGTACCAATGGTAGAATTCTGAACGCACTGATTATTTAACCCTGTACCTGATAAATCAACCGGCCCCGATAGCTCAGTTGGTAGAGTGTCCGCTCCGGGGAACGGGAGGTCTGGGGTTCGATCCCGGGCCGCGACATACCAAAGTCGTTAAAAATGGTACTAGCTGCTCCTCGCTTGGCACTCAGGTTTACGGGGAAGAGCTAGGACTGGTCGATCCAGTGTCAGGATAATGTGACTGGGTGTGGTATCATGTGATGTGTCTGGGACATGATACTTCAGTGAGGCAGCACTATAAACGTGAGCATTGAGCTCCCTGTCCTAACCAGACACTGTCGTGATGTGACTGAAAAATTGTTGAAAGCGACGTTAAACCCGAATTCACACACACACACACACATAAATCTGCATTTCAAATTGATTTTCTTACCCACAAAAATGGTAAACAAACTGCCAACTACAAAATTATAAAAAAAAAAAACAAGGGTGTCATGTGGCAATTGCAAGCATTCTAACTGCCTAAGGGAGGTTATCATGCCTCAAAGTGAAAATTCAGTCTTGGAAATTCAGAGATACCACATGTACAATTATTATCGCAACAGAAAATTCAGGCGACAGATCACTTTGTTTCCTTTATTTGTTTAATACACATATAATACCCTGCAAGAAAAAAAAATAACAGCTAAGTATTTCTCATCAGTTTCATAATTATATCCAATCAAATGTGACTATTGTCTCATACATGGCTAAAAGCTGGGTCCACAGCCTCCTTTTCCAGGCTCATAACCTTAATGATACTTGGTACAAACTTGTATCTTGGAATGGCAACTTAAATGCAAGCATCCATATTTGAACTTGACCTACATTTCATGGTTCACTGACTTTGTAAAATATTGCGACCACCCTAGCGTTCACGCTAATGTTCAAGTTTATTTCTCAAGAACTATAAAAGCTTCATTAATGATACTTGGTACAAACTTGTATCTCGGGATGGCAACTTAAATGCAAGCATCCATATTTGACCTTGATCTACATTTCATGGTTCACTGACTTTGTAAAATATTTCAACCACACTAGCGTTCACCCAAATGGTCAAGTTAAGTTCTCAAGAACTATAAGAGCTTCATTAATAATACTTGGTACAAACTTGTATCTGGGAGTGGCAAGTTAAATGCAAGCATCCATATTTGACTTGACCTACAGTTTATGGTTCACTGACTTTCTAAAATATTGCGACCACCCTAGCGTTCACCAAAATGGTCAAAACTGTAAGAGCTTCATTAATAATACTTGGTACAAACATGTATCTGCAGTTGGAAACTTAAATGAAAGCATCCATATTTGACCTTGACCTACATTTTATGGTTCACTGACTTTGTAAAATATTGCAACCACCCTAGCGTTCACCCTAATGGTTAAGTTCATTAGCTTAATTAATGATACTTAGTACAAGCTTGCATTTAAGAATGGCAACTTTTATGCAAGCAACTATGTTTGACCTTGGCCTAGGTGTCATGGTGACTTTGCGCCCCCACAGGCGCGACATAGCCTTCGGCGGAATTCTTGTCAAGGGTATTGTCCCCATCCATCCCCCTCCTCCCAACTCAATTTGGGCCAGAAATGGCTTGTCTGCACCTTATCACATGCACCAGTCCTTGAAATTCAGTTAACCCTTATCTTGCTGAATATTCATCTAAGCCACACCCATTTCGTTATATCAACCAATCAAATTACTTGATGTAATTTATTGCTACAAATTCGTAAACTGAATGCCAAACAGTGTAGATCCTGATCAGATGGCTTCTTCAGAAGCCATCTGATCTGGATCTACACTGTTTGCAAAGATAGGGATTGTCGTGAACAGCAAGATAAGGGTTAAACTCATGGTACAATATATCAGTGCAACCTGCTAAAGATTTTATTAGATTTTGGGGACCGTAACCTTATTTACAAGGGCACAGGCCCCCAAAATCAGTCAGTTTTGGCTTGTCTGCACCCTATCGGATGAAATGATGAAGTTTGCTCAAACTTGGTACTGTATATTATTGCAGCCTACCAAAGATTTGATTAGATTTTGGTGACCTTACCTTATTTGCAAGGGCACAGGCCCATTAAAACTGTCATGCTTAACTTGTCTGCCCCCTATCTCAAGAAATCACTGAAATTTGGTCAAACTTGCAACTTACCCAAAGTTTGATTAGTAGGTTTTGATGAACTTGACCTTATTTTCAAGGGCATTTTTATTACCGTGACATTATTTTTAAGGGCACAATTCCTGAAAACTGTCAATTTTGGCTTGTCTGCACCCTATCTCATGAACGATTGATGAGAGCCCTTTGGTCAAACTTGGTACAATTAAATCATTGCAGCCTACATACGAGCGTAAATAAGGGAAAATATTCTTTATTTCTCTTCTGAAACCTGTGGATCGCCTCATCGAAGTGATCCTAACAAGTACCCACAATACAGGTTTTAACCCATTTTGTACCAGAAACCCCAAAACGGGTTCCCTGACAGACAGTGCAGGCCAAGATCATGCCGCAGAATGCAGAGGCGTCTGATCAGGGCCTCCACTGTTTGCTAAAAGTTCCGTCATTTTCCAAATAATTTTTGATGAAAACACAACCTGACACCCCTAAATATTGAAATGGGCTCCTGCTATATATAAGGAGGAAGATTCCATTTGGTACTAAAAGGATTAATGAAGAAATATGGAAAATTATCCCTTATCATCATTACTGCTTGTTATTTGTAGCTATTTTTGACTTCTATTGATTCTTATTATTTTTGGGCTCAGACTGTCCCCATAGATATGAGGTCCAGTCTGACCATTTCTGTGGATGTGAAATTTTACAAGAAGTTGCATGATGTATGCGGATTACTGCTGTGAAGATATTGTTTTGTAATGATTGAATCTGTCTGCGGTAGGGCAGACAGCAGGCCATTATCCCATTATGTACTAGCGGACACTTCCATTGCTATATCTTGGACAAGTCCATTTGTCATATAAGGGATCGTAGGCCTGTTTTATTCATGATCGTTTTACAAAAAAGTCAATATTCCGCCATTAGTAAAGGCGATGCCGTTAAGGCTGTCATACATGTACACATGTACAAAATCCAGGCACAGGTTATTTATAGTAGCACTAGTCTTCTCCCTGTGATGTCATAGCGCTGTGTAAAAGGTAAGTTCTGGATCTGACTCGTGTACTGGGACATTGGCAAACAGTGTAGATCCAGATCCAATAGAACAGAATGTGATGTCTGATCAGGATCTATACTGTTTGCTTACATTACAGGAATTTAAAGTTTAAACAAAACAGAATAAAACATTGTTTAGGACCATTTTCAAGCCATTGGCCCACCAGTGCTTTCATTTTTTTGTCTCTGAGTAATAATTCATTCATAATGATAATTACCCTTTTTGTACCAAATGGAATCTTCCTCCTTATATATGACAGGAGTCCATTTCAAAATTTAGGGTGTCAGGTTGTGTTTTCATCAAAATTTATTTGGAAAATGACTGAAGTTTTGGCAAACAGTGGAGGCCCTGATCAGACGCCGCGTTCTGCGCCGTCTGATCTGGGCCTGCACTGTTTGCCCTGGTACCCGTTTTGGGGTTTCCGGTACTAAATGGGTTAACCGAATACATGGAAAGCCAGTCAGAGCAATTATGCAGGTAGAAAAAAATAAACTTTCTGCCACAGAACAATAATGATCTTGTCTGTTTGACATTGCATTCCATTGTGGCTTGTTGATGAGTTTTCAACATATCAGACACATTTAGTTTAGGCTTTTTTTTGTTTTTATTTTTTTTAGCTCACCTGAACACTTTGTGCTCATGGTGAGCTATTGTGGTCTGTCAATGTCCACCATGTGGCATCAAGAATTTGCTTTAAATGCTGAGTATTCCTAAACCCTGGGGCCAATTTCAATCAAACTTCATAGGGATGTTGCTCAGGTGACTCTTCCAAAGTAGCTAAACACGTTCTGCTCCAATGAACAAGATGGCCACCAGAGCTAATATGCAAATTTAGATGAAAACTTCTATACCTTTGGGCCAATTTCATTCAAACTTCACAGGAATCAAGATGGCCACCAGATTTAAAAATAGAAAAATCTTTAAATGACAAGTCCTCCTATACCTTTAATTTAAATGCCAACTCCTCATAAACCCTTGTGCCAATTTGATTCAATTTTCACAGGAATGTTGCTTAGGTTACCCTCTACCAAATTAGCAAAATTTGTTCTGCTCTGTTGAACAAGATGGTAGCGAAAACTTTCAGAAGCTATTTGACATCTTTGAAATCAGGTGAGCAATTCAGGACCATCTTGTTATTTTTGTTTTTCATTTGCCTGAAAATGAGTTTTTTGACCTATTTCTGTTATAAAAGACATCATGATGAATTTGCCTTTTAAAGTTTTCTTGGAAGATCTTGAAAAAGTCTGTGTCAGAAGTTCATTGGAAAAAAAAAATGTGATGGTTATTGATACGAAAAGACAAGTTTAGAAAGAAAAGACAGGTTGTGTGTACGAGGACTGTTCAAATATGAATGCAACTAAGCACATAAAAAATGATAGATTTCGATGAAAAATTTATTTTGTCCCCTCAAAGTATTCCCCTTTAACAGATATGCAAACTTTCAGTCTTCTGATCCAATCATTGAATGCATTTTGGTAGTCTTTTCTAGGTATACTATGAAGGCACTGGAATATTGCAGGACCGAGGTGTTTGCACTGTACAAAGTTTCGACCAGAAAGGTATTTTTTCAGCCGTGGGAACAAAAAAAAGTCACACGGGGTAAGGTCAGGGGAATACGAGGGGTGAGGGAGTTCAACAACCTTTTCCTGCTTCAGATAGTCTTGCACAATGAACGCCTTGTGCGATGACGCATTGTCATGTAGCAATCTGACATTGGCCAAACCAGTTGCGGGTCTTCGTCCTTTAAAATATTTCTTCAATTTTCGAAGAACTTTATTCTTGTAAAACTTCGCATTTACAGATTTGCCTTTAGGCACAGCAACCTGAATAGCAGGGCCCTGATTTGAAAAGAATATGGCATACATTACCTTCTTGAGGCTCATGGTCCGCTTTGCAATGCATGGTCTTTTGCAATACTTTGTTGCCCATATTTTGTTCTGAATCTTTCGTTTTGGCTCAAAAAAGTGAACCCATGTCTCGTCACCTGTGACAACATTAGCGAAAGACCGTGCATTGTAATTTGGAAACTTTTTAAGCAACTTCTTGGCGCATTGAACGCGTGTCTTTTTTCTGCTCATCTGTCAACAGATGGGGAATCCATCTAGCACAGATCTTTCTCATTTTCAAATCCCGTTTCAGAATTGTATGAGCTGCTCCTAATGAGATGCCAACCATACTAGCTATTTGCCTAGTGGTGTATCGTGCATCGGTAGCAACTATTTCTTTCACTCTTGCAACTATCTTGGCAGATGTTGCTCTTTTCGGCCGACGATCATGTGGTGCATCTTCTGTTGAGCCTAGCCCACAGCTGAATTTCTTACACCAACTAAAAACTGTCGGAAAAGACATTTCATTATGCCGAACATATTTCATAAAAAATTTCTTTGCAACGTATACCAAGAAAACAATGATTCTTAATATAGGACCGTATTTCAACGGCGTACTCTGACCTTCCAACCATGTTTTGTATTAGTATACAAGAGTAGACAGTGTTTATCGAACGATATACATGGCTAAAGTGGATGGATTTTAACAGGTTTGGTATCAATGTATAGGTAAAATGTTTTTCTACGCTGTGATATTTATTTCAAGGTGTTTTTCGCATTAGTGCATGAGGAAACGTTCTACTTGCATTCATATTTGAACAGTCCTCGTATGAAGGGTTTTTTCATATTTCATTGATTCTTTGCCATTTAGTTGCAACAGTTAACCCTTATCTTGCTGAATATTCATTTAAGCCACACCCATTTCTGTCTATCAGCCAATCAAATTATTTGATGTAATTTATTGCTACAAATTCATAAACTGAATGCCAAACAGTGTAGATCCTGATCAGATGGCTGAAGAAGATCTGGATCTACATTGTTTGCAAAGATAGGGGTTGTCGTGAACAGCAAGAGAAGGGTTAATGTCTTAATCCTTAAGATGCTAAAAAAATACATCTGAAAAAATTGTCTGTTTATGTTGTCTGCTGTTTCTTAAAAATATTTTTGTATACAGGCCAGCAGTGTGGACCCTGATCAGACTGCTCCATACTGTTTACCACAATGACTTTTAAAGTAACCACAAAGCAGAGGAAAAATTTATTGGCATCTTGAGATTTGTTATACTGGAATCTTGTCAGGTGTGATCATGTACGGGTCACAAAGTAGAGGCTAAGGTTGTTCTGGAATTTGGCCAGGTGTGATGTGGCATGGGTCTCAAGTGAGATGCTAATTTTGTTCTGGAATCTGGTCAGGTGTGATCTGGCATGGGTCACAAGTTGGATGCTAAGTTCTGGAATCTTATCAGCTGTGATTAGGCATGGGTCACAAGTTAGAAGCTATGTTTGTTCTGGACCTGGTCAGGTGAAGCATGGGTAACAAGTTAGAAGCTCAGTTTGTCCTGGAATCTGGTCAGGTGTGATCTGGCATGGGTCACAAGTGTGGTGCAAAGTTGGTTCTGGAATCTTGTCAGAGGTCACCAGTGAGAAGCTTTTAGTTTGTTTTTGGAATCTTGTCAAGCTACTTTTCTGTTGCACAGGTTGTTTTATGACAAATACATATTTAGGGCAGAAATGGCCTTCCATTAACCCTTGTCCTGCTGAATATTTATATATGCCACACCCACTGGCGATTATCAACCAATCAAATTACTTGATGTAATTTATTGCTACAAATTCATAAACTGAATGCCAAACAGTGTAGATCCTGATCAGATGGCTGAAGAAAATCTGGATCTACATTGTTTGCAAAGATGGGGGTTGTCGTTAACAGCAAGAGAAGGCTTAATGTCTTAATCCTTAAGATGCTAAAAAGAAAAACATCTGAAAATGTTGTCTTTTTATGTTGTCTACTGTTTCTTAAAAATATTTTTGTATACAGGCCAGCAGTGTGGACCCTGATCAGACTGCTCCATACTGTTGACCACAATGACTTTTAAAGTAACCACAAAGCAGAGGAAAAATTTATTGGCATCTTGAGATTTGTTCTGGAATCTTGTCAGATGTGATCATGTATGGGTCACAAAGTAGAGGCTAAGGTTGTTCTGGAATTTGGCCAGGTGTGATGTGGCATGGGTCTCAAGTGAGGTGCTAATTTTGTTCTGGAATCTGGTCAGGTGTGATCTGGCATGGGTCACAAGTTGGATGCTAAGTTCTGGAAACTTATCAGCTGTGATCAGGCATGGGTCACAATTTAGAAGCTATGTTTGTTCTTGAATCAGGTCAGTTGAAGCATGGGTCACAAGTTAGAAGCTCAGTTTGTTCTGGAATCTTGTCAGATGTGATCATGTATGGGTCACAAAGTAGAGGCTAAGGTTGTTCTGGAATTTGGCCAGGTGTGATGTGGCATGGGTCTCAAGTGAGGTGCTAATTTTGTTCTGGAATCTGGTCAGGTGTGATCTGGCATGGGTCACAAGTTGGATGCTAAGTTCTGGAATCTTATCAGCTGTGATCAGGCATGGGTCACAATTTAGAAGCTATGTTTGTTCTGGAATCTGGTCAGGTGAAGCATGGGTCACAAGTTAGAAGCTTTGTTTGTCCTGGAATCTGGTCGGCTGTGATCTGGCATGGGTCACAAGTGTGATGCAAAGTTGGTTCTGGAATCTTGTCAGAGGTCACCAGTGAGAAGCTTTTAGTTTGTTTTTGGAATCTTGTCAAGTTACTTTTCTGTTGCACAGGTTGTTTTATGACAAATACATATTTAGGGCAGAAATGGCTTTCCATTAATGTGGAAAAAAATGAAATAAAGATAAAACAATGTTCTTAATGATCCCTTTTAGGAACTGTATTGGTTTATGATGACACTTTAACAAGAAGTGAAGTAATTTAAGTTTATGCTAGGTGGCTTTATAACCCATCATTTACAAACATAAAAATGTTTCCGGAGGTTTTTATTGGTCTCCAAGTCTCTAAGAATCCCATTGCTGTGATTAGCTTGTTGTTCAGGCTTAGTAGCTTATTAATGTTGTGCAATCGGGATGCTTTTTTGTTCGATTGTTAAGTTATTGGACCCTGTGGAAATGAACAGGACTTTGGTTTCTCACATTAAACTTATGTAATGAATTCGTAACAAAAATGACCGTGTTCCATATTATGATAACACAGCCATGTGAAAGACATTGTCTCTAAAATGGCTACTTTTCCAATGAAATTATTTATCTGTACTCCAAACGTAGGTTGTGGGTTCTCGTTAGAACCACCTAGGTTGTGGGTGCTCGTTAGAACCACTTAGATTGTTTGGAGGACAAATAAATAATTTAATGAGTTGTTCTAACGAGCACTCAAAACCTATGTTTGGTATGTTTGGAGTACAAATAAATACTTTTAATTTGAAAAGTTGAGGTTCTGGCAAGTACCCACAACTTATGTCTTGTAGCAGAAATACGCAAAATAATACATACCCCTGTAAACCCCAGTTTTCTCTATATAAATTGGGGTTTAGAGGGTTGTTCATTTCACGGACTTGTTGACATAATGATCTTTATTGTAACAAACCAGTAAAAAAATAATATACCGATTGTTTGTGTAAGCTTTACAGCTTATATTCAGGCGAAGAAAAAAATCCTTTGGACACTACAAACTTCAATAAGTCAAACACTTTTAAGACCGTGAGAATTTGTTCGAGATAGGGATAGTTCGAACTACTGAGGGTTATGAAGCATACTGGTGATGACTTGAGGATATTCCGATCTTGTACAAAATAAGGAATTTTGTGTGTACTCATTAGAATCCCCTCATCGTGGTGATTCTTTTGTTTGTTTGTTTGAGGTTTAACGTCCCCGTCAAAACTGTATAGGTCATTTTGGAGACGTCGCTTCCAATTTTCTGGGAATTTTACCCGACATTGAGATGAAATGACATCTCAAGCCCTGTCGGCCAATGAAAGCAATAGGGTTTATAAGTATGGACGGTCTGAATCGAACCGCTTTTCCCGGGCAGGCTTAGATCCTCTCAGCAGTTTACCTGTACTCGTGTGCGGGTCGGTTTCAGCTCTGCATGGAAGCATCATGCAGCTCATCTATTTCTTCAAGCCCAGATGGGCGGTGGCCACGCAGCGATTCTAATGAGTACACACAAAATACCTTTTCAAGACAAAATTAGAAAAAAAAAATCCATAAAAATGATTCTCATATATATATATATATCATATGGATATCTGGAGTGACTGGAAGAAATCTGTTGGGATATAGAACGCGTTTGAATTACTCATGGTAAATGCGCCATCCATGTTCCAGTTATGGAAGTTTTGCTGCATATGAATCTTGGTTTACTTTAACTGAACCCTTCAGATGTCGAGAAAAACCGGGACACCTGAAAATGTCATCCGCTGTGTCGTCTGCTGAATCTTCTTGTGATCTTTTTAAAAATATTTTTTATATAGGCAAACAGTATGGACCCAGATCAGACTGCTCCTCTAGGAGGAGCAGTCTGATCTGGGTCCACACTGTTTGCAAACTACTTGGCAGACGACAAAGCAGACGACAATTGTCGTGATTGGCATTTTATGGGCTAAGTTGCTATAAGAGTGAATTCAGCGCAAAAAGAGTAAAATAAAAGCAGCTCATGGTAAAGGTGATTTTTGAGAGATCAATAAACTTCACTGATGGCGGGCATGACACAATGTAGTTTTCTCATGTTTCGATTCTTCGGGAGGACAATTATTTGCATCTAAAAATATTCCAAATCTAAAGGAAAAGGAAGAAATTTGTCCAATCTTCGGGAAATCAATATTAAGGATGTTAACGGATGAACAAGCATTGACGAATGAATTAGCACAGAATGCTGTCAAGCATGTTTGATAAGGTATAGTAAGAGAATATTCTTTCAACAAAAAGGGACAGGCTAGAAAGCGCTCAGTCTTTGCAAAGAATGAAGTCGACAAAAATGCCGGAAATGTTTTGTTTGATCCACAGGAAATGGTAGTTGGTAGAAATCTCTGTTACCTGACCACTTCATTAGTGAGCTTAGAATATTATTTTGCCAGGTTATGTATGTTACTGTAATTCCTCAAATAAACCAGACATTAACCCGTAAAATGCCAATCACGACAATTGTCGTCTGCTTGTCGTCTGCCCGATGCTTTAAAACTCATTGTGGCAAACTGTGTGGACCCAGATCAGACTGCTGCTTTAGGAGCAGTCTGATCTAGGTCCACACTATTTGCCTGTAGGCAAAAATATTTTTAAAAAGTTCGCAAGAAAATTCAGCAGACGACATATACAGATGACATTTTCAGATGGATTTTTTTCATGGCATCTTAAGGGTTAAGTTCTTGAGTAAACACTACGAACCCATCTCCGAATACTTCTGGATCAGTCTAATCAGGATCTTAACTTTTTGTTCATGCTTCCACACAGAGCTGAATCCGGCCAGCACACTAGTACTGGTAAACCGCTTAGAGGATCTAAGCCTGTCCAGGAACCGCGGTGCGAGGCCATGCTAATAAACCCTATTGGTTTCATTGGGCTACAGGGCTTGAGATGTCATTTCATCTCAATGTCAGGTAAAAGTCCCACAAACTTGGAAGCAACATCTCCAAAATGACCTTTACAGTGTTGACAGGGAAGTTAAACCTCAAATCAACCAACCATTAGCTTGTAATCACCTCTCACATGGAGGTTTTGCCTTGTATCAGATTTTAGTTGCAGCTTACATAGTCAAGCAAGCACCTTTAAGTTTTCAAAGGTTTTTTTTTTCATATTTTTCAGTGAAAATAGGGCTTACTTCACATGTGAATCATCTGCTGGGCTGACAGTTCACATTATTGAAATAACAAGTTTTTTTTTTGCTGAAAATGAAAAAAAAAAAAGAAAAAAAAAAAAAAAATAGATTGCCGTCTGCTCCCAGTTTTAGAGTAATTTTGTTATCTGAAGACCTCGACCATGATTTGTGTTCTAGAAGTACAAGTTCTCATCTATTGTTCAATGGCTGTACATTCGACTGAAATAATAGTTATTCAGCAAGCTTTTAGGAGGCAGCAAGCTTTAAGGAGGAATGGACACATTTGCCATATTTTTCTGCCATTTCTCAAAGGGAGCCAACTTTCGTGACTTCCTGTTGACTTTCCTGTAAACGGAAACCCTCTGAAAAAGGGGTCTACTCAGAAAAGAAAGAATTTGCTCCTGAGGAGCAAATTCTTTCTTTTCTGTGTAGGCCCCTGTTCATAAGGGAATAAGAATATTTCTGAAAGAGTTGCCTCCCCGATGAAGGTGTAGCCATTCCCCTTAATGTTTTCACCTTCTTTCCGATTTCTGATAAGGCACATTTTAGCATTATCATCGCTACTTCTGTAATGTTTTCTAGTTCTTCATCATGGTTATGAGTACTTGTCAGTCGTGAAGCAAATCTGGATCCTATTTTTTTCTTTCTGAAGAATCTCAGTTACACGTGTAAACTGCCTACTTCTGCATTCTCATCCAAAGATTGTATGATTTCGAACCTGATGGGAAAATATTGAACAGTGCACCGCAGGTTTCTTAATTGTTATTGCTCTTAAAAGGATGAGATGGGATTTTAATATTTTTGCGTCGCTAGTGTTATGAGAATGAAATTCTGAATAGGTGAAAATGGTCATTTGCATAAAACTGTATTTTGTAATGGAGTTTCTGAAGAGATTTTGGATTATATTGGAACTTTCGTATAGACTTATTTGTTAAAAGTGTTGCTGATTTTCTGTTCATAGAAACAAGCAGGGAAAACTACTTATCTTAATCCTTAAACTACCACAAAAATTTTAGAGCAAACAGCAACTTTATTTTAAAATTATTTTTTTTCAAAGAAAAAAAGGCTTGACATTATTACATGTGAATTGTCTGTTTGGCAGACAATTCACATGTAATGTCAAGCCTTATTTTCACTGAAAAATAAGACAGAAATATTTGTAAATGACGTCTGAAAATGCTTTGATTGTGCATTTTAAAGCTACTGAATACAACAACCCCTAAATTTGCAAACAGCCAAGATCCAGATCAGATGACTTCTGAAGAAGTCATCTGATCAGGATCTACACTGTTTGTCATTCACTTCTCATGAATAAATTACATGAAATAATTTGATTGGTTGAAATGTAAATCGGTGTGGCTAATTAAATTATTCAGCAGGATAAGTGTTAATATTTCTGAAGTGGACTTTTGCAGTTTTGACTTTGGAATTGTCTATTGTTGTACACTGAGTTTACCGTAAAATCCGAAAAATTTGGACACCTTACCGACTTGTGGAAATTCTCCTAAAGTTTTGACAAATTTGTTTCACGATCCAGCAAGTGGTCCAAAAAGTACAGCCGGAATGGCAAACATTGTTGACCCTGATCATACTGCTCCTTCAGGAGCAGTCTGATCTGGGTCTGCACTGTTTTCTTATTGGCCTATCTGTCCCAATACTTACGATCATTATGGATATTCTCATATCATAAACAAGATGACAAAACTAGAAGATCTTGAGGTGATGGTTAATAATGAGTCCTCAGTCCACACCCATTGGGACTTGAAGAAATAGATGAGCTGCATAAAGCTTCCACGTAGAGCTGAAACCGACTGCATACGAGTACTGGTAATAGACTGCCCAGACAGAGCGGTGCGAGTCGGACCATCCATGCTTATAAACCCTATTGGTTTCAGTGGGCGAGTGGGCTTGAGATGTCACTTCATCTCAATGTCTGGTAAAAGTCCCACAAAATTGGAAGCAACGTCTCCAAAATGATCTTTACAGTGTTGACGGAGATGTTAAACTTCAGATCAGACTGCCAAGGTTTGTCATTCAGTTAGCAAAGAAGATAAAATTGCATGTCATATTGGAACTTTACCAGACTTCATTCATTAAAGCATTGTTGACTTTGGAGTAACTATGAATGGATAATCTGATGGTAAATACAGAAACAAAAATGCCTGAGGAAACCATGTAGATGCAGATCAGACTTCTTCCTGGATCTGTTTCTCAGGAGAGAAAAAAAATAATGTGATGACCATTAAGGTATCCCAATACAATATAGCTTCTTAAGCAGAAACCATTCTAAAGTTAATCTATCCAAACAGAAGTATATTATATATAAAAATTACCATTTGTGGTCGTACTTTTCCCTGTATAAACTGTAACGAGGTTTTAAAATAAACATTTTCTGCATTTGTCTATAAAATTTTTTTATATTATTTATCCAAAATATGTTACACCTTAGTGATCCCTTAGTATTTAGGCAGATAGGCCTAAGCAATCAGTGCAGACCCAGATCAGGCTAAAGGAGCAGTCTGATCAGGGTCTACACTATTTGCCATTTAGAATGCAGCTTTCGGACTCCTTACTGGATCATGAAACAAATTTGTTAAAATTTTAGGAGAATTACAGAAAACCCACAAGGTGTCCGAAATTTTAAGATTTTATGGTAATGAACAAGGCATACATACAGTGCAAATCTGCTATTAAGACCACCTAAAATTAAGACTCGATAAAATCTGCTTTTGAAGGCTTTACTTGATTTTCCTTTGTGATTTCTGCCCACAGTGTCCTCTGGTCATGGACCACCTTAGGGACTGTTCAAAAGTGGTCTTAAAGACCACTTTTGAACAGTCCCAAAGGTGGTCTTAATACTGTAATTTTACTGTATTTGGTGCTAAGAGAAGTACTGTTTTATTGCACAGACAAGGAATTAGTATTGTGACACTCAAATCCTCCGGGGAAACGTTAGTGAAAAAACCCTAACCTTCATGATGCATCTGTGTGAGAAAATCACATCCTTCATGGCTCTTAAAGTGGTATTTTTCTGACATTATATGTGGAGCTTTCGTTTTTTCTACTGCAAACACAGGTTTTGTGTGCCAGCTTGTCGGAACTGCTTCATTTAGGCTGTTTTAACAAGTATCCACCACGCATGATAAGAAAAATGTTGAATACCCTTTCAAACCCCAATTTTCTCTTTGTTAAATGTAGGATTCACAGGCTAAGGCTGTTTACATTTTGTTTATACTTTAAAAATCCGAAAAATTCAGACACCTGAAGGACTTTCTGTAATTCTCGTAGATTTTGATAAATTTGTTTCACGATCCAAAAGGTACGGATGGAATGGCAAACAGTGTAGTCTCTGATCAGTCTGATCTGGGTCTGCACTTTTTGCTCAGGCCTGACTGTCCCAATACTTAGGATAATTACAGTACTGTCTGTTCCAAGAACGCGTTTGAAAAAAAAAATTGAATGAAATTGAAGAGTAATCAGGTAATTGTCAATCAGAAAGAAGTAACCTGTTCACAACTAAGAGCAAGAATTGCTGTTGTTACAGAGAAAAAGGAGATATCAATGAAAAAAAAAAAAGAATCAAGGAAAATTGTTTGCAATAAAATTGAAGAATTGATGCATTTAAATCTGTCGAGGAAGGTCATGTGTCTTTTAACCCTTATAAGTAAGTGCCACAAATTTTTTTTAGAGGAGACGAAAATTTTAATTTATTAAAAAACAGTTTGAAGAAAAATTAAAGCTTGATATAATACATGTGAATTGACTGCCCAGCCTTATTTTTTGCTGAAAAATAAGACAGAAATATTTGAAAAAGACGTCCGCAGTTGTCATGATCAGACCAGTTAAATCCTTATCCTACTGTACAAGACAATCCCTATCTTTGCAAACAGTGTAGATCCAGATCAGATGGCTTCTGAAGAAGCCATCTGATCAGGATCTACAATGTTTGTCATTCCGTTCTTGAATTTGAATGAATAAATACATCAAGTAATTTGATTGGTTGAAATATAAATGGGTGTGGCTTAATAAATGTATGTATCAGCAGGGGCATTATTATTGTCAAAGAAGAACCAAACCCACAAAAGGAAGAAAAAGGAACAATGAAAGCAGTAGAAAATTTGGATGGAAACTTGGAAGTTATTGTGCAACTGTCATCTGAGAGAAGAAATCATGTTCTCAGCAGAGTGCAGGAATTATTATTATTGCACAAGAAGTTACATCCAGGAAAAAAATTTGCTGTGGCAAGAAAAAATTGTCTTTGGATGTAAACGCATAGCTAAGACTTTTATCAGCCTGCGCACATACACAGTCTGATCCTATTCTTAGCTGTGTGCTGTATGGATGCCTTTGACACAAAGTTTCTTCAATCAAACATGGAAGATTATTTTTTGAGTGATCAGGATGTGTTGAGGCTTTTCTGAGCACGCATATGTCTGAAGACACATTTTCGCATAGTTATACAGCAAAACTGTCAGTGTGAGAACAAGAAGTCATGTTTGCAGCTTATTATAACATTGTTACAGAAAAATACAATCAGGGGAAAAAAAAACCCACTGTTCTAACAATGAGTTTGAAAATTTTGGAATGTGATTTAAAAGTAACTATGTAACTGTCCATCAGAGAGAGGATGAGAGAAATGTTTACAAACTTAGCCGAGAAAAACTACATCTGAATATGTCTTCTGCTTATGTCGTCTGCTGATTTTTTTTTGCAAATGGTTTGAAAAAATATTTTTGCTTACAGGCAAACAGTGTGGACTCCAATCAGACTGCTCCTAGAGGAGCAGTCTGATTTGGGTCCATGCTGTTCGCAAAAATGACTTTTGAAGTAACCAGCAGACGACAAAGCAGAAGACTATTGCCGTGATTGGCATTTTTTTGGTTAACATCGTAAGTTGGTAATTATTGTTACACCACAAGAAAATTGTATCCAGGAAAAACTACTATATGTTGAAGACGTTCAAAGAATGAATTTGGCATCTGTTTTTATTGCTTACCTCAATGATGTTTATGTTGGAGAAGCTGTTGATTTGTTAGTAGGGTTGCTTGAACTGCAAAACTAGTGTTAATAAGGAACAACAAGTTGTCATATGTAATCATATCCATACACAGAATTTCTGCATTTTCTCTGTTTGTGGCTCATCATGTTAATAACAAGTCTGTGTAATGAAAACCCCTCTAAACCCCACTGTATATAGAGAAAACTGGGGTTTACGCGGGTATATATTATTTTTCTTATTTCTGCTGCAAGACATAGGTTGTGGGTACTCGATAGAACCGCCTCAATGGGGCGGTTCTATTGAGCACCCACAACCTATGTTTAGAGTATAAAAAAGAAATATATGACAGATTTTCATAAGAAAATGACCATTTTTTGAGTTCCAAAGGTTTTCTTAATATAGGAATTTTACTGTAGTTTTATAAGCCCAGGTAAAGAGGAGTCGTGAGGATATTGAGGGATAATTTTTCTCTATTCGAATTTCGTGACAACATAAATTTTGCTGTGGGTACTGTCAAAAAGCCAGAATTGCCCAAATTCTGACTAAGAAGTAGATCATATAAAAAAGTTGGCAACACCTCATAACAGTAATTCTAAACATTGCTTTCAAAAACTGGAAAACTACCCGAAATGATACCGACTATAGATCCTTACTAGGATGATAGCAACATTTTTCCTTTGACTGCATGAAAAATTGGGACTAGCCAGGAATGGCTGCAATTATCACTTCAACATCAACTCAATTTGCTTTGGAGCACCGTAAGCGGTGGTCCACAGAGCACCACCCAGAGGATCCACATGGTCACCATCACCACCTGGGAGAGGATCATGCAGACAGGCGACTCAGTCACCATGGTGAAGGGGGCCATGGATATCAGTCACATCACAGGGGGAGTCATAGTGACCATGACCTTCACCATGGTGATAGAAGTGAGAGAAGACATGGTAGTCATAGTGACTATAGAGACGGTGAGAGAGTGAGACTTGGTAGTCATAGTGAACATAGAGACAGAGGTGAAGGTCATCACCATAGTGATAAAAGACATGGATATAGTCACGAGTACTATTATGTTGGGGGTCAAGGTCAAAGACGGCATGGTAGTCATGGTGATTATGATGGTCATCGCCATAGAAGCTACCATGATGAACATCAATTTGACAAGGTACGTCATTTGAATTGAGGATAATTTGAATAAGTATTACACCACGATCATCATAACATGATTTGTTATAACACAGTTCAAAGATGGATCCCAAAAATATATGTGTACATAATAGTAGTTTATATGGAAAAATAACCATGAATGGTCACTTTTCTATATACTCTGTATTTGTTTGGATTTAACAAGGTTTAACCCATTCATCATCATCATCCTCATCATCATCCTCATCATCATCCTCATCATCATCATCATCATCATCATCATCAGAGTTTTGGTTAACGTGCAGGTGCAAGGAAATCATCAACATAAATGGGCCCCCTTCCAGGTAGCTGGCTTGCTGCATGCATGGCAGATCTCACACCAGTTTTGCTTAGGCTTGTCTGTCGGAATAAATTGGGTAAATTGGTCAAAAGCTTCATAAGGAAAGCTTTAAGCTCTGACATTGGCACTAGAATCATGATTCATGTATTGACAAACTTTCAACTTCCAGTTTTGCTTTGTCCAGACTTTTTAACTCACCTGAGCAATGCTCAAGGTGAGCTATTGTGATCCCCCTTTGTCCATCATACGTGCGTCGAGCAACATGCATCGTGCATCGTCAGCATTTAACATGTTCACCCTCTAGAAGTCACAGTTTTGTTTCAATCTTCATGAAACTTTACCAGAATGTTTGTCTTGATAATTTCTTGAAAAACTTGTTCACCCTCTAGAGACGACAGTTTTGCTTCATCTTCATGAAACTTTACACCAGAATGTTTGCCTTGATGATATCTAGGTCAAGTTCGAATATGGGTCATGTCAGGTCAAAAACTAGGTCTAATTTCTTTAAAACCTTGTTCACACTCTAGAAACCATAATTTTGCTTCAATCTTCATGAAACTTTAACAGAATGTTTTCCTTGATGACATCTTATCGTGTCAAAAACTAGTTCACCAGGTCAAATTGCATTAAAACCTTGTTCACCCTCCAGAGACCACAATTTTGCTTCAATCTTCATGAAACTACCAGAATGTTTGTCTTGATGATACCATGGTTAAGTTCAAATATGGATAATGTGAGATCAAAAGCTAGGTCATTAGGTCAAATTTCTTAAAAACATTGTTCACACTCTAGAAGCCATAATTATGCTTCATTCTTCATGAAACTTTACCAGAATGTTGTTCTTAATGATATCAAGGTCAAGTTTGAATATGGATAATTTGAGGTTTAAAACTAGGTCACTAGGTCAAATTTCTTTTCAACCTTGTTCACCCTCTAGAGGCCTATGTTTTTGCTTCAGTCTTCATGAAACTTTACCTGACAATTTGCCTTGATGATATCTGGGTCAAGCTTAAATATGGGCTATGTTGGTTCAAAAACTAGGTCACTAGGTCAAATTTGTTTAAAACCTTGTTCACCCTCTGGAGGCCACAATTTTGCATCAGTCTTCAATCCATGGAGCGTCAGGTCTTTGATATTTGGTATGAAGTTTCATCTGGTGGACCACTTCCAAGATCATTCAAAAATGGCCCGGCCCCAGGGCCTACTGGTGTTACATGGGCTAATGTAGGGAAAACCTTTGTAAAATCGTCTTGTCTGAAACCAGAAGGCCAAGGTATTAAACTCCGTTCAGAAAATCTGAATCATCGATTTTTTCGTTTCTCCCTTGTAATACTCATTTTAGCCCACACATCACTATGAGAAAGTTGTAGACTGCACCCTCCGCCGATTTCTCCAACAAGTCGTATGCCTCTGCGACAGCCAGGGAAGGCTGTGATTATTTGGAGAAAATTGGAAAATCTAAATTTTCGTTCACAGACTAAGACATTCTGACAGATTCGACACACCCTTTTAAACCATATATAGAAGTGGTTACTGCTCTTGTAAATTACATGGGCGTCTATATTTTATTTGCACGATCACTTCATGGAAAATCATCAGCTGTGACACCACATCTGATATCGGTATAATTCATTTTGACCACTGTTGAAAGCACATCGCACTAGTGGCTCTCCGTTCATAGTGAGCCTCAATCTAGCCATTCGAATGTAAGGTATGTCGTAACTGCATATCTATTTATAAAGTGCATCACATGGATTTGAATATGTATTTTTTTACCTGACAATCATCATCAAATGGACTTAGTCTGTGATCTCATTTCTTTGTTTTGCGATTTTCTCCAAATAATCACAGCCTTTCCTGACTGTCAGAGAGGCATACGACTCGCTGGTGAAGTCGGAGGAGAGTCAGGTCTAAAACTTTCCCATAGTGATGTATGGGCTAAAATGAGTATTAAAAGGAAGACACGAAAAAATCGATGATTCAGATTTTCTGAATGGAGTTTAATCTTCGTCTAGTGGACCTCTACATGGATTGTTCAAATTATTGCCCTGGGGTCAAAAATGGCCCCACCTTGCGGCCCACTGGTTTTACATAGACTTACATATGATAAAAATTTGAAGAAGGCCCAGGTCTTTGATATTTGGTATGATGCTTCATCTAGTGGACCTCTACCAAGATTGTTTAGTTTATGGCCCACTCCGGTGCCCACTGGTTTACAGAGACTTACATGTGGAAAACTTTCAGAAATCTTTTTTGTTTGAAACCAGAAGGCCAGGTCTTTGATATTTGGTATGAAGCTTCATCTAATGGACCTCTACCATGATTGTTCGGATTATAGCCTTGGGGCCAAAAATGGCCCCATCTCAGGGCCCACTGGTTTTACATAGACTTATATAGGGAAAACTTTAAAATTGTCTTGTCTGAGACCAGAAGGCCCAAGCCTAATATATTTGGTATTAAGCTTCATTTGGTAGACCTCCACCAAGATTGTTCAAATTATACACATGAGGCCAAAATTTACCCTGCCCCGGGACCCACATGTCTAAATCTCACAGCTCAGGTAGCGATATAGGACCATCATGGTCCCCTTGTTAGAGTAATCATGGCCAATACAGGTTTTAAACCACAAGATGCTGAGAAATACTGCAGCTGAAAATGTTGTCTGTTTATTTTGTATGCCAAATCTTCTTACAAACTTTCCTAACATATATTTGCATACAGGAAAACTGGACCCTCATCAGACTGCTGCTAGCACAACAGTCTGATCAGGTCCACACTGTTTGCAACAGTGACTTGTAAGGTAACCAGCAGACAACAAAGCAGATGACAATTATTGTGATTGGCATTTCAAGGGCCAAAAGCCTCATAAGGAAAGCTTAATGCACTGACATTGAAGCTCAGCATGAATCAGATATTGACAAATGACATGTTGCACATCCGATTCAACTTTCAGTTTTGCATTTCAGATGGAAAACCTTACTTCACTTCAGCTTCAATTATATTGATTATTGTGTCATAATTGCTCCGAGATGAAGAAAACGTCTTTGACAATGTTAGAAATGATTAAGGAGAGACTTGAGTCATGGTACAAAAAAGCAACCCTTATGGTTTTTATAAGCCCTTTTGAAAAAAGGTTGTATTATGTTGTGCCCCTCAGCATACATCCATACTTCTGTCCATCCGTCGGTCTGTCCATCCATCTGTAAACTTTTTATTTCCGGATAACTTCTACATTTTACATCCGATCAAGCTACTTGGATATATAGTTAGACCATGATGTGGAGCAGTGCATTTCCAGGTTTCGGTCTGCCATATATTAACAGAGTTATGCCTCTTTGAAAATTTCTGTAACCATTTCGTTTCCGGCTACAATTTACATTTGATTAAGCTGAAACTTCATATATAGTTAGGCCATGATGTGCAGCAAGTTGAAAATTTGTGTAAACTTTTCGTTTCAGGCTAACGTTTCCTACAATTAACATTTGATCAGTCTGAAACTTGATATATGGTCAGACCATGATGTAGAGCCATGCATATTGCTGCAAGGTGATGGTCTACGAAATATTTATAGAGTTATGCCCCTTTGAAAATTTCTGTAAACATTTTGTTTCCGGAAAACTGCTCCTACCAGTCTGAAATTTGATATATAGTTAGACCATAATGTGAAGCAGCGCATACTGTTTCGAGGTAATATTCCACCAAATAGTTATAGAGTTATGCCACTTTGAAAATTTTTGTAAACTTAAGTTTCCGGCAAAGTCCTCCTACAATTGAGATCCGATCAAGCTGAAACTTAATATATAGTCAGACCATGATGTGGAGCAGTGCATATTGTTTTGAGGTTGCAGTCCACCAAATATTAACAGGGTAATGCCCCTTTAAAGATTTCTGTAAACATTTAGTTTTCCGGCTAAGTCCTCCTACAATTTAGATCCGATTAAGCTGAAACTGGATATATAGCTACATCATGATGTGGAGCAGCGCATATTGTTTCGAGGTTATGGTCTACCGAATAAGGTATGTACGCATGTATGATGATGCAATTCACCAAATAATAAGTTTATGCTCCTTTGAAAACTTCCGTAAACTCATCCTGAAATTTACATCTGATTGATTTATAGTCACGCATATTGTTTTGAGGTTACACTCCACCAAATATTAGAAGCCCTGGTGGTGTAGTGGTTATGCTACTCACCTTGTAAACCAGGGATTGCAGGATCGATCCCGGGCTTCTCCAGACTTTCAGATGAGTCTTTAAACCGAGGTCCCGTCTCCGTATGACCTTAGCTGTTGGTGGGACATAAAACTCAAACACTCACTCACTCCACCAAATATTACAGCAGTAATGGCCCTTTGAAAATTTCACCTGCAGTTTACATTAGATCAAGCTGAAACATTGTAAAAATTAGACCTACAATTTACATTTGATCAAGCTGAAACTTCATATATAGTTAGGCCATGATGTGCAGCAAGTTGAAAATTAGTGTAAACTTTTCGTTTCAGGCTAACGTCTCCTACAATTAACATTTGATCACTCTGAAACTTGATATATGGTCAGACCATGATGTAGAGCAATGCATATTGTTGCAAGGTGATGGTCTATGAAATATTTATAGAGTTATGCCCCTTTGAAAATTTCTGTATTACATTTTGTTTCCGGAAAACTCCTACCAGTCTGAAACTTGATATATAGTTAGACCATAATGTGAAGCAGTGCATACTGTTTCGAGGTTACATTCCACCACATATTACAGCAGTAATGACCCTTTGAAAATTTCACCTGCAGTTTACATTAGATCAAGCTGAAATATTGTAAAAATTAGAATGTGCGATGTGGAGAAGCAATTTTGAGGGCTGAAAGAGCATGATGTGAAGCAGTGCATTTTGTTTAGAGGTTACAGTCCACCAATTATTAGCAGATTTATGTCCAGCTCTCCATCCATAAACTTTTCTTTTTTGGCTAACCCTACCGCGGCCCCCGCCCATCGGGGCTTTAAGAAATAGATGGGCAAGCAAAGCTGAAACCGACCCGCACATGAGTACTGGTAAATCGCTTAGTGGATATAAGCCTGCCCAGGCAAAGCGGTGCGAGTCGGACCATCCATGCTTGTCAACCCTATTGGTTTCATTGGGTGGAAGGGCTTGAGATGTCATTTCATCTCAGTGTCTGGTAAAGTCCATCAAAATTGGAAGCAATGTCTCCAAAATGACCTTTACAGTGTTGACTGGACATTAAACCTCAAATCAAACAAACAAAACTAACCCCTACTACTATTTGTAAGTATACATGTATGCGTAACAGCCAATCACTTGCCTAAGGCGTATAATGCCCCGCTTGCGGAACTCTTGTTTCTGCTTGTCTTGAAATCTTATTGCCCAGTCGGCAGTATTAAGGTCATGTAGAGATGGTAAGATAACCTGATTCATGTTACTCCCTATGTATTAAGGTCATGGGCAATAAATAAACCTTCAGGGGAGGCAACTCTTTTTAGCTCACCTGTCACGTAGTGACAAGGTGAGCTTTTGTGATCACTTTTTGTCCGTCTTGCGTGCGTCCGTCAGTAAACAATTTCAAATAAGTATATCTCTAATACCACATGGCCAATCTTGATCAAATTTCATGTGAAGCATCATCAGGTAGGGGGAAAGGCTGCATAAGGTTTTTAGGCCTATCAGATTGGAATTCTGGTTGCCATGGCAACATATAGCTCCATTAGACTTATAATGGGAAAAAAATTAAAAAATCTTCTTCTCTCAAACCACTGGGCCCAGAGCTTAGATATTTAGCTTGTAACAATGTTAAGTGGTCACCTATGTAAATCCTGCCAATCATGCCCCTCGGGTCCAAATTGGCCACACCCTGGGGCCCCTTAGCTCCTATAGACTCATAATGGAAACAAAAAAGCTTCAAAAATCTTCTCTGAAACCACAGGACCCAGAGCTTAGATATTTAGCATGTAGCAACAGCAAATGGTCACCTACATAATTCCTGCCAATTATGTCCCTGGGTTCCAAAAGGGCCACGCCCCGGGGCCCCTTCGCTCCCATAGACTCATAATGGAAAAAAAGTTTCAAAAATCTTCTTCTCTGAAACCACAGTACCCAGGGCTGAGGTATTTAGCATGTAGCAATGGCAAGTGGTCACCTACATAATTCCTGCCAATCATGCCCCTGGGGTCCAAATTGGCCACACCCGGGGGCCCCTTAGCTCCCATAGACTCATAATGGAAAAAAAAGCTTCAAAAATCTCCTTCTCTCAAACCACAGGGCCCAGAGCTTAAATATTTAGCATGTAGCAACGGCAGTGGTCACCTACATAATTCCTGCCAATAATGCGCCTGGGTTTCAAATGGGCCACGCCCTGGGGCCCCTTCGCTCCCATAGTCTCATAATGGAAAAAAAAAGCTTCAAAAATCTTCTTCTCTGAAACCACAGGTCCCACAGCTTAGATATTTAGCATGTAGCAACGGCAAGTGGTCAGCTACAAAATTCTGCCAATCATGCCCCTGGGGTCCAAATTGGCCACGCCCAAGGGCCCCTTAGTTCCTATAGACTCATAATGGAAAAAAGCTCCAAAAAGTTTCTTCTCTGAGACCACAAGGCCCAGAACTGAGATATTTAGCATCTTGCAAAGGCAAGTGGTCACCTACATAAATCCTGCCAATCATGCTCCTGGGGTTCAAATGGGCCACGCCCCGGGGCCCCTTAGCTCCCATAGACTCATAATGGAAAAAAAAAGTTTCAAAAATCTTCTACTCTGAAACCACAGGGCCCAGAGCTTAGATATTTAGCACATAGCAACGGCAAGTGGTCACCTACATAATTCCTGCCAATCATGCCCCTGGGTTTCAAATGGGCCACACCCTGGGGCCCCTTAGCTCCCATAGACTTCTAATGGAAAAAAGCTTCAAAAATATTCTCCCCTGAAATCACAGGGCCCAGAGCTTAGATATTTATCAGGTAGCAACGGCAAGTGGTCACATACATAAATCCTGCCAATCATGCCCCTGGGGTCCAAATGGGCCATGCCCCGGGGCCCCTTAGCTCCCATAGACTCCTAATGGAAAAAAAAAAGCTTCAGAAATCTTCTCCTTTGAAACCACAGGGCCCAGAGCTTAGATATTTAGCAGGTAGCAACGGCAAGTGTTCACCTACATAAATCCTGCCAATCATGCCCCTGGGGTCCAAATGGGCCACACCCCGGGGCCCCTTAGCTCCCATAGACTCCTAATGGAAAAAGAGCTTCAAAAATCTTCTTCTCTGAAACCACAGGGCCCAGAGCTTAGATATTTAGCATGTAGCAAAGGCAAGTGGTCACCTACATAATTCCTGCCAATCATGCCCCTGGGGTCGAAATTGGACAAGCCCCGGGGCCCCTTAGCTCCCATAGACTCCTAATGGAAAAAAGCTTCAAAACTCTTCTTCTCTGAAACCACAGGGCCCAGAGCTACGCTATTGAGCATGTAGCAATGGCAAGTGGTCATCTACATAAATCCTGCCAATCATGCCCCTGGGGTCCAAATGGGCACGCCCTGGGGTCCCTTAGCTCCCATAGACTCCTAATGGAAAAAAAAGCTTCAAAAATCTTCTTCTCTGAAACCATAGGGCCCAGAGCTTAGATATTTAGCATGTAGCAACAGCCAGTGGTCACCTACATAAATCCTGCCAATCATGCCCCTGGGGTCCAAATGGGCCACGCCCTGGGGCCCCTTAGCTCCCATTGAGTCTTAATGGGAAAAAAAGCTTAAAAAATCTTCTTCTCTGAAACCACAGGGCCCAGAGCTTAGATACATGTATTTAGCATGTAGCAACGCAAGTGGTCACCTACATAAATCATGCCAATCATGCCCCCTGGGGTCCAAATGGGCCACACCCCGGGCCCCTTAGCTCCCATAGGCTCCTAATGGAAAAAAGCTTCAAAAAGTTTCTCCCCTGAAACCACAGGGCCAAGAGCTTAGATATTTAGCCGGTAGCAACGGGCAAGTGGTCACCTACATAAATCCTGCCAATCATGCCCCTGGGGTCCAAATGGCCACGCCCCGGGGGGCCCCTTAAGCTCTCATTGACTCCTAATGGAAAAAAAGCTTCAAAAATCTTCTTCTCTGAAACCACAGGGCCCAGAGCTTAGATATTTAGCATGTAGCAACGGTAAGTGGTCACCTACATAATCCTGCCAATCATGCCCCTGGGGTCCCAAATGGGCCATGCCCCGAGGCCCCTTAGCTCCCATAGACTCCTAAGGAAAAAAAGCTTCAAAAATCTTCTTCTCTGAAACCACAGGGCCCAGGTCAACTACATAAATCCTGCCAATATGCCCCTTGGGCCAGAATTGGCCACACCTAGAATTCATGCAGTTGTTTTTCATTGGACGACAGGGCTTGAGATGTAATTTCATCTCAATGTCAGGTAAAAGTCCCACAAAATTGAAAGCAACGTCTCCAAAATGACCTTTACAGTGTTGACAGGGACGTTAAACCTCAAATCAAACAAACAAACATGCAGTTGTTAAAACCCTTTTGACTGAGAAAAAGAATCAGTACAATTTTAGCTCTTAGCCCTTATCTTGCTGAATATTTATTTAAGCCACACCCATTTCTGTCCATCAACCAATCAAATTACTTGATGTAATTTATTGCTACAAATTCATAAGTTGAATGCCAAACAGTGTAGATCCTGATCAGATGGCTTGTTCAGAAGCCATCTGATCTGGATCTATACTGTTTGCAAAGATAGGGGATGTCATGAACAGCAAGATAAGGGTGAATGCACCTTTCAATTTTGCAAAACAGAGGGCAATCTGAACTGTTTTTGTATCTTTAAAGACAGGACTGGACTGCACAAGAAAACCTGAGTCATTCTTTGTCTGACCTCTGAAGGGTTAACATCAAATTCTATTTATCTGATTGGCTGTAAATGGAGACCTACTGTGACATCACAATGATTGACATTTTAACAATAAGTGATTGACAGCTCTGCTCTGTTTGAAGCTAACCTTGTTATCTCAATTATGTAACATCAGGCACACTCCATAATTGGTTTCAATATACAAACAAAACAATTTAGTCATGATTAATGTATTTATTTGTCTTATATTTAAATTTCAAAGAAACAAAATGCAAACATATTTCATAAAGGTTAATTATATAGCATATTTAGTTCTAATATATCAAACAAACAAAATAAAATAAATCTTCCTATTTGTTGAAAAATTGTTATTTGACACTATAGAAAGCAGTTTCTTCTGATAAATAAATAAATAAATAACTAAGTAAATAAATACACAAATAAACAAAGCTTCAAATTTGTGGAAAAAATATCAGTTGACACTATAGAAAACATCTTCTTCTGATACAAAAATAAATAAATAAACAAATAAATAACTAAGCAAATTGTTTGAATAATTTGCTTTTAATCAGATATAATAGAAAGATTTTTCCATTCTTCTTCTTGTTTTTCTTCTTCTTATAGAAGAAAAATAAAAAGTAAAAAGAATTACACAAAGACAGTCTTAGTAAAATAAATAAAATTAAATTATAGCTAAACAAACACCGCCCCCGCCCATCGGGCTTGA